>CM076578.1:1789273943-1789667437 GCA_034641835.2 Pinus albicaulis | reverse complement strand
TAAGGAAATTGGTTTTTTGAGGCAAAACATTATGTTTTTTCTTGACATGGGAGGGCCTAGTTTCCTTAGAGGTAGACCCTCCTTACCATTCTACAACCTTTTGTTTATTTTTTCTATAATGTGAAATAGAAGGCAGAATAAAACAAAACAAAACAAATATATATATATATATATATGAAAAAAAAATTGGTAATTTTGAAAACAATTTAAATCTATAAATTATACTTTATTAGACAAAAACATGCCTTAAACAAAAAGTTCAATTTATTCAATTAATTTTAAGTGTTATTTTTTTCTGGAGAAAAAATTAAAAAAATATTCAACTTGAAAACAAGGAACAAAATTACAATTTGTAGATGTTGTTATGAATTCGATCATGTTAGTCTTTCGACTGATGAGCAAGAAAATGGAAAAATCAATAAAAATTTACATAAATTTTGTCGAGGTTAAGTGTGATAAAAATTATTTAACTTCCCATTTTTTCCTTTCTTTTTATGAACCTTTTCCCAAGCCCCATGGGTGGGTTTAGTTTTTACTATTGTTAATTCATTTCTAGCTGCCTAAGAAGAGACTTATTTGTTTGAATTAAAGCTCTCAGATATATGATTTCTCTGTATACCCCTTGTTCTTGTTTCATTGAATGTTTCCTCTTTCTGTTTTTCAGTTGCTTTGATCTCTACCAATACAATACCCTGTTGAATGTGGGTCACAGTTCCTGTCCGGTCGATGCCACCCCGATCTACATGGTTACCATGTTGCATCTGTGCTTTATTTTTTGGAACTTCCTCCATTTTCTCTTCTTCTTCATCATCAAAAAGTTAAGGGTCATATATCTACCATCCCTTAGGCTTATGTACCTGTCTCTTTTTATTTTTTTGTATTCATTTTTTCCAAGGGGGCAAGTGTCACTATAGGTGTCTTTCTTGAAGACATATTCGACATATAAATGTTATGTTATCATAATCTAATACTTGCATCCATTTGTTACGTGTATTAATCCCTCTTGTGAACAAGAGTGATCTCCCTAGTACTCCAGTGAGTAACTAGAAACAAAGATCCATTTGGAAACCTTTTCCTCTAGATTAATTTCATTTCAGAATAATTATAATAAAGTAGAGAGGACATGCCCTATCTTGAAATCCAAATGTTTGATGTATCCTTTTGTCCTTTCGCTCCAAATTGATTTGTCCAAAGAGTAGAAACTGCAATCAATGACAAGACAAAGAATCAAAGCATCTACAATATATAATAATCGGAAAATGCTAATCCAACTTAGTGATCAAGGAGTCTAAGTATTGATGTTATTCCAATAAGCATAGAAAAAAAATCAATGAGAAAAAAAATATCCATATGTATTATCTTGAATAAAAAGAGTAATCTTACAACCTGATGCCTTGATGTCATACAGATTTCTCCCAGGGTCCTGAACAATCGTTTCTCCTTCAGTCTGATAAGCCTTCCTCTCTGAATACCAGCATGGTGTTATAGACATTAGGGTGTGATCATTATCATGCCAACAACAACTCACTAGTGTAGAAAGTGTGCACTCTTATGAACTCTCTTCAGCTCAGAAATTGTATAAGTCATCTTCTATCATTCACAATCTATGTGTGTCTACCCTTCAGCTTGAAAATTGAGCTCAATTTATAGGGAAATGGAGGTAGTTTCAGTTCCATGAAGAGAGGGATGGGTTCCTCTCATGAAGGGATTTGAGCTCCATGGACCAAGGGATAAGCTCCATGAGTGGAGGGATAAAGCTTGAACTGATCGCGAATCTAGAAGCTTTTAGTTGGGAGAATATTCGACCATATAGGCTTCTAGAATTTACTTTTTCTTTTATTTTCTTTTCACGGGGGTGCATAGGTAGTAGTGGAAAAAAGTGTGGGATTCGTCGCAGTTTATGAACAGAACATCAGAGCATGCGTAGGGAAAGGCTAGAAAAACCGCGCGGGTAGACTTTTAATGGTTTTACAGAGCTTTTGTCCAATTCCAAGACTTGATTTAGAAACATTGGTGTTTTTTACCTCTAAGGGAACATGATATAGGCGGTGATAGACCTATATGAATAGTGAAATTTCATGGTGACAAAATGACGTGTAACAGATTGCCCCCTAAAGTGCTAAGTCTGAGGTTATTCTGAAGAGTGAAGTGCTTTATCATTCCGAGGATTGGATTGGAGACACTGGTCAAAAACCTGTAAAAACATTCAATGCAAATATATATATATATATATATATATATCATCTCTAAAGTAGTCATTCCATACTCAGATCAAAACTAACTAAATGTTCTAGTACATATATGGTTTCAATATTAAATCAAAAATATACGCAGTATGGACACATCCATCTGTCATGAATAGTCTACTGTATCATGAATAATAAAACTCCTCGCAGCCTGGATGGTGGAAACTAGATCCAGGGTCTTGATTTCCACTTCCCGAACTAGTATGAATCTATCCATGCAATTGATTGTGTCGAAGTTGAACATGGTAGAAAGCACTTGATTACCGTTCAATGATGTGAACCCTTAACAAGTGTGATAGAAACCACCAATAATGAAGATGGCTCTCAAAGTACTCCAGTACAATCTATGAAGTGTGAATGAATGATTTGCAGTCGAACACTAATAGAATCGTTCAATCGAAGTTCAATGATGCAACCTTTCGTCGAAGGCGAGAAACCTGCCATTAGGGCATGCAGGTCCCAATGTACTAATAGGATTCTAGATCAACTTTATAGATGATGTGCTGACGTCGATAGAAAGTGATCGATTATAGGAAAGTCCATGACACGAAACCATTAGATCAATTTTTGAAGAAATATTTTGCAAGGACTGACTCAGGGATGGTCAACGTGAATGAATACAAATGTTTTCAATGAATGGTTTATTTTAACTCTCTCTTGAACACATAATGACATTGCAGATGTTTTGGCAGCATTTGACCTAAAGCTAATACCCAGAAACAGGCTAAAGGCTTTCAATTTGGTTTGATTAAATTTTATACAAAGGATTTCCCAACCCAGGAACAAGTGTGACAAAGTGTCGTGTTCAAAAGTGGCATGCTGCTTTTTAAACAAGGGTGACAATTGGATTATTTTTCTCTCTTTTTCCCCCACCATTACTAGCAAGTACCTCTTTATTTTTGTCAAGCTTGAGGAGGATAACATTTGCTTGTTTGTGTAAGCTCATCCTTCAGATGAGTCTATCTTAGTATAATTGAACCCTAAGAAGGAGTGGTTCAGTCCTATTGTAATCGATAGGTCCTTTACTATTAAATTTTAACGAGTCCAATATAGGAGAAACTTGGCGTTTTTCAGTTTTAGGGAGTCAGAAGAAAAACATAAGTAAACTCCATGGTTTTTATTTTTCATAAATTTAGTCTCTCAAGCCCAAAAAAGGATAAATAATGCAAGAGAGAACTCTATTTACCATGATTATTCAATGTATATATTTTTTGTAATTAGTCCATTTTAGTCTGAAAAAGGGGTAAACTTATACTGAAGGGACGACTGTTCATTTACTTTAACAAGTTCGAATAGTCAAGTACTCGACGATATTTTCATATTTCGATAGTCTGAAAAGGGATTAAAAGAGGTGTTATGAAACTAGCTCCAAAAATAGAAGAAAAGAGAGATCAAAGCCTTATAAATCAGCCACTTCGAGGGGGCAACCTCCAATACATTACATAAATGAATAATTCTTGGATGGTACAAATGACAAAACCTCCTTCTATATATAGGGGTCCATGGGGTCACAATATAATCCTCGCTTGCCTAACAATAATAATGTAAGGGAACAATAATAACAATATGGGGGTTACAGGGGTACAACAATAACAATAGGGGGGCTACACTAATAACAATAAGGGACTACACTAGTAATATGGGGACCTAACATGCCCCTCTCCTTCAAAAAAGTGTTTTCCTCAACGCTTGAGTAGCTATGGATGCTTCTGTATAAAATTCTCATCCTCCCATGTAGAATCTTCAGTGGGTAAGTTCTTCCACTTGATGAGATACTTTCTGAAATTGATCGATTTCGTATATTTTGAGGAGTTCTTGTTTCTATGATTGTTTCGGGTTCTAATATGATTTTCCTTCCTCATCAAGTTACGGCAATATTGTTTGAACTAGAATTTTTACTGTAACCTTTTTTAAGCATGAAACATGGAAAACTGGATGCACTCGCGAAGAAGTAGGAAGCTCCAATTTGTGTGCCATAGTACCAATATTTTGCAACACCTTGTAAGGACCATAGTATTTTGGCGATAATTTATTATCCTTCTTAGCTTGCTTGAGGGAAATTTGTTTGTATGGTTGTAGCCGTAAAAATACCCAGTCTCCTACATCAAAAATTCACTAGCTGCGATGTTGATCTGCCTGTTGTTTCATTCGATTTTGTGCCAAATTGAGGTTATCCTTTAAGAGTTAGAGAACTTGTTGTTGATGCTCGATGTGATCTTCCACTGCTTGCACCTTAGAATTTTATCTTAAAGACGATGTGATGGATGGTGGATGATAGCCATAAAGTGCCATAAATAGGGTCATTTTTGCTGCAATATGGAAGGAAGTGTTATACCACCATTCAACCTGAGGTAACCACTTGACCCATTATGTTTGTTTATTAGATACAAAACAACGAAGATATCCTTCCAAACATTTATTCACTATCTCAGTCTGACCATCAGATTGAGGATGATAAGATGAGCTATGAGCTAGTTAAGTACCCAAACAAGAAAATAATTTCGTCCAAAAATTTCTAGTAAAAATGGGATCTCTGTCGCTTACCATAATCTTTGGGTTTCCATGTAGCTTTTGAATTGTTTCCATAAATGCAACAACAACTATAATTGCTTTAAATGGATGACATAATGCACAAAAGTGTGCATACTTGGTAAGTCTATCAACTACCACCATGATGACACTCTTTCCTTCGGACTTAGGTAAATCTTTGATAAAATCCATTGAAATATCCTCCCAACGTTGACTTGGAATGGATAAAGGTTGTAGAAGACCCGAGGTCTTAATTGTCTCAACTTTATTGTGCTGGAAAAACCAAACATTCTGCCACAAACTTTTGAATATCAGATTTAAGGCCATCCCAAAAAAATTATTTCTTCACCCTGTGGTAAGTTTTTAAAAATCCTAAGTGTCCTCCTAAAGGAGAAGTATGCAATTCCAAAAGAATATTTTGTTTTAGTTGGGAATTCTTACAAAGATATAAGCGCTCTTTGTACCATAAGGAATCATTTTTCCAACTAAATGTATTAGATGTACTAGGATCTTGCTTCAACTTTTGAATGAGTGTCCACACTTCTTCCTCCTTCTTCCATTCATCCCTTGGTTCAGTTATCCAATCTGATTGGATAACTGAAATTGCACAAAGCAATACTTCCACCTCTTCATCCTTTCTTGAGAGTGCATCTGCAACAACATTTAACGTCCCTTTTTTGTAGATGATTTCTAAGTCATAACCCAACATCTTTGTGACCCATTTTTTCTGCTCTTCTGAAGACAGTCTTTGTTCCAAAAAAAAATTAAGACTATCATGATCAGTTTTTACCTTGAAGTGCCTTCCCATTAGGTAAGGTCACCATTTCTTTAGTGCATGTAGTATTGCCAACATTTCCTCCTCATAAATAGCTTTCTATAAATAATTTCCTTTAGTTGGACGACTTTCAAAAGCAATGGGTCTTCCTTCTTGCATTAAAACGGCACCAATTCCATTTCCCGAGGCATCACATTCCACAATAAAGGTTTTTGTGAAGTCTGGCGTAGCTAAGACTGGTGCTAGGCACATTGCCTCTTTAAGATGTTCAAAGGCCTTAGTTTCTTCAAGAGTCCATGAAAATGAATCTTTCTTCAATAATGTTGTTAGAGGTGCTGCTATTCTCCCATAATTCTTAAAAAATTTGAAATAATACCCTGTTAGTTCGAGAAATCCTCGCAACTGCTTTATGGTTGTGGGGACTTTCCATTCCTTAATGGATTTAATTTTGTTAGGGTCTACCTTAACACCCTCGTGAGATACAATATGACCCGGATATTCTGCCTCTTGTACTCCAAAGAAAAATTTGGATGTTTTTGCACACAATTGTTTCTCCTGCAATAGTTTGAGCACCCTGTCAACATGTTGAACATGATCCTTCCAAGACTTGCTATAGATTAGTATATCATCAAAAAATACTAGCACAAATTTTCTAAGGAAGGTTTGAAAATGGAATTCATCAACCCTTGAAATGTAGAAGGTGCATTGGTAGGCCAAAGGCATGACAAAAAATTCATAATGACCCTCATGAGTTCGAAATGTTGTTTTCGGAATATCTTCAGTATTCATTCTAATTTGATGATATCCTGAACAAAGATCCAACATGGTAAAATAAATAGTGCCATGTAATTCATCCAATAATTCATCAATCATAGGAATGGGAAATTTATCTTTAATAGTGACCTTATTGAGATCCCTATAATCTGGACACATGCGTCATGATCCATCCTTCTTGTGCACCAATACTACTGGAGCAGAGAAATAATTTTGACTAGGTTGAATTATACCAGCCTTTAACACTTCGGCAATCATTCGTTCAATTTCGCTCTTTTTGACATAAGGATATCTGGAAGGCCTGATGTTTGGAGGAACACTTCCTAGAATCAAATGAATAGCATGATCATGATCATGAATAGGTGGGAGACCTTTGGGAGTATCAAACACCTTGGAATGATTGTCCAAGACTTTTTGGAGATCTGGAGAAATATATGATTTTGATGTTGGAAATTCTAGTGAGCATAATTTTTCAATTACACCTCGTTGTTCTTTCTTCAAAAGATTTTTCATGACATTAGAGCTTATTATATTTCTCAGCTTCCTTGTGATACCCTGTAATTCGATTTCCTTTCCTTCCGAAAAAAATTTCAAGAAAATCTCTTGAAAATTAAGTACCATCCCCAAAGATTGTAACCATTGTACTCCTAGTACAACATCGGCACCTCCCATTGAAATGGAAAGAATTGGAATATTAAATATATATTCCCCCAGGGTTAGCTTGATATTATGGAATTTTCTAGAGAAATTTATAGTTCCTCCATTTGCAACCATCACTTGACATTTTAGTGCTGGGTATAGAAAACAATTCAATTCCTTGGCTACCTTACAATGAATAAAATTATGGGTACTACCTAAATCAATCAACACTATTACCTTTTTCTTCTTGATATGTCCTTCTATCTTGAGAGTTTGAGGGGTGGTCATTCTTGCGAATGCATTACATGATACGGTCGGACTCATTTCTTCCTCTTCTAGGGCTGGTTCTTGGTGTATATCCTCTTCTTGTTCATTTTCTTCTTCCTCTTCACAATCTATGTAAAATAATTTCTTCTCGGCTTACCTTATGACCTTTAGTGTATTTGCTATCACAAGCTGTAGCAAAGCCCTTTTTCTCTTTTTTTCTTCCAATTGTTGTGGTGTCAACCTTGTAAGTTGTGGAAGTCTAGGTGTAGCAACACTTCCATCTTTAAAGATGTGAGTGGTAGGCTTCCTTGTCACCATAATTTTACATTCAATTTTTCTTTCCAACCTGAATGCCTTCTCCAATGAATCAAGTTCCCAAACGCGAACTTCATGTTGGATGTTATCCTTTAAAGTCCCTATGAAGACATCAATCCTGTGTTCCTCTAGAATATCAGTTACCCTTATATTCAATTTTTGGATGTCCTCAATGTGCTCCACCACTGAACTCTTTTGTTTGAGATTTATAAATTGGCTAAAGAAGGTGTTGCTCTTTGTATCCTCATAATGTGCTATCATTTCCTCCGTAAAAATTGACTAAGTGACAATTTTTTTACGAAATCAATGCCATCGATACCATACAAACGTATTTTGTTCTAAATGTAAAGTTGCAATGTGTACTTTTTGTTTGTTTTTCACATTATTGAGATCAAAATATTGCTCCATTTGTAGTATCCAAGTTACGGGATCTTTGACATCAAACTTCCTCATATCCATCTTTGGAATATGGTGGTTCTTCCATCCAACATTAGAGTTTATGAAATCACAATTAAAATTTATTTTGTTCTCATCATGAGTTTCCTCTACTATCTTTTCGGCATTAGGAAACATTTCTTGTATCAACTTTGTCAAACTTCCATGTCTGCGTTTAGATCATTCTTCATGTTTTCCATCTTGTCTTTCATGTCATCCATCTTAGCTTCCATGCCAGCTTCCATGCCATCCATCTTAGCTTCTACGCCTTTATTCAAACCATCTATCTTTGCTTCCACGCCTTTCTTCAAAACTTCCATTTCATTTTTTGTTTCTCTTTGCGAGAGTGAATTTTGGTGCACTTGCTCTTGTAATTTTGATATGTCATGTTGCAATTCTTTGTCTTCATGAGTCATAGAGCCTTCTAAAGGCTTAATAGGTGTTGAATTATTTTTAGGGGGCATTTTATAACTGAATACTAATATCTATTCTACAGTATGCCCTTGGAATGAATTCAAACTGGTTTTTCACACAAGACTTATGCAATTCGAAGAAAAAAAGTACACACCTTTTTATTGATTTTGATGAGCTAGATATTGAAACTGAATTATCTTTGTGATTTAGGATCTTCAATATCTGATATTCGGCCATATAATATCCCTCTGAAGCTTCTTTCAAACCACGGGTCTGACCTGATTTGGATTCTTCAAGGCAAATTTATGCCCAATCTCCCACAATGACCTAATTATGGAATGGTTCAGTAGAGCAAACTTGTACGGTGTGCCACATGTCACTATTTCCTCCTTCGGCTCTGAAATTGATATGCAGGAAACCAAATTCCATTTACTTGCGGCCAATTTTTACAGAATTCCAATCTGATGCTCATAGAGAGAGTTTTGATGATTTTCCCACGGTCACCTATTTGAGATGAAAATCGGGAGCCTGAAACAGCCCTAACTTCCACAGATCATATCTCCGAACATATTACAAATCAAGCTCTGAAATTTTTCCACGACGTTCCTCAGGATTTCTGCTTCGCTTTGTACAAATTTCAGTTTCTAAACCCTCGCACAAAAAAATTTATAGCGCAAATTCCACGATGACCTGTTTAGGTTAAATTCAAGAGCCTGCACAAAGCCCTACATTCCACAGATCATATCTCTGAAAATATTGTGAACCAAGATCTGAAATTTTTCCACGACGTTCCTCAGGATTTTGGCTTCGCTCTGTAAAAATTTCAGCTTCTAAACCTTCGTAGAAAAAATTTTATAGCGAAAATTCCACGATGACCTGTTTGGAGCAGCGAAACCCTAGAATCCAAAGCTCTGATACCAAATGTTATGAAACCAGCTCCAAAAATAGAAGAAAAGAGAGATCAATGCCTTAGAAATCAGACACTTCGAGGGGCAACCTCCAATACATTACATAAATGAATAATTCTTGGATGGTACAAATGAAAAAACCTCCTTCTATACATAGGGGACCATGGGGTCACAATATAATCCTAGCCGAACTAACAATAATAATTTAAGGGGACAATAATAACAATATGGGGGTTACAGGGGTACAAAAATAACAATAAGGGGGCTACACTAATAACAATAAGGGACTACACTAGTAATATGGGGACCTAACAAGAGGACTCTAGGGTTTCACTTTTTCGTATTTTAAAGAGCCCGAAAAAGTGATAAAAGTATACTCAAACGGTCGACTTTCAATCTAGTTAACGAGAAGGAAAATACGGAAAGAACTTAGCATTTTCATGTGTTTTACGAGAATGAAAGATAGCAAAATAATCTCAGAATTTTCATGAGTTTAATGAGTCTTGAAAATAGTAACCGAAATGGACTCAAGAATTTTTTCATTTTTATACAAGCTTGAAACAAAGGAAAAATATGCTTGAGAGTGGTTTCATTTTTACACAAGCTTGAAATAGAGAAAATTGTGCTTGAGATTGGTTTGTTTCATTTTTACACAAGATTTAAACAAAGGAAAAATCATGCTTGGCATAAGTTTCAATGCCCCCCAAGCGTAACTTTATAGAGCACATGGCTCCCAAGCTTCATTTCATTCAACTAAGTGTACTACTGGTTACTAATAGGTGGATGGAATGAAGGTTCATTTACGAGATCATATGAAATACTCGACTTAATTAGGAAAGGAATTATTTCATTTTTTAAACGAACTTGACACATGAAAAGAACTATGCTCGTGGAACCTTGTTTCATTTTTTAACGAGTTTGACAAAAGAAAATGAACTATGCTCATAGAAACCTGTTTCATTTTTTAAGGAGGTTGACACTGTAAAAGAACTATCCTCATGACTTGATTCATTTTTTAACGAGGTTGACACAATGAAAGAAACATCCTCAAAGGGATCTATTTCATTTTTTAATGATTTTGACACAGTAAAAAAACCATCCTCATAGACATGTTTAATTTTTTAACTAGGTTGACACAGTAAAAGGAACTCTCCTCATGACCTGATTCATTTTTTAACGAGGTTGACACAGGAAAAGAACCATCCTCATGATGAATTGTTTCATTTTTTAACGAGCTTGACATAGTAAAAGGAACTTTCCTCGAAAACACGTGTTTCATTTTTTAATGAGATTGACACAGTAACAGGAACTCTCCTCATGATGAACCTTGATCATGGCTTCCAACTAGAAGAAACACATGTCAAGGGACACACCTTGATCATGGCCTCCAAGAGGTCTTCATCATATGGAATAACAATTCTCTAGAAGGAACATAAGTCAAGGGACTCAATAGGCATAAGAACATCGTGTTCAAATACCCCCATTGGGTTCACCATGTCAATTATCAAATCTAATTCAAAGGAATTTGAGAAAATAGTGAGAGGATCGCTTGCATTGGTAACTAGAAACATGGGACTAGTTGCCACATAATTAACTCGTGGCGAGGTAGATACCACTTCTGTAAAAGAAAAATTCAGAGTTTTCAGATTCTTGGTAGTCAATTCAAGACTAACGAACGAAATCTTCAACAGTCACAATGTTTCCATTGTGATGGAAAGACATCACGCGAAAAAGTTTCGATACAACAACTTTCATTGCATAGAAATAGTCTCGCCCAAGGAGAAAATTGAAATCCAAGGGGATTCGGACTACCATAAGATCATCTTTTCTCCCATGCTTCTCATAATAAATGAAGAATTTAAGTATGACTTAAGCACTGGCTTCCAAAATAAATGGAAGATCAGCTCGGGCAAGCTTTAAATTTGGCAACTTTTTATAATTTTCTCTTTATTCTTTTGACAAAGATTCCGTCATTTCATCTCACCCATTTAGTAATACTATCCTTCTTCCTTTAAAAGATCTCTTGGAAGGATAATACTTTTTCTTCGGAAGATATTTGTCTGTTTTGCATGTACAACCATCTTTCTTCTTAATGGCCTTTTTCTTGGACTTTGAAGAACAACCAAAATCAAAAGTTTCTGGGAAGTTATTACACATCTTTGTACTAAAATGCATCTGTTTCTTGAAATTCTTTTTAGCTTTAGTAGATGCACATTCTGATTGTAGTACAGATACTACCATTTGATGGACAACAGCAAAAGATGAATTTTCAAGGTTTACCTTCTGCTCTTTGATATATTGATTAATCAAATCTGGAATCTTTCCTGGAAGGGAGGCTATATAATATCTCAAGTATGCAACATTATGAGAGTCATTAGCCTGATACAAAAGCTTTTGCATAACACAATAATATTCAGGAAAATAATCAATATTGCATAGCCTTTGTGATAGAAATAGTTCTGCATGATGGGCTGAATCTTCTGGTACTATCCCTACAAACTCATGCCTTAAAGCATCAAACAGAGCTTTTAAGGGATCATCTGGATTTTCTATAACGTGATTCATTTCTTCATCAGACAGCTTATCCCACCACATTTTAACAACACCAGTGAAAGACCAAACAATTTGAGTAACAATGTCAGTCCAACTTCCCTTAGTTTCATCTTTCCTTTGAAGAGCCCAAGCATGAAGATTATGCAAAACATCAATCACTTCTTCATAACTAAGGCAGTCAAGATTGACAAGCAAAGTATTGCCAAATCCTTTGTTCGAAGGGTTTTCCATTTTTATCTGCATGTTCTGCAACTTTTCAGAGTATCTTCCAAAAGGACTACTAGTTGATGCATCATGAGCAGTTTCTTCATCTTGTGTCCTTGAACCTTTATTAGGAAAGTTAAAAGGTTCATTTCTATTTCTCTTAGAACTTGATTCACCTTGAGTAGGTGCACCAGGGGTTCTCTGAGAAGCAGTAACTCCAGACATGGCCAAGATCTCTTTAAGAGCAATATAGACAGTTTTACCTTCCAAGGTAATAGGAAACTTAGGAAGGATCCCTAAAGTTTCACTAATGGTTCTGTTAAAAGCTGACATATTTTTTGTAACAGGCACAAACTGAGGGGAACCCAAAGCTTGCCAAGAAGTTGATGATAAAATACTAACAGAAGCACCTTCATCTACATTCGTGCGATGCACATTCTTACTACAAGCCTTCACAATTATTTGGAAAGGGATGGAGGAAGGAAGATGAGGTTCTTTCAGTCTATTCCAATCAAAGGAAAATACCTCAGTACTTGGATGGGGTTCTGAAGAAACAAGTGAAATTCCCCCTGGCATAGAAGAATATGATGTAACAAAAATAACATGAGCGATATGAATTTCACTCTCTTCAAGGAGATTGGGATCGACTGAATGTGAAATTGAGTTGACCACTTGATCAACTAATTGATTATCAACCTAAGTGATATGAGTTTCACTCTCTAATGGAAGAGTGGGATTGACTGTACTTGGAATTAGATCAATCACTTCGTCAATTGACAGTAGGTTGGGAGAAATTTTATGGTAACCAGTTAGAAGTTGTTGATGTGGAACAGTAAGGTTTTCCAACAATTTTGGGGCTTCATCCATGTGAGGTAAAATATGAGTTTGATGAATCCCTTTGCATAACCTACAAGGAAACCTAACTTTACCCTTTTTCCCAGGAACCTGACAATCACTGGTTGATGGATCGACAGTAAATTGATATGATTTTTCGCACCATACTTCCAAGACCTTAGGAATACTGGGAAAATTGATAAGGAAGTCGTCACGCTTAAAAAGATTGCAAGGGTATTTCGGTTTACGATTCATGTTGGAGGTTTCCTCAAAACTGCTAACATTTACAACCATGGTTGGTTCGTGGACTTCTTTCTTATCTTGCTTCTTCTTCTTCTTCTTCTTCCCTTTCTTCTTCTTCTTAGCCACCTAGTTACTAGCATCAATGTTTTTACCAAGCGAAAAAGAAGAAAGGGAGGAAGACATGTTGGGCGAAGAAGGTAAAGGGTCAACATGAGGTTGGTGGTGTTGAGATGGTGAACCCTATTGAGGTGAAGCATCCAGTTGAGGTGGAACAATTTGACTATTCGAGGCCAACGAAGTTGAAAATAACCATACCGGTAAACCTATTGTAAATCCAGGTAATGAAAATGCAGCCATATAAGGAGGACCAACATTTCCAAATAAAGGAAAAGTACTAGGATTCTCGTTAAGAGGGGTTACTTGGTTAGTAAATTCTGGAAATGTTGCGATTAGATTCAACTTCAGTGAATTTTATTAACGATTCAAAAATATTAACAATTAAAATTCACAATCCACACCTAAGGTCTCTAAAAAGTAAAAAAAAACAAATGAACACGTGTTATCAAATTTAGGAGTCAAAGCCACACACAAATAGTATGTTTCCACAATAAAAACACTAGTTGGTGATGAAATCCAATGTCGTGGATATTAATGTGGAAAACTAGTGGTCGGAGCAGTTACCCTGAAAACCTACTTAATGAAATAGTATGGTGCAAGTAACTTCACTATGCCATCTCAAAGTGAAGATTACCCTCCGAAAAGTCCAAGTGAGTCTATTCAACGTCTGCTCCAGGCACAGTGGGACCATCCCTCCACCGTCACCTTGGGAAAAATCCTAAATATTATGGCTACTAAGGTCACCAACTGAGATAATTGCACCTAGGGGAACAGTCTACAATCCTATATACATGCAAGGGTAGAGTATCAAGCTCAATCCCCTTGAAAGCTCCTCGACATGGTGAATCCAAGGTTTGCTAACAGGTGACCCCAAGCTCCTTGAAAATGGTTAATCTGAGGTTTACCATTTCTATTACGTGCACATCTTCTATCTTCACCAATGAAGTAGGTATGATTACCTCACTGGGTATGACATGACCTCGTGCTTGACTCTTTTAAGAAGAGCTTCCCAGAGCACAATTGCAACAATTGGAATTTTTCCTTACCGCAAGATACTATTGTTTGTTTTAACTACTTTAGAACATTAACTACAACCTATTCCAAAGCACTAGCCTAAGCTAGATTGGTGGAAAGGGCCCTAGAAAATGTAAAAATTTCTAGATGAATTTTATTTAGTGCTCTGTTATTTTGGTTGTTTTTTACTCAAAGGTAAATGGATATAAAACCAGTGGTGTTATGACCTAACCCAAAACTGAATGCAATCGAATATGATAATGTAATCTTTTCAATTCGATGAATCCTAATTAAAGTAAGGAGATATTTTCCATTCACTTCCAACAATGCAAAAAATTGATAAATAAGAGAAAAGATAACAAATTATCTAATGTACTAATTTTATCAAGAAAAACTAATGCTTTTTCCAGAATGTAAACTATGCAGTGGTAATCTATGCACAATTCACTTGAAAATTATGAAAATGTAATCTATGCACACTTTTCGTTCGTATTCTGAAAATGAGAATTCTAACTATGCAAATGTAATCTATGCAAGAGAATTCTCGTACACAAGATGATTCCAAATCAGTGAAAGAAAAAAAACACTATTTTCTTTCACTAATGTAATCTAAGGAACCAATCAAGTGTAAGTAAAGAAAATTTGGTAAGAATTCCAAAGTTCAAAAGTAAAAACACTCAAAGGCTATTAACACTCAGACACAAAGGTCAAAAGTAAAAACACTCAAATGTGACTAACACTAAGACACAAAAGCAAAAAGATGCAAAAATTGTTAAGAGACTGAGACAACCCTCGAAGTAATAACCAAAGGAAATCAAATTAATAATTTCTCAAAAAAGAAACTCAAAACACCCAATTAACTTAACAGAGACTGACGAGACTGTAAATGGATCAGGGAAAACTTGAATGATTAGGTTATCTGGCTCTGAAAAAGAGAAATTTAAATTTTTCAAAATTTTCCAGAAGGTGTGCAATTTATAGTGGAAAATAGAGCGCATGCGCACTAAATTGAACTAAAATCTACTCAGGTTGCCGTACCGTTTTCTATTGAAAACCACGCAGGCAAGGAAAAACTTGGAAAAAATAAATAATAAGCTTTCTTTTTCAGGGATTCTTAAAATTTATCTACCCAACCAGACTCGGAGAAGTCAAAATCAGAAAAAATTTAAAATTCAAACTGAAAATAAATAAAGAAAACTAAGCTCTAGATCCCAGTATGGTCGCCATTTTTTTACGTGGATTAATCCCTCTTGCAGACAAGAGCGATCGCCCTAGTACTCCAATGAGTAACTAGAAACAAAGATCCATTTAGAAACCTTTTCCTCTAGATTAATTACATTTCGGAAATATTATAATAAAGTAGAGAGGACATACCCCTACCTTGAAATCCAAACTTTTCATGTAGCGTTTTGTCCCTTCGCTCCAAATTGATTTCTCCAAAGAGTAGAATCTACAATCAAAGACAAGACAAATAATCAAAGAATATGCAATATATAATAACCGGAAACTGCTAATCCAACTTAATGATCAAGGAGTCTAAGTATTGATGTTATTCCAATAAGCATAGAAAAAAATCAATGAGAAAAAAATATCCATATGTATTATCTTGAATAAAAAGATTAATCTTACAACCTAATGCCTTAATGTCATACATATTTCTCCTGGGGTCCTAAACAATCGTTTCTCCTTTAGTCTCATAAGCCTTCCTCTCTGAATACCAGCATGGTGTTATAGACAGAAGGGTGTGATCATTCTCATGCCAACAACAACTCACTAGTGTAGAAAGTATGCACTCTTATGAACTCTCCTCAGCTTAGAAACTGTATAAGAAAGCTTCTATCATTCACAATCTATGTGTGTCTACCCTTAAACCTGAAACTTGAGCTCAATTTATAGGGAAATGGAGGTAGTTTCAGTTCCATGAAGAGGGTGTTACACAGCCAATTTGTCATAAGCCTGCAATTCCCCGTCCCGCACATTGGAGCGCTTATTCCGTGACCTGTGAGCAGTGACATGACCTGCAACTACTTTCATGGCATCCCCCTGGACAAGGACAATCATTCCCCTGAAGACAATTCCTTGTGAAAAACCCTAAAAATAGTCTTTTTGCCTTGGCGTGACTATCTAGTTCAGCCCTCACGCCAATGGGGGAAATCATCCAAAGAGGGCGCGCCAATTGGTGCACAATCTCAATTTTATACCCGCGTCAGGCTTATTAAGGAGTGTTTTTTAAAAATAAATGGCGAAAGATTGACTCCGACCAATTCCTGAACTGGTCTCTAAATTGAGTTGGGAGGTTTGGCTCTGGATCTCCATGTAGAAGAAGTGGTTTTCCACCTCTCATGGAAGCTTCCTTGAGGATAGGGTCAATCCCATGATTATAGGGATCCCAACTCCCCTTCCACCATCTATATAAGCTTGCCATTTCCTTTGCAAGCTAATCTCCAAGAGCCTTCATAACTAAGAATAACAATAGTCCTCATAGATCCAAATCGTGCTTAAAGGAGGTGTGATCGAGAGAGAGAGCTTGTCCCCATTCCACGAGCTTTCACAGGGGACGTATTCAGCTGAAGACCCGTGAAGGAAGATCGCGGTGAGTGTGAGATTGTGATCTACTGGAGCAAGGAAATGGGAGCGCCATCTTCTCTACAAAAAACAGCGTTGGATTCAAGGTAAGCCTTCTTCGCCATTTGGTTTATTGCAATTAGGAACTTGCACCTTAGTGTGATACGATTGTTCTTTAGAAAAAGATGTTTGGGCTAGTAGGGATCACCTACGTCCAGCGGAGGATTTACCCACTCTATAACAAGGGGATGGATTCCTCTCATGAAGGGATTTGAACTCCATGGATCAAGGGATAAGCTCCATGAGTGGAGGGATAAAGCTTGAACTTATTGCGACTCTAGAAGCTTCCGGTTGGGAGAATATTCGACCAGCTAGGCTTCTAGAACTTGCTTTTTTCTTTTATTTTCTTTTCAGGGGGCTACACAGGTAGTAGTGGCAAAAAGTGTGGGAGTTGCCACATTTTATCGACATAACTGCAGCACATGTGCAGGGAAAGGCTAGAAAAACCCACAGGTAGACTTTTAAGGGTTTTACAGAGATTTTCTTCAATTCCAAGACTTGATTTAGGAACATTGGTGTTTTTGACCTCTAAGGGAACATGATATAGGTGGTGATAGACCCATATGAACGGTCAAATGTCATGGTGACAAATGATGTGTAACACCATTGAACTCTTCTTTTGTTTCAAATGGATTGATCATGTAAACCTTTACTAAGATCAATATCTACGAGATATATTAAATGGTGAAGATACAATTTTGTATTATGTCACTATCCATATTTTGAATTTTCCCAGTTGTTTCCAATATAATCAAGGATATGATGATACCAGAAAGGAAGAGGGAGATTTGGTAATCTCACCCAAATCAAAAATTTTCTAACCACCATTATTGTGGCATCGAAATCAGGGAACCATGGGGTAATTAAGAGCCATGCCCTACCCTAAAATCATGCCCCCTCATTTAGGATGTTTACCAAATCTTTCTGTGTATCAAATTTCACTATGGAAAATCCTTTGGAACACAATTATATCTCACAGTTTGGTGTACAAGAAGAGAAAACCCATTGTTGTAAATCTTCAAATCTCATCCAAAATCCATTAAACCTACAAATTATAGCCTTGGATTGAAGATAAAAAAAAAGTGATTTTACCTCGAAGTCTTTTACCTTTGTAGTTGGGGCTTGTTCCATTTTATCAAAAATGTAGGGTCCTAGTAGATTTTGGATGTGATCTGCAAGAATGTAATCCTTCCATTTCACCATGTCCTTAAATGATACTTATCCATTAGGATTTCTGAAAATTTATTCTCCACCTTTGGGGTTTCTAGATCTGGTAGCTTCCTTGTAGGATCATGAGGCCTCTGGTTTCCTTGTACTTGTATTTTATGAGTTATTATCTATTGATGTTTTATATTAAATAATTCATTATTATTATTTTAAATTGAGAATTTGGTGATAATAAAATGATCTGAACTTATGCAGGAACGAAATAGAATAAATATATAAACATAAACACAAAAGTGCAGTAGAAATAAAACTTCATTTCATTAATATCAAAGAACTAAAATATGCTTACATAAATAATGGAAATAAAGTAGCTCGGGCGATGGTAGCGTATATCTGAGAAGAGATGTGGCAGATACATGCCTCTGAACTATGTTACAATGAGGCTCAATGGCCTTTTTATCATTGAGAAACAATGAGAAACCCTAAACATACAAAAATATAACCCTATGATATGAAGCGCCAAAAGCGTGTGAGCCCCGTTGGGGTAAGTTGGGACGCCAACTTCCCGGGGTCGTAACTTTGACATATGATCTATGTTTGGCTATCACAATACCTCATTTCGAATATCTCAAAGAGGAGGCCAAAATCAAATGAGTTAACTCATTCGAGACTTTTCTGGTCTCTTCGTTTTTCCTTAAAAAAAAATCTTTTAGTCCCTCAAAACAGCTCTGGAAGTCTAGGACTCGAAAAAATGCCAAAAATAGTAAATTGTGCTACAATTAAGGAAACTGAAAAACTGAAAGAAACAATGGTGGGAGTCCAAGTAGAATAGGCGGGTGGCACCTGGATCATTCCTCCCCCATTAAGAAGCAATGGTTCCCATTGTGTTGAGTGCCTCCATGAGATGGGGAAACTTTTGTTGAACTTGACCCAAGTGAGCCACTTGCCATGGTGAATAAGTTGGCCAGCTTTGATAACCCAATATAGTTGGATATTCTGTTAGTGATTTTTCTTGATCTGTGTGTCCATGATCTGATCAATTGTGGCTTGTTCCATGCAGTCGGGGTTTCGCTCTGTTGGTGTAAGTTGTTCTGCAATGTCAAATGTGTCCAGTAATGGTGGAAAGTATGGCGGAAGGCAATCCACATTGAACACTAGGTGCAGGCCAAGGAACGGTGGAATGTTGAGCTCGAAGGCATTGTCTCCTACAACCTTCGTGATGGTGTATGGCCCATATCGGAGCAGGTGAAGCTTGTTGTGTGGTCCAGCGAGTCGCTCCTTCTGCAAATGTAGCCAAGCTTTGTCAACCACCTAGAACTTGTGTGGCACCTGATGTCAATCATGTCGCTGCTTGTACTTAGCATTGGCTTTGTCCTATATGTCATGGACCTGCTAGAGGACCTGTTGGAGGACCTGTTGAATGCGCTCAATGAATTTTTTTTCCCTGTAAAATTTGGATTGGACATGAGCCTAATTTGCCTGAGTAGCTGGAAATGGTATGGCCACATCAAAGAGGCATAGTGGCTGGAATCCCAATCCCACCTGAAAAGGGTTGTGTCCATTTGTGCTATGGAGATCTCAGTTATAGTTGTGTTGGAAATAGGGAATACTTTCATCCCATGTATGAGGATGCTTTGAGTTGTACATGCACACAATGTGAACGATCATATTTTTGACGACCTTTGTTTGGCCATCAATTTGGGGTGGAAATTCGTGGATTTAGTGAGCTTGGTATCTAACACTGACCAGAGACTTAACCAAAATGTACTTAGGAACCTATTGTCCCAATCTGAGATAATGGACTGTGGGATCCCAAAGTGCACCTAGACTCATTCAAAGAATATTTTAGCAGTGGATTCTGTTGTGATACTCTTCTTGCAGGCCGCCATAATTGTCATCTTATAGAATCTGTCGAAGACCACGAAAACACAATCATTTCCATGCTTAGTAGAAGGAAGGCTTGACATGTAATCCATGGAGATGGATTCATAAGGTCGACTAGGAGTAGGAAGAGGAGTATATAGGCCTTGCTTCTTGATGGTCGATTTGGCAATGGCACAGGCATTGCAAGATCTCATGTAATTCCCAACATCTTGCCGAAGGTTTGGCCAATAAAAATACTTTTGCAGTACTGCCATTTTTTTCTCTACCCAGAAATGTCCAACGACCTAATTCTAGTGCGCTTCACAAATCATCTTGGCACGCTCACTTGAAGTAACATGGAGGTGTCCCAAGTGGCCTAACAGTGCATCATGGAGGTGATAATTTGGAACTTGCTTGCCTTCTAGGAACGTCTGGTATGTGTTGTCGAATTTTTAATCACTCTTGTAAAGAATCAGCCACCCCAAAGTCTCATGCCTGCAAGAGTCGAGCACAGTGGTCAGCACCATGACTAGAGGTCAGTTGAGGCAGACTACAACATTGTTTGTGTTGACCTTCTTCTACTTAATGTTCAGATGGAACTATTGTAGGTATGTGGACCATTTCTGATGGCAACCATTTTGAAACTTCCCTTGTGTCTGTATGAACTACAAGGGTCGATGGTCTGTGTGGATGACCGTTTCCTTCCCAAAAATTGAATGCTTCCATTTTCGGCATGCCTGCAAAATCGAATACATTTCTTTGTCACAATTTGGATACTTCTAGGTTGTGTCTGAAAGTGTCTCACTTTGATATGCCACTATATGCCCCTACTGAGTAAAATTGCACCAATAACATGGTCGAAGGCATTTGTCTTGATCTCAAATAATTGTTGCAAGTTTGGTAATGTGAGCATTGGTGCAGAGCAGAGTCGATGCTTCAACTCGAAAAACACCTTCTATTGGGATTCGGACCAAAATAACTTTGCTTTCCCCCCTCCCTTGGTGACTTGACTCAAAGGCCAAGTGATGTGAAAGAAGCCCAACATGAACCTATGGTAGAAGTTGGCAAGACCCAGAAAATTATGGAGCTTTGTTAGAGTGGTTGGGACTGGCCAATCCCAAATGACTTGTATCTTGGCTGGGTCCACATGCACACCCTGTTCATCGATGATGTACCCCAGATATTGAATCTGGGTCATGCCAAAAGTGAATTTCTCTAAATTCGCACACAACTTGTGTTGTCACAGTGTTTGGAGGACCTATCGAATGTGGTGGAGGTGCTCTTCCCAACTCTGGCTTAAGATCTGGATGTCGTCCAAATACACCACCATGAATGAGTTGGTGAAAAGTTGCAAAATGTTGTTCATCAGCCTCATGAAGGTTGTGGGGGAATTTGGTAACCTGAAAGGCATGACCAACCATTCAAAAAGTCCCTCTTTGGATTTGAAGGCAATCTTCCACACATCGAAGGCTTTGATTGGCACCTGGTGATAACCAAACTTCAAGTCAATATTGCTAAAATATTTGGCCCCTTTGAGTTGTTCTAGTAGGTCATCAATCTGTGGGATTGGATATCTATTCCGGATAGTGATCTTGTTCAGCGCCCGATAGTCAATACAGAGTCTCTAGGTCATGTCCTTCTTTTGTACCAACACGATCGGGCTCCCATAGGGCGATGAACATGGCCTAATGTGTCCTTTCTGTAGCAGCTCCTGAATCTACCTCTTGATATCATCGTTCTCTAGAACAAACATCAATAGATCAGCCCATTGGGTAGTCGCATGCTCAGGGTCATATTGATGGATTGTTTGACCTGACAGTATAGAAGTACCCCTGCGAGAGAGGTAAAAATGTCCTTGTACTCCTCCAAAAACTTGTCCATTTGTTGTTGGCGTGTGGAGGAACCCTGTCTGGAGGTTATGGCCACAACCTTATTTTGTCCCTGAGGGTGAATCATAAGGAAAATAAATTTCCTGATATGGGAGACAATCTTACTGCATTTCTTCGCAGTGATCAGAGAGATGGTGGTAGGTGGTGCTACCTTCGGTATCATGTAAAACTTATTTCCCAAAGTAATAATAATAGTGTGAGCCCTAGATTCATACATAGAATGTCACTTCCACAAGTATGGCTAGCCTAATAATACATCACAAAATTTGATAGGAGAAACATCACACAGTACCTCATCCGTGAAGGGCTTGATTTTGTATGGAAGGCATCACTACTAGCTGACGTGAAGGTCTTGTCCTTGGTGAAGCCACCTGATGGTGTACAGCTGCGAGTTTTTTGTGGTTGGTATGCCTAGCTCCTTCATAGCCTCTGCTAAAATGAGGTTCTTTTGGCTCCCGTTGTCGACAATGAACTACAATGGAAAACCCTTCACCCACATATTTGAGTGGAGGAGGTGTTCCCCCTCCTCTGGTTCTTCGGGCTCATCCTTCTAGATCTTGGTGGTGGCAACAGTGGCACTGGGCTCTGCATCAATACTATGATTCCCTTTTTCATTCCCCTTATCGGGTTTTGACTTAGAGTCGTAGAATGCATCTGATTTGGAAGCCTTCAGCTCGGCCACCAGTGACTACTTGGATCAGCACTCACTTATGTTGTGAGTGGAACTCTTATGGAACTCACACCACTTTCTTGTGTCCTTCTTTGTCTTCATGGTGTTGTTCTTTGCTTGCAGCTTCAATGGGTTGTCCCGGGTCACACTGCCTTGGCCTTTCCCTTTGTTCTGTGGTTTGGGGTCGCCTTTCCCTTGCTTCGGATTCACAGATCCAAAGTCTTGCTTCTTATGTTTAAAATTTTGCTTGATCTTGAAAGCATATCGATAGGCGACACCGAGCGAGGAGATGTCTAGGAACTTCATTTCATCTTAGATGTACTTATGCAAACAGCCACAGTACCTGAGTACCAAATTTCACTCAAAATCCTTGATGCCTAGCTTCGTGCGAAGGGAATGAAAACCATTTGTGAACTCTGGCACATCTTGGTCCCTTCCCTTCCACGGCGTGGTCCACTTTATGTATTTGTATTCATAGCTACCTACAGGAATATTGTTCCTTAATGGTGTCTCAGAAATAATTCCAAATGGGTGCGACTGAGAACAGTGAGGGTTCCCCCTCATCCTTTTTCTCATAGTAGGTTTCCCACAAGTCCTTGACATGGTGGCCAGCCTTCAGGAGTGAAAAATTAATCTTTTCCCGGTTGGAAAAGTCATGAACTGAAAAATATCCTTCCAACGGATTTAACCATTTATCTACGACATCCACATCTATATGGCCTTCAAATATGGGAATGTCAAAGTTAACTTGTACCTTAAAATGTGTGGCGCCTCCGTAGTTTCTACCAATGAAGATGTGTTGCATATGGGTAGTCGTCGAAGGATTTGGGCAATGTTATCCATCATCACGTTCCTCAGTTTCTCGAGGGCCTCCTCGAGCAACATTTTGAAAGGATCTCCTACTCCCTCGTCTTTTTTTCTTCCACCATGGGAGGTCATTGGGGGTTTGCAAGGCTGATCTTGCAAAGGTTCAACCAGATCAAGCCCTAACTCGTTGTACCCTGACCTCGTTGGGGACATGCAAAGAAAAATCGAAGAAGAGAAGACCGCTCTGATACTAATGATCTGAACTTATGCAAGAACGCAATCGAATGCATATATAAACATAAACACAAAAGTGCAGCAGAAATAAAACTTCATTTCATTAATATCAAAGAACTTAAAGATGCTTATATATAGAATGGAAATAAACTAGCTCGGGCGATGGTAGTGTATCTTTAAGAAGAAATGTGGCGGCTAAATGCCTCTGAATTGTGTTACAATAAGGCTCGGTGAAATTTATATCATTTAAAACAATGAGAAACCCTAAACATCCAAAAACCTAACCCTAAGAGATGAAGTGCCAAAATCTTGTGGGCCCCGTTGGGGTAAGTTGGAACGTCAACTTCTCGAGGTCGTAACTTTGGCATATGATCTCCGTTTGGATATCATAATACCTTATTTCGAAGATATCGAAGAGTAAGTCGAAAAAAATGGGTGAACTAGTTTGGGACTTTTTCGATCTCTCTGAATTTCCTAAAAACGTCTTTTAGTCCCTCAAAATGGCTCCCAAAATCTAGGACCCGAAAAGCTGCCAAAATAGTAAATTGTGATACAATTAATGAAACTGAAAAAACTGAAAGAAACAATGGTGGGGGTCCAAGTGGAATAGGTGGGTGGCCACCAATATCCACCTAGATAATAAAAAGCCATAGCATAAACTTATAACAAAGTTACATAAAAAATGGCTTCCTGTCTATATTTTCTTTGTTAAAGAAAGAAATAAGTTACAAATACCAATTAGGGATAATTCCCAAAATAAATTTATTTTGAAATATCTAAGAGTATATACTCAATGAAAGTGACCTAATATCTTATAAACTTTAAAATACATATTTTTATGGAATAAAGGGAGATTCATTCGGGGGTTGAGGCCTTGCCTCCTTGTGTGACTTCCTTGTCTTCATTTGTTTCTAGCAATGTTGCTTGGTTGTCCAATTAACCCAAGTGGATTTGTACCTTAATTTACATGTCTAGTTGAGAAGGATGTTCTCCAAAAACCAATATGTTTAGGATCTCTATGGGAGGACTAATACTTCTACATTTTGTTATCTAGAGGGAAGGCATTAACCAAGAACAAAAGAAACTAACAGAGGTAGAAATTACATACTAGTGAGGGAGGGGTTATGCTCTAGAGCTATCTCTAAATTTACCTTCTCATGATGACTTCTCGACTCTTTCTACATGGGCATATTCAATGGCCTTGGCATATACGATGGGTAGGGGTCCTCTAGGTTGAGAATGGGGTTATCATGACAACCCCATGAACCTCGCAACCTATCAATTTCTTCTACTAGAACTACTTCACCTCCCACCTTCTTCAAATAAATGATGAAATTGAAAACCCCCTTCATGAAGGCATCAAACTTGCATTCAAATATTGCCAATTTTATACTTAAAATTGGTAGTTTATTTGTACTATATAGCTAGGGCATGGGACACCATGGCCTTGGTAGCCCAATACATCTCAACCAATTGGAAAAAATTAGTTTACCGTGTTCAGGAATTTCCAAGGTCACGAATCCAACTCACCACTTTCACCAGAAACATCACTTCATCGACATCTCACCTCCTCATCCACGTCTGCAATCGTCGCCTTGCCAGGCATAAGATAATGATGCTAAAGTTGGCTTTTAACTTGTTACATTTAGTTTTTGGCCCATGTAACTTTCCAAAAACATAAACCTTCTTGTTTCACATGCTACATGGAAGGTTTAGCAAGCTATTTAATCACTTGGATGCTCTTACGAGTAGAGGCCATGACACCAAGAACACAGTAATCAAGCCCTCTATTATAGCTCATCCCAAGTGTTTTAACCCTACCAAAGCCTAATTTTTTCACATATCGAGAGCACACCAAACTCAAACAAATACCAAAACCCACTTCCTTAAATAATCACCATGTAGTCTCAAACAATAATGAAAGCAAGGCTACTACAAAATAAATATATGCCTCCTCTGTATCCCATGTCAAGCACCTTGACATTGTCCCCATACTTTGGGATAATTTCCCCTTCATAGTATATAGTAATTTGCATATGATACGGGCCTAGGACAAATATTTAGAAGCTTAACGCTTCACCCTCCCACCACTAACCTTCCCATATCACCATACTTCATCGCTCACATTGCTCATTAACATCCATCGTAAAAACATTCAAGAAAATGAATGAGGCTACATTGCCCTCTAATCAACATAAGAGTGCATGGGGCTACCACATATTTAATCAACATAAGAATGCATAGGCTACCACATATTTGAACCATGTGGATCATCCACCTACTTTTACGTTCTTTGACATGTGTCCACCATATAAAATACCCCACCATCTCATTTAGAGTTACAAACTGACACATCATATAAAAGCCAAAGTTTTTATAATTAAATCATTTTTAATATATATATATATATATATATATATATATATATATATAATTCTTGTGGGAAGCCTTTCCACGGTATTAAAATTCTGTAAATGACTAGGATGCGACTAGAGATGTTACGTGAGACTTCAATTTATAGTTCTCATGGCGTGGATTGTTTTCCACTTCAAGTTTCATGCCGTGTAAGTGTGTATCCATTATTGCGTGTATGCGTGTTGAATAGAATATGCTACGTTTTACAACTCAGCATGTGAATTTTGTAATAATATAATAACATATATAAGTAGGTGTATTTTAAATTTATTTATTTTTTAAAATTTAAGTAAATAATATATTAAATTTTGTTCTAATAGTTTTGAACTTTCTTATGGAATAAGATTAAAATATAAATATATGTATTTCATATTTTTCATAAAATAAAATAAATATATTCGAAATAAAATTCAAAATTTTATACAATTTTCTAAAAAAAAATAAACTCAATAAAATCAAAGTTTTGACATGGAGGATATTTATTGGGTGAGGCATTTAAAGATTTACTGATGTGTTAAATTTTGGTGAGAGTTTAAGTTTTATGTAAATTATTAGATATTTTGGTATTTTTATTAAAATCTATTAAATATTTTGATATTTTTGTTAAAATTTATGATATAATTTTTAGAAAATTGTAATAAAGTCAAAGGTGTTTTTTTCTATAGTTTTCATATGCAAACGTTGTTCATTGTACCAAATAAGTGAGTTTACATTTTGTCTTCCTTCATCTTATTAAAATATGACACAAGGATGGTGATTGCTTGTTTATAGCTATATAGTTGTTGGTCATTTAAGTCCATGGCTTTGCGCGTCCCAAGCAACGCCTTCACCCTCATTTTTGTAGCAATCAATTGCTTCTTTGCACAATTGAGTCACATTGCTTCAGCATTCCTTTTCACCTTTAAGTGAAATTGCTAGTTTTACATTGCTTACAATACATTTTAATACATAAATAAATCTAGTTTCTTAAAAAAAATTATGCTTTTAAATTGTGTAGATTATATAATTTAAATTTATAATTTCAATATATCTCTAAAAAAAATTAATCAACAAGCAAATTAAATTATTTATAATTAAATTAATATACTAAAAAATAAATTATTTAATAATTAAATTAATATACTAAAATTTAAAATTAAATGATAAATTATACATTTTCCTAATTTTGTTTTACTTGAAATATAACTAGATAATTACATTCCCTTTTTCCTATTTTTATTTTCCTTGAAATATAACTAGATAATCTCATTTTCCATAAAATATAACTAGATAGTCTCATTCTCCTTTTCTTAATAGTGCCACTTATTCAAGTGTCGTTATCCTTATTAATATGATTCGAACTTTTTTTAAAAAGTGGTGTTGTCCTCATCATGTGAACATGAACCAGAAAAATTACTTTCCGCTTTGGATAAATTTGGTTGAGTTGGAGAGTTATTTGTTATTTCGTTGCATTTGAGGGGTGTAATAATAAATCTTATTGATTTTTTTAAGATTAAAAACAAAAATATATACCCATAATAATAAGATTGATTGAATAAAATTGATTGAATGGTTTAGTTTATGTACTTATTTGGAGTTTGGAGTTATGATTAAATGTTTATATTTTATTGTTGATTGAATGGTTTAAATTATGTACTTATTTGAAGTATAGAGTTATGATTATGTTTATATTAAATTTAAGTAAAGATAATTTTATTATTAATATTTATAAAATATAAAAGAAAATAATTCAATTAATAATATTGATAATATTTTCCTAATTGGAGTTGTTATCGAGAAAATGTTGGAGGATGGCAAGTGAGCTTGCTAGCCTTTCACCTCCCACTTTATTTAAGCATGCACTGTGCATGCAACCAATCCTTTTCAATTCATTACTATGGTAAGTCTCTATTTATTTCACAACTTTGTTTGGAGAGACTTTACTCTCTTGCCTTTATGGTATGCTAGGATATCTTCCTCGTCGCAGGTGGGATTATTCTCATGGTCTCCTAACAATGAGGGGTCTAAGTATGGTGAAACATTTGTAAACACATAGACTACACTTCTACCTCTTCCTAAAGCAAGGTTGCATGTCTCAAACATTAGAGTCGGGGTGATTTGGGTCTGCATGCGCCTCATATTGGTTCATGTACTCAAAGTGACCAAATGCTCGCAAGGAAAGAGGAATAATGGATTAGCATTCAACTCTAGTCATGTCAAAAGGATCTGGTACTAGCTTGTGTGGCCTTCTTTGAAGCTAGTGGTTATTATTGCAGCAACAGAAACCCCCCCCCCTCTAGCATAGGTGCACTTAACAAATCGGGAAATGTGGGACGCTACCATCTGGGTACTATATGTTACTCTCAACTTCATTCATATTTCTCCTAGCTTCAATTCTTTCTGTTACAATTTAGTTTTTTTCATAATGTTTCTTGGTGATATACATTATGATTTTCTTTGTGTTGGCCTCTAGTTGAAGAGAAACCCTACTCGAGGATTTCTATCTGCTACTTTGTTTCTCTGCCTGCTCATCAATATACTACTTATTCCTATTTTCGGTACCCCCAGTCTCTGTATCTTCTCTCCTAAATTGTTGAGGTTTAGCTTCTATGATTGGCTCTATTTTTAATAATGCAACATGCCCCAGCGACTCATGCACAATCATCGAGTGGGAGGTGCTCATGCATGGTCGTGCATGGTCGTGCCCCCTAGGGAAGACGACGAGCCCAAGCCCAGGAATGGGAGATTGTGATTATCTTCCATTTAGCTACCCCTCCCAAAATTTGTGAAGATATTCTCCAACTTGAGACCCTCACCATTAATGATTTCCAAGCTTTCTCATATTGTAAAATATTGGAGGAGGTATCCCACTAGGTTCTCGACCTTGGTCATACCAAGGGAATATGGAGTCACTACCTAAAATCCATCACCCTTCATTAACAAATGATAACCCTTTTGGGAAGGGTCTTGAAAGAGAAGAAAGAGGATTAAAATGAGATAATTTCTGATTCGAATAAAATCAAGTGGGTCCGACATTATTAGCGTTCGTTTCTGGAAATCCTACATGCACAAATATCCCACTTGGAGAACCACCTCTAGTGTGGACTTAAGCCCTCGGCTCCATCAGGAACCAACGTCTAGGATCAAACCCCAATGACTTCCTTAGACTCGTGATATTATGTTATGTCTTGCAATAGTTGTTTTTCTTTTATATGCAGTTTAGTAGATGATAGGCTTGTTTCTAACCAACAATTGTTATTATTTTGGTTAGACTTACTCTTCCGTAAGAAGTAAATATATTTGGTTTCCCTTTTGGAAAACAGAAACCACTTATGGTAAACTCTTGAAAAACAATGCTTATTTGGAAAATGTATTTTGAAATTTTGAAGTAATATATATATATATATATATATTTAACCCTGGATGTGGGTGCACACATCCTCCACGCCACTTGCTCTAGTGAGGAATGGTGGTGCCCTCCACTTGGTAGAAACCTTTCCCCTCGCACCAGAAGTGGATTCAATGGTCATTAAATATAGCAACACTTGAGGTCTGCCCTCGCACACCCAAACTTACATTTCACGTGTCTCCTCCTGATGTATAATTTCTTACTTCATGGACACTTTGTGCTACATTCCTCTTTTCATCCTACTCAAAGCCTGGTTAATTAGGCTAGTCAACCCCACCTATGTGACCTTGTATCCCATAAGCCTTATTCTTAGTCCAAAGTTTCCCACTGCTCCACCATGAGACGAGAGAGAGACATGGGGCACCGCGCGAGCAGGGGGAGGGGAAGAGGTGCCCCTCGACCACCTTTGACAACAATGCAACAACATCTCTATTCTACAGTGGCATCCCTCCCCATATTAGACGTTAGGTGCTTGATTCTAAGGAAGAAACTATTCATGGTAGGCTCGTCAACTCAAGGAGATAGAGAAGAAGTCAAGGGCCACATGCTAGATAGTGGAGCTCTCAACTTACCATAGCCATGCCTCCTCCTCCCTCAAAAGGCTTTCTTGTGACCTGGATATTGATTTCTCACCCAATAAATCGTCCCCTTCCTCCCCTGCTCCCTTATCTTCTAATTATCCAGCCATGTGTTTGACCTCTCCCCTAATTTTCATGGGCCCTTCTCATCATCCTCTCTTTTTCATAGAGAATTCGACCCAGCTTCGCTTATGTCCTCTATGCACACCCCGCTCCCCTCCGCCTCTCCTCCCCACCCATATCCCTACAACTACTACATCGTTGAGGAGATCCCATGTGACGTGGGCAATGCTCTGGTCCAGTGCGAATCTAGTGTGGCTCTGGTCCAACTTCCGAAGGTTGAATATTCTACAGGGTGGCGTTAACTTCTCAATTTTTCATGGTTCATACCAAGTTGATCTATTTTGGCCTCTCAGCTCCTCCGTTTTGGCTAGTTAGCAAATGGACTAGCACCACTCAATTTACAGTTTGAAATTTTTTTATCATTTTAATGACTTGTCTCAATTGTGTACTTCAAGTTTCCACCTCTGGTTCCCTCTCTTAGGAGCAAAAGATATTATGTGACTTAATCTTTGGTTTCCCTATTTAGAAGCAAAGTTTTCCGACGAGTTAAAGGCTCAATCCCCCATGTTCTCCAAACAATATATTATGTATTTTTCAATATTAATATAATGTAAATATCAATACTTAAAAAAAAAAAAAATTATAATATTAAATATTACATTCTTTAAAAATAAAATATTTAATAATAATACATTATTAATAAAAAAATTAAATATTATAAAGATTTTATAAATGCTAATTTGCTTAATTAAAATAATATTTTTAGTATTGTTATGAATTTTAAAAATTGAATTTTGTGAAAATCAAAATTAATGTCACCGTATATAATGCAACAAGTCCCTTGGCCTAGCGAAAACACATTTGGATTAACAACTTTGTAAATATTGTTATATTAAAATTATGAAGCATAAACATTATTTCCTTTCCATTGTCTTATCTTGTCTTATCTTTCACAATATATGATATAAAGCTTTCTTAATTTCCTAATTTCATTATTTTTTAGTTCCTCCTCACTTATAAAAATGATAACGACCTTGTCATTTTATTTTTTACCATGTGCAAACACAAAAATAATATTCTAAATATCCCCAAACGTTGATGTCATTATTTTTGCCATGTGCAAACACAAAAATAATATTCTAATTATCCTTAAAATAATATTATAAATATTCCCTAACGTTGATGTCATTGTTTTTGCCACGTGCAAACACAAAAATAATATTCTGAATATCCTTTAAGGGTGATGTGCTATTTTTTGACCAGTAGGTACCATTTTTAAAATGGAAGGAAGTGATTAGGAGTTTATTGTTTATTTTATTTTATTTTTATTTTTCAAATAAATAAAGTTGTGATAATTATGTTGATTTGTAAATATATGATATGGGTTAATTTTAAAAACTATAACTATAATTTTTAGTTTGGGTATATTGTTCAGTCATACAGGTTTTGAACCAATAATTTTTTGTACAAAGGAATGAATGAGTTCGCAAAAAATTATTTTTCAAATATATATATTCAAAACATTATTTTCAAATATATATAATTAAAACATTCTTCACCAGACATATATAGATAACCAATAAAATAAAAATAAAAGTGTTGCATAATTGTTAAAAACATTTCAAGTATGATTAAATAGTTATTATATTTATTAAAAAAATATAATTTTGAATAAAATTATATTAGTATCATTTTTTTCCAATAAAAAAATATTTTTATCTTTCATATAAAAAATATATATTATTATTATTAAATAATTATAATATTTATTAAATAAATACATTTTTTAATAATATTAAATTATATATATATATATATATATATATATATATATATAGGTGAGTAAAATATATAATATTAATATTACATATATATATATAAGTAAATAATTATAATATTTATTAATAAATAAATTTTGAATTATATATAGGAATTTTCATATAATAAATTACAGGATATTTTATTATGAGTTTAATTATATCATATGTGAAATTAAATTTAAATTCGATAATGATGACGGAAATTCGGTTCAGTTTGCATTATAATGAGATTCAATTTTAATGCGGTACGAGTTTACGGTTTATGAAGTCAATTCAAGTTGAGAGTGGGTGTGGTTATCTGGTTTAATCGAACTTCAAACTGCTTGTTCTGATTCTAACCAATGAGGCTCAGCAGGAGGCATGACGTTCTGAAACAGTTTTTCATTAAAAAATATTGTGACTGATTTATTAAAAAATTACAAAGAAGGTTAAGTTTTATATTTAAAAAAGAGTCATAAATATTTTAAAATATATTTTTCACATTTTCATGGTTTTATTGTCATAAATTTAGTGTTACACGTGGTTACAAGTTCGGACGTATTGGCGGAAAGAATTCAGAATTTCGTGAGTATGGTTCGGTTCGGTTCGGTTCACATTATAATAAGTTAATTTTAATGCGGTATGAGTTTTTGGTTTTATGAAGTCAATTCGATTGACAGTGGGCGTGGTTATCTGGTTTACTCGAACTTTGAACCGCCTGTTGCGATTCTAACCAACGAGGTTGAGCAAGGGCATGACCAACTCTGAAACAGTTTCTCATTAAAAATATTTGACTGATTTATTAAAGGTAGAAGGTTAATTTTTATATTTATATGAACTAGAAGATTGAAAATAATTATAAAATTCTTCATGATATCATACAGTAAGAAATAAAACATTCTAACCAAACTTGAAGAAGGTTAAAACTTTGAGGAAAATGGTTTTTATTTATGAATTTATAGGCCTTTTATGTATTGTTGGATTAATAATGTTAATTTATGGGATTTGTACAATTTAAAATGGGTCTATATTACTTTTTATAAATTTTAGTGATAAGGTTTTTTAAGGTTTTTTTTTTCAGATTTCTCGATTATCAAACTTGTGTGTTATATTTCTCAATTATCAAACTTGTCAAACTTGTGTGTTATCCATGATGATTACACCATCAAACTTGTGTGTTATCCACGATGATTACGCCGACATGTTATAAAATTAGTGGTCAAAATGGATCGTGTCAATTGAGTACGAGCACAACCCATAGATCCATTCCTCACTTTGACTTGTTTTGAAACCTTATAAGAATGAATGGTTACAATTGAAGATCCAAATCTTAAAATAAGATGTAAACACTTTGTTTTATTAGCCATTTGATGATTTTGAAATTCCACAATGAAATCACAAACAAGTGTTAATAGATTTATATAAAAATTGAATTTATCATGTATTACAATGAAAAAAGATATTAAGCTAAAAATAAAAGGTTCTGATGCATATGTTGATGGTCATTTAGAGTTGACCTTGTTGACATTTTTTGGGGTTATACTTAATTCACAATCTAAGCATACCAAGTGCACCTACAATTTTGCAATCGATTCCATTTTATACGTCTACCATGTGGCCCATACTTAATTCGAATCTAAGCATACCAAGTGCACCTACAATTTTGCAAATCGGTTCCATTTTATATGTGCTTACCATGTGGCCCATAGTGCATACTCAGACATCACCATGAAAGGAAGAACCTGCATGAGTTACAAAAAAAACCAAATTTTTATCCAAACAATTCTCCAAACCTATAATTTATTTTAAATAAAATAATTCATATTTATAAGTTAAATATTCAATTAAATCACATAACATATCACATATTTTTTTCCTCTATACTGCTTTTACCAATATTATTGCAACATATAGTACAATTACTAATATGTATCATATGAAAATTAAATTTAAATTGAATAGATAGTAACATTTATTCAACAGCCCAAACTACATTTACAATTAACATAAATTTACTTATACGAAATATTTTTTTTATATATATTTAAAACCAACTTTCAACAATTACTTGAGTGTGATTGAACTTGAAAACATTTAAAATACAATGAGGGAAAAAAGACATATTCTCGTCAAGAAAATAAAAAGGAAATTTCTTATTTTAAATACTCTTTAAAATTTTACACATTAGCTTAAATTTAAAATAGTTTAATATCAATCATTTTTACATTCATTAATTCAAAATAAATAAACAAAAATTTTATAATATAATTTTTTAAATATTTATTTTAAAATAATTTTAATATATAATTATCTATATCATAATTATCAAATCTTCTAAAATAATAATTTTAATATTTTAAAAGTCATTTAATATATTTAAATAATTATATATAATTAAAAGTATATATTTTTTTATTCATTATAATATATAAATATATATTTTATTTATAGTTTTAATATATAGTTATTATATCATAATTATCGAATCTTTTTTAAATAATAATTTTAATATTTTTAATAATTTAATATATTTAAATAATTATATATAATTAATTCCACGATTTTAGATTAGGGGCAATTTCAAATCATTTCCGATTGTATCAAAGAATGGTCATGATGCCATTAGCATTGGGGATAAGGTGTTTTTAGCTCTCTCGAATGTAACATTTTTTTATTTATAATGCCCTTCGGTGGATAATCCTCAATCCCCTTTGATGCTCGGTCTAGTTTCGAAATTGGGTTTCTTAATACTGCGGTTCCTCTTGGTGGGGTTGTGAATGAAAAGAAAGCAAGATGAATTGAACGGGTTTTTCTCCAAGAAGGCGAGTCCTCCCATTGTCGACAACCCCATTACGAGTTTGGGAGTCCTTGTGTCATTTTCTAGCCAAGGGGGTGTTATTTTTACCCTTGGGCTCAAACTTTCTCCCATTTGAGGCTCACCATGCCCGCATTAGAGTGCTCGAGTGTCTGTGGAGAAGCTTACTAGCCGAGGAGAGGCACTTGAGCTCGAGTGAGGTGGAAAGCTCGAGGGCTGAGTCTGAAGAAGGTTATTCTTTTGCTCATACAACGAGTTCGAGAGGAAATGAATTGTAGGAAGAGAGGGAATTTCTTGATGAGAGACACACCCTCACAAATATTGAAGTGTTATCATACTAGAATGTTAGATGCGGTGGCACATGGTGTGATGAATTGAAGGTTGAGTTGTCTAGAGAAGCACGGAGCATTCCTCAAATCTAGGATTTGCACCCCAAATAACGACGAGCTCTTTCCGATTTGAAGCCATTGGTTGGATAATTCTCTAAATGTCTTTTAGTTTTTATGTCTTAAACTCTTTTATGCTTCAATTATGTAATTTTATGTCTAAATATGGCGGGATACCCAAAGAAATAGTCTTCAGGAATTTTGACCTTAGGAACTCCGGTTAGCACCATATATTTTGAAATTTGAATTAATTGAAATTTTGTATACGGTACAGTCTTCTCGAAGACTAGCATGTAAACTTTTGGTTTAAGAAAATGCAAAAATATTTCAATTATATATATATATATATATATATATATATATATATATATATATATATATATATATATATATATATATATATATATATATATTCAAAATTAAAATAATTATTATGAACGGAAGTAAGGAGGTATCGATCGAAGAAACCGGAAGGAAGCGAGTTCTACATGAGAAAAGTTGTGAAAATTTGCTGAATAATGATTAATTATCCACGAGATTATCGATCACATATCAATTCGAATTCATGTGCTGACACATAATCTCTTCCACTCGGGATCATCGCACGTGCGGAAATAAAACAAGCGATGGCACAGCGAAATCATCGTACACATTAACACGGTATGTATGGGGAAAGCTTATAGCTGAAAACCCCGCGAGCTATTGACGTATGTTATAATGGAGGAAAACATGTAACAAAGCTCGGTGCAATACTCCTCACAAGTGCCTGGGTACTATCTCATAAGTTACACACAAACTAGCTTGGTTTTGAACAAGTCACGAGGTTCAAAGCTTCATCCACTAATTGCCTTGTCTCTATTGCTTTGCAATCATGTTTCTGTCTAAATAGAGATCCAAGGTTCGGAATCTCCTTGGCTTGACAAGCGCAATCATCATGGGCAAATTCCTCCAGAAGTGTGGTGCAAATCTCATGCACTGTGTTGATGTCCCAAGCGGTAGCTATCTCCACCCTTTCATCTACCTCTTTCTGGTCTCCTTTGAGCTTGTCCATGCTGTGTGGTAGTGAAAGCTGATGCTTGTTCTTGAGTTGAATAATGAGTTACTAATTAATGAATTAAATAATATTTAATTCACTCCACTCATTACTAGTTGATTAGCTAGTTAAACTAATCTCCAACTAGTTCGAGTAAGTTAAAGCGAGACACCAACTCCACCATAGCTTTCGTCTCTTGGCAACTCCACCAAACTTACGCTGCGAGGTGATCCTAGCTTGGAAGTCGACCATGCCGCCAGGCTCACCAAACATAGGAATAGCGTAATTCCCTCACCGTCGGATACGTGAGCCACTTCCAGAGGCTCGAACTGAAGTGCTCCCAAGAGAGTAGTATCTGAAGTTTAGAGGTCCAGGCATGTCAGTAAGAGGGTAAATAATATTTGACTTCCCTATTTCAGGATAGGCGAGTCTAAAAATAGACTTCGACCTGTAGGTGCTATAGGGGTCCATCTATTTTTACCAACATGACCAATACTTCAAGAATAACATCGTCTGCATAATCTACCGGACCATGCTCCATGTGTCTAAAAATAGACTTTTGCGCCGAATTTGCACTGCGGGCGCTACGTCGAAGCGACTTCATTTCTCTCAGCTCCATCATCTTGTTGCATTTTCTTCACTCCCCTCTTAGCGAAGATAATGGATTATGCGCAACCTTCATATCCTGCCCTGTCTGTGGAATTCGAACTTGATCACGGTGGCGCCTTCGTCGAAGATGTCGGCATCCCGATCTCCGTCGGGAACATATGAAAGCATCATGATTCTCCGGCGAACACAATCTACTGATATGATGGTGCACGAGTGTCGATGTGTTTGGATCTGTCATCGATCTCTGGATTAGCGAGAGTTTAATGCTGCTGCGGTTATCACGATCGTCTAAATCACTGTCGCTCCAAATGCACTTGAACAAATCCAGCGCAAAGGATCTTCCTCATCCAAATAGCCTCGCATGCGACGAGCTGGCTGCCATGTACTGAGCCTCTCTGCGGGCGATGATGCCATGGATCTACTGCTTCTGCTTGTGCGAGAAGCTGTTGTCGACCCAGTGCTGAAAAACTCCTCCGGATGTGCTCTTCGGTGCGGGTGGGCTCCCACCGCCCAGTACTGCATCGGTGAGCTTGAGAAAAGCTTCGCTCCATCCTCCCGCCCATGCATGCCATGAGACCGCATCCCGGTGTGCCACTAATATAACGCAATACATGCTTTGCGCTAACGCTTCCAAAGAGCTTGGTGAAGCAACTTACAGCTTGTGAAACATGGCGGTTAACGAGCACGTAGCATATATCGGGTCGTGTATTCGACCGAGACGCATAAGTGACACACACAGCTTGTCTCGATAGGCGAGTGGCATCCACTACCTCCTCGAGTAGCGTCCTCCTTTCCGCCGGCCACCGGAAAGAGGGTGTCCGCGAGGCTTGCGGTGGCACGCGTCGAACCTCTCCCGAGAATCTCCCGGGCATGCTTGCCACCCAAAGGCTGTCAAGCAGGTCCTCGAGCTGTGAGCGCGGATCTCGAGTCCGCGAAATAATGAAGGATGCGAGTGCTCCATCTCAGGCTCATCGCACGAATCCTCACTCGCCCGAAAGTATCAGCGCCTCGTCACCGTCCGATCGAGATCATGCTACATACGGTGCTGATGATCAACGGCTTCCTCCACCCACAATGCGAGTACGGAGTTAAGGATCCGCCTCACTCTTGGAGAATCCAAGCCTGGTGGATAAGCGTTGTCTGTACTTGCGAAGTGTACCAAGCACGAGGGTGCTTGCTCTACAGTGAGAATGCTGCAAGATAATGGAGCCCGAGTGAAATGAAGACGCCTTCACCGAGTGGGCCGCCGGGCGTGCGGCGCAAAAGTCTGTTTTTAGACTGTGTACATAGACATATGGAGCATGGTTCGAAGTTCCGGTTTGAGATTCTTGGAGCATTGGTCATGTTGGTAAAATAGATGAAGACTCCTCGGTCGAAGGAGTCGAAGGCTATTTTGGGCGCACTCTCCTAAAAATAGGGAAGTCAAATATTATTTACCCTTAATAATATTTGGACTCCTAACTTCGACGAGTTTACCTTCTTCGGAGCACTTGACGGTTTGAGCTGCGGATGTGGCACATGCCCAGCTGCCCGGGAAAGGAAATACGCTTTTCTTGTGTATCGGGCTCATTTGCGTGGTTGGCTTCGGTGGGACTTCGGTGGCTTGAAGTTTGGTGGAGTTATTTTGAGAACGGAGATGGTGGAGGTTGTGTCACTGTTTATTTTAGTTGAACTGGTTGAGATTCGTTTATCTAGCCTAATCAATTGGTTATGAGTGGAGTGAATTAAATATTATTTAATTCATTAATTAGTATCATTATTCAACTCAAGAACACATCGATTCACTACGATGCACTGATCGGTCGGTGGAAGACCGATTGAAATGAGGTAGATGAAGAATGAGTTGGTATCGGTGCGCGCTATGTCGGTTGTGCATGGTTGCACCTACACTTGAGGCCTATGTCATGAGAAATTGCGCGGTCAGAGCCAGGGAGATCCGAACCTTGGATCTCTATGTAAACGAGTGCACGAGATGTGCGCAATGAGGCAGCACCAGTGGCGGTGAGTTTTGAACCCGATAACTTTCGCTCAAGGCGATGCTAGACTGCGATGTGAGGCTCTACCATGGTATCGGAGCTATTGAAGCGAAGATTGATCATCACGATGGGTTAAAAAACGCATTTCGGTGAGACGGAAGTACGCATGTGGGCAGGGTAGCCTCGAGATTCATCTTTCTTCGGAAAGTGAAGAAAGGTCGCAGTAAATGCCGCTTGCGGTCGATCTCTTGTCTTTGAAATAATTTTTTCTCACGGTCCAAACGGTGAGCACTCGAGGTGGAGGTCGAAATTTTGCGTGCAGTTTTTTGTTTTCTTGAGTGCGGTGTTGAAAATGTCTTTCAACGGTTTTGCGACTCCGAATATGCTCTTGAAGGCGAGTTCGAAATTATGTTGCATGGAAGGATCGCATGGAAAGCGATAGCTAGAAGATAATGAGTGCGAAGGAGTTCGTAACGAATACGGATGTCCAAAAAGCTAGCGGTCGCGGTTGAAGTCGATGCATGGCAAAAGAAGATGGCGAAGTGTCGAAGGATCTGTTGGAGAGGCGTCAGAGATCATGTTCGTGTCCAGCTCGCCTTGGAGAGGGCTGCTCCATGTTTAATGTGGAAAGCTTTGGCAGCGGATCTGACTCCAAGGAGTACGAGCGACCGGGCGGCGCTCAGAGATAAGCTCGAGGAAACGCTCAAGATGGAGAAGAGACGACGGTGTGCGCCCAAATACCTAACGAAGTTCACTCGGCGTGCAGAATGCATGCCGGGAGGTGTTGTGGGCCCTTCGACCGGACGAGGACATGGTCGACACTGGCTCTCCTTGGTCTTCCGAGAGGCTTGGCACTCATATCGAGATGGTGTCGATGAGTCGGGATAAGCTACGGGATGGGAGCGCCTTTGGGTGGATCTCATGCGGGGAGGAGATAAGGAGGACTACTCGTGATGGATCTTCATCGAGGGGGCTGATGAAGAAAGCGCGCTTTGAGTTTGCCAAAGCAAAGAAGAGGAAAGGCCATGAAAACCTCGATGCTGGTGCGAAGGGCGAGAAGCGAGGATATGGCGAAAGTAGAGTGTTTTCACTACCATGATCATGGACATTATGCTACCAATTGTCCAAAGAAGAAGAAAGAACAAGCAAGCGGGAAGATCTCGCAGAGATGGAGAAGCTTTGGCTTCCACCGGTTCGAAAGCTCGACTCTCGACGATGCGCATGCTTGGTTTCCAAGTGTGCTTTGGGATTGGTATGGTTCTTGGACGAGGCGGTGCGTCATTTCATGTAATGACGGGAGATCGGGAAGTTGTTCTCGGATGCTGGAGGACAAAGATTTGGGTGTGCACATCGAAGATGGGCGGTGATGGTAGATACGGTCATGTAGTGGTGTCGGTACCGCCATCCTCTCGGAGGGAGGTACGGTAAGCCCTTTGTCTTGAAGGATGTCATGCATGTACCTGGATTGAAGAAGAACTTGATCCAGTCTGTGGCGATGTTGGAGGATAAGGGGTATGAGTGTGGTCTTCGGCCAAAGAAAGCGCCTTCCTACGCGGTAAGACTTCACGGGAGAGACCCGGAAGATAGGGGTTCGAACCAAGAACCTTTATCGATTCGCGGGTGAGATGGCTGCTTGCGACTATGGCATGCAAGGCGGGAGAAGTGGTGAGCGGGATGATGAGGGGCGAGCGCTGGCACCGGAGATGCAGGAGCCCACCTTCACCATGGAGCTTTGAAGATTCTGCGACGGTTTCTCACGGGCTTCCTGAGGGCACCCTTGCGCGGTCGGAATGGATTACTGCTTGGGTGTGCAGGAGAGCGTGGCAGAAAACCACCTTTCCACGGAAAGGAATGAGCGTCTGCTGCCACGGCGAGCTTGAGAGAGGTCTCTATGAACGTGTGTGGTCCTCCTCGGTGGCTGTGCGAGGGCGACAAAGCAAACGTGGTGTTATGCGAAATCATGCTGTTGATGATTTCTCTCGAAAGTGTTGGATCTTCTTCATGTACGGCCGTAGCGATACGTCGGCAGTTGTAGTTTAAAGCATTGGTCGAGAAGGAGTCGGGGGAGAAGAGTGAGTGCTCTGAGGAAGTGATAACGGTGGTGAAGATTCATCTCGAGCTGAATTCAAGAGGGATTCTGCGGCGCGAAAGGGATTCGGAGAGAGCTCATCGCACCCCATAACCGCACGGGCGAAACGTGGTTGAGCGGAAGAACGAACGATGGGCGTGCTGGGTCTTTGCCCGCGGGCAATGTTGCGTGGTCGGGGCCTACCCCCTTCACTTGTAGGCTGAGGAGCATGCGATACGGCGATGTATGTACGCGAACCGTTGTCCTCACAAGGTTCTTGGCATGAGTACTGCCGGAGGAGAGCTTGTTACGACGAGAGGCTTTGATATTTCCCATTTTTAGCGGATTTTTGGTTCTCCTACGTCTACAGCCTGCATGTGACGAAGGATGCGAGAAAGGAATACGGATCCAGCTGTCGAGGATTGGAATATTTGTGTGTGTGCATTACACCTCACAACTATCGGGTGTGTTGTCGGACGGTCGAAAGAAAGTACGTTGTGCGACGGGATATAAAATTTCGGGGAGGAGAAAGCCATGCGGTGTTCGCTTGAGAGGGCTACACTTGCATGCGGATGAGGAGGTTGTTGGTTTCCTAAGGAGGAGCTCGGATGTGGATCGGCCACGAAGAGGATTCGGGAGGTGGAAGAAACCACCCGGGCCGGCGCCAACCATCGTCGGAGGGCGCATGCGCACTCACGAGCCCAGAAGCGGCGGCTCGGGATGCGGAGAGAAGGTTCGTGGGACCACCTGCGGCCACGGTATGCGCGCAGAGCGGTCCCCGGATCGGTACCTGCGGATACGTGGCTCTTACTGAGTCAATGTGTTGTCGAGCGGAGCCATCCTCTTTTCGAGGAAAGGCGACGGAGGAACCCGCATGCGAGGTTTGATGCTCGCATGATCGAAGAATATGAGATTCGATCGTCGAACGGGTGCACGCGGGAGATTGTCCCAACACGCGGTGAAATCGATGTGGTGGGTTTAAAGATGGATCTACAAAGAAGTGAAAGCGGTAGCGGCTGGCACGGGGTGTGGAGAAGTACAAAGGCGAGATTTGTGGCCGTGGCTTTCTCACCAGGATCGATTGACTGTGAGGAGACAGCTCTGCACACATGTCGCAGGGTGCTCTTCCGTACGGACGATCCTTACTGTCTCGGCGCGAGATGAGGGTGGCTCATTCATTGAGATGGATGTGAAGGCACGAATTCCTCCAGCGGAGTCATTGAGGAGGAGTTGTACATAGAAGCGACTTTGAAGGTTTCGAGATCGCCGGCGGTGCGTGGCGTGTGCGCGTAACTGAAACGCAAGGGAAACGCTTGTACGGGGTGGAAAGCGAAGCACCTCGTGCTTGGTACACTCGGATGAAGCGGCTACTTCGTAGGAGCTTGGATTCTCCAAGAGTGAGCGGATCCAAACCTATACGGTTGTGGTGGAGGGAAGTTGTTGATCATCGTACTGCATGTAGATGATACGAGTTTTGTTGCGCGATGAGCGAGTCGGTACTTTCATGCTGAGAGGATCTTGCACGAGTTTGAGATGAGAGAGACTTGGGCATCCTTCATTATTTCCTGGGATTGGAGATTTGGTAGCGCGACGTTGTTTGTTTCTCGGGGCAAGAGGCACTGCTCGGGGAGATTGGAGAGGTTCAGCGCTTGTCTACGAGGCTGCGAGCTGTTGACACTCTCCTCTTCACAGTGGTTGGAGGAAGGAGGATGCTGCTTTAAGCGGAGGTGAGAAGTGGATGCCACTTTGTCCATCGGCGAGTTGGTGGGGTCGCTTGTGTATACCGAGTCGATACCCGACTGCGATATGTGCTGTGCGGTTAACCGACACTTTCGACAGCTATAGGTTAAGCCTGCCAAGCTCTTTTGGAAGTCGAGGCAAGCATGTGTTGTTGCTGTATTAGAGGCACATCGGGATGTGGTCTGTGGGTACGGACGAGGAGGATGGAGCGAAGCTTTGCGGCACGTCGCGGTCTTCGATTGGGCGTCAACGGACGGGAAGGAGCACTTACCGGAGGAGTTTTCGAGCATTGGGTGGACGAGCGGCGGTTTCTGGTACCACGAGGCACCAGTGAGAGGTGAGAGATCCGTGGCACTCGGTTCGAGGCGGAGTAGGCAGGTACATGGCGGCTGTGCTTGGGCACCGCATGCGGAGGCTATTTGGATGAGGAAGATCCTCGCGGTTTGTTCGGGGTTGCATTTGGAGCCTACGGTGGTGCTCTTGTGATAACGAGTTGCATTAAACTCTCGGCTAATCCAATATTTCATGATAGGTCCAGAAGCACATCGACATGGGAGTGCCATCGTATCGGAGAGGTTGTGTTCGGCGGAGAATCATGATGCTTTTCACTATGTTCCCACGGAGGATCGGGATGCGGAAGCATCTCGACGAAGGCGGCTCACCGGGGCAGGATTCGAATTCCATAAGAGGCGGTATAGGGATTGCGGATAATCCATGTCTTCTGTGAGAGGGAGTGTTGAGAATGCCGGCGAGATGAGTGGGCTTGGTGAGGGAGATGAAAGTCGCACCTTCACAGTATGAGGCCACGCGATAGCAGATGCAGCTCAAAGTCTGTTTTAGACTATGTCTATTTTTAGACATATGGAGCATGGTTCGATTCCAGGATTTGAGATTCTTGGAGCATTGGTCATGTTGGTAAAAATAGATGAGACCCTATTTTTAGGTCGAAGAAGGTGCGGAAGCCTATTTTTGAAGCGCCTACTCCTAAAAAGCAGGGAAGTCAAATATTCTTTGCACCCTTAATCATATTTGGACTCTAACGATGAGTTTGCTCTCTTGGAGCACTTCGAGTTTGAGCTACGGATGTGGCACATACAAGCTGCCCGAGGGAAGAATACGCTTTTCTTGTAGGGTATTGAGCTCATGCATGGTTGACTTCGGATTGGGACTTGGGTGGCGAGAATTTTGGTGGAGTTAATGAGACGAGATGGTGGAGTTGTGGTATTCATTTTATTTTGAGCTGAACTAGTTGAGATTAGTTTAAGTAGCTAATCAATTAGTTTATGAGGTGGAGTGAATTAAATATTATTTAATTCATTAATTAATGTATCTCATTATTCAACTCAAGAGCACATCGAGTTCACTACAATGCATGATCGATTCGGTGGAGACCGAGTGAAAGAGGTAGATGAAAGGGGTGGAGTTAGCTACCGGTGGCAGGCATCGGTTGTGCATGAGATTTGCACCACACTTGGAGGATTTGTCCATGACAGTGCCGCGGTCGAGCCAAGGAGATTCGAACCTTGGATCTCTATGTAGACGAGCGGACGGATCGCGCAATAGAGGCGAGAAATTGGCGGTGATTTTTGAACCGATGGCTGTTCCAAAGGCTGAGCTGGGTGTGTGTAACTTCATGAGATAATCTTGAGTACTTGTGAGGAGTATTGTACGAGTTTGTTACATGATTTCTCCCATTATAATATACACTGATAGGCTGCGTTTTCGGCTATAAGCTTTCATACCATCTTGTGTTAATGTGTATGATGATTTGATGTGTTATCGCTTGATTTTATTTCCGCATGTGTGATGATGCGAGTGGAAGAGAGTGTGTGTTGCATATGGATTCGAATTGTATGTGATCGGGATGGTCTCGGTGGATAATTAATCATTATTCGAGCAAATTTCTACGAGCTTCGGCCGACGTACGGTGCTCTCTTCGGGTGCGGCACACCGCGTCGACTCGCTGGCTTTGAAGATCTCGAAACACTTCGGTGCTCTTATGTGCACACCTCCTCCTCGATAGCCTTCGGGTCGAGGAAACGCACGGTCTTCACATCTATCTGGTGGATGTGTCCTTCCCCTGCGCATGCGAGAGAGCGAGGATGGTAAACGTATGGAAAGAGTACCTTGCGACGAGGTGCGAGGTGTCCTCATAATCGGTCTCGATGCAGCGAGGAAGCCACGGGTGACAAATCTCACCTTGTGCTTCTCCACCTCCCCGTCGGCACTGCTTCTGCGCAGGTCCATCGCGAACCCACCACTGTTCCCCTCCGGTCTTGGGACGATCTCCCATGCTTGCTCCGGCCCGGCAGTCGAATCATATTCTTCGGTCGCGCGTCGACCATCACGCGGGTTCCTCCACGAACTTCCTCAAAGAGGATGGCTCCGTCGCGACACGGCGTTGACTCCACGAAAGGAAACCGTGTATCCGGTGTCTGGAATCTCGGTGGCCCTTTCTGTCTACGTTGTGCTGTGGGGTGGTCCCTACCAGCTTCTCTTGCATCTCAAAGCCGAGTCGCTACGAGCGCCACGCGTGGTGCGCATGCGCCCTGCGATGGTTGGCGGCTGCATGGGTGGTTTCTTCCACCTCCACTGAACTTCCTTTTGACGGGTGAGTCCGCATCGCGGAGGCTCCTCTCGTAGGAACCTGACGACTACTCATGCGTACAGAGTGTAGCTCCCTCTCAGCGAACAACCGCATGGCTTTCTCCTCCACGAAAGCTTGATATCCCGTCACCAACGGGTCTTTCGGCGCTCCGAAAAATACACCCGATGGTTGGCCGTGTGTGTCGGTGTACGCTAAATATTCCAACCTCGGCGGTTGGATCCCGGCTTCTTTTACGGCGGCATCCTATCGTCACATGCATGTGGAGACGGAGGAGGCCAAAAAATCCGCAAATGAGAAATGTCGGAGTCTCTTACCCAGAATAAGCCTCCTCAGTGTGCTCATGCCGAGAACACTTGTGGGGACAACGGTTACACTTTGCCACACTATGCTGCTGTATTGCATGCCCTCAGCCCACAAGTGAAGTAGGCCACGGTCATGCAACATACGCCGAAAGTCGCGAAGCACCCGATGCGTTCGACTCTTCCGCTCGGCCACGACAGTCTCTGCCCCGTGGGTTATGGGGTGTGATGAGCTCTCCTCGATCATACGCCTGCTTGTGTGAGAACTCATGAATTCGGTGAGGGACGAATTCACCACCATTCTAGTCGCTCCTTAGAGCTTGATCTACCTTCTTCGGCTCCCTTCTCGAGCTATTGCTTTAAACTCACCAGAGAACTTAGCAAAAGTATCGCTCTTCTTTTGCATGAAGAAGATCCGACGCACTAAAGGAAGAAATCATCGACAGAGATCACGTGGTGCTTGTGCCGCTGTCGAAAGCAAGCGAGAAAAGGACCACACACGTGCGCGTGAACTCTCTCAGTATCGTCGTGGCGTGACTATCCTTCTCGCGTCGAAAGGCCGGCTCTCACCAACACAAGTACACCTTGCCGCGGTGCGAAAGGCCGCGCGAGTGCCCTTGGGAAGCCCGGTAGAAATGTAACGCGCGGTGTCTTCAAAGACTCCCATGGTGAAGGTGGCTCAATCTCACGTACGCAGTTTGCCCTCGTCATCCCGGCTCACCACGCCTCCTCGCCTTGCATGCCATTGCTGCGCGGGCCATCTGCCTGCAGGCGATAAGGTTCTTGGTTTCGAACCCCTATCTTCGAGGTCTCTCCCGGTGGTCTTCTTTTCTGCCGCGAGAGAGACTTCCTTCGGCGAAGACCACATCACACCCCTTGTCTTCCAACATCACCCGCCGGGGAGATCAGAGTTCTTCTGGCTAATCCGGTACATGCACGGCTTGTGACTCCTTCGACACGAGAAGGGTTTGCAGGACTCCCTGCGAAGAAGGATATGGTGACACGGAAATGCCGATGCATGCTGTGTCTGCATCATCGCCATCATCGATGTGCACGCCCAGGATATTTGTCCTCCGGATACGAGAACAAATCTCGATCTCCACGTCGTATGGAAATGGCGCTCGGCGATCCAAAGAACCACACCGATCCCGTCATCACACTTGAAACCAAGCATGCGATCGGGTGAAAAGTCAAGCTCGGCGCAGAAAGCCAAAGCCTCTCCATCTGCCAGGATATTCTCACTTGCTTGTTTTTCTTCTTCTTACGCACGATTGGTAGCATAATGTAAACGCGGTCGTGGCGGTGGAAAAGCACTGCCACTTTCGCATATCTTGCTGGCCTTTCCCTTTTGCACCAGGAATGAGAGGTTTTCTTACCCTTCCCCTTCTTTGCTTTGTACACCAAAGCGCAATTTTCTTCATCGTGACTCCACAACTCGGTAGAAGATCCATCCCGAGTAGTCCTCCTTGTCTCTCCTCACACGCAGAGATCCGCCCAAAGGCGCTCCCATCCCGGCAACTTCTCCCGACCATTGACACTATCTTGATATGAATGCGAGCCGCCCGGAGAGACCAAGGAGAGCCGAGGTGCGGCCATGTCACATCTTCGCCGGTCACCCCACCCGCAACTCATCTGCTTGCATTGAGTGAACTTCGTGAGTGAGCGTGTTTGGCGATCATCTGCGTCTTTCTCCATCTTGATGTTTCGTAGCTTGTCTTTGAGCGCCTTCTGACTTCCTTTGGTCGCTCTTACTGCAGGAATAGATCCGTCGAAAGCCTTTCCACGTAAATATGGAGAAACGCTTCTTCCATGCGAGGAGCTGGATACGATATGATCCTTGACGCCCTCTGACAAAGATCCTTCGACATTTTCGCCGTCTTCTTTTGCCCGGGGCTTCGACTTCGAGCGGGATCGGTGGGCTTTTGGACATCCGTGTCTACGAACTCCTTGGGTCCATTATCTTCTGATCACCGCCGCTCCATGCGATCCTTCCGCTGCGCGCATAGTCGAGGCGCCTTCGAGGGGCGCCGTGGGGTCGCAAGCCGTTGAAAAGAGAATTTTCGACTGCCGACGCATAGAAACTCTGGCGTCTTCGCAAGAATTCGAATTCACCTCAGCTCGACCGCCCTTGATACTGACGAGAACAAATTATTTCTAGCACGAGAGATCAAGCTGCAGCATTTTCTTGGATATATCACCTTTCAAAGGAAAAGGATGGATCCCGAGAGGGCTACACAGCCGCATGCGGACTGCTGTCTGCCGAAGGCAAGTTTGTAATCCTCGTGATGATCAATCTGCTTGCTTCAATAGCTACGATACCATGTAGAAATTTGTTGAATAATGATTAATTGTCCATGAGTATTATCACTGATCACATATCAATTCGAATTCATATGCAACACATAATCTCTTCCACTCGGATCATCTCACATGCCGGAAATAAAACAAGCGACAGCATCAAATCATCATACACATTAACTTACAATATGTATGGGGAAAGCTTATAGGCTGAAAACATGGCTATTGTGTGTATTATAATGGATAAAACATGTAACCGACTCGGTCTGATACTCCTCACAAGTACTCGGTACTATCTCATAAGTTACACACAAAGTAGCTTGGTTTTGAACGAGTCACCCGAGTTGAAAACTCATCACATAATTGCACCTTGCCTCTGTTGACGCAATCATGGCTTTGTCTAAATAGAGATCCAGGTTCGAATCTCACTGGCTTGGCTGAGCTAGCGATCATGTGGAAATTCCTCCAGGTATTGGTGCAAATCTCATGCTGGCTTGATGTCCCAAGCGATAGCTATCTCCACCCTTTCATCTGCCTCTTTCCTTTCGGTCTCCTTTGAACTATCCCATGCAACGTGGTGTGTGATGTGTTCTTGAGTTGAATAATGAGGTTACTAATTAATGAATTAAATAATATTTAATTCACTCCACTCATTACTAGTTGATTAGCTAGTTAAACTAATTTCAACTAGTTCCAACTAGGTTAAATCGAACACAACTCCACTGGCTTGTCTCATCGACTCCACCAAACCTGCCTTGCGAAGTCCTAAGCGAAGTCAACCATGCCTTGAGCTCACCAAACCCTTGGGAATAGACGTAATTCCCTGCGTCGGATGCATGAGCCGCTTCCAAGGCTCGGGCGAAGTGCTCAAAGAGAGTAAAGGCGGGAAGTTTAGAAGTCCAGGTATTATTGAGGGTAAATAATGTTTGACTTCCACTGACCCACAGGACGGCGGGTCTAAAAATAGACTTCGACCTATAGGTCCAAAAAATAGAGGTCCATCTGTTGCCAACATGGCCAATACTCCAAGAATATCATCTTTGCCAATCACTCGAGCCATCGCTCCATGTGTCTAAAAATAAACATAGTCTAAAAATGAGACTTTTGCGCGAGAATTTGCCTGCGGGCCCACTTGGTGAAGGCGACTTCATTTCAACTACAGCTGCATCATCTTGTTGCATTTTTCAACGAAGCATCGGGATTTTTGGGGGAAGGAAGTGAGACCGAAAGCCAGAGACCCGGTCGCGAGGAGAGTGCTCCTTCCTCCTCCTTTCGATTCCTTAGAGCGCAACTTCACCCATATTACAATCCTCATGGAGAAAGCGCGGGAGCGCCATAACGACGAAATGAGGCCATTGCTTTCATGAATGACCTCCAACACAACCATTTGCGAGATGCTCCCATTGCTTTCATGAATGACCTCCAACACAACCAATTGCATATGTTCGAGCCGAATGGCCTCCCTCAGTCACGCAGCCAAAAGCTGCAAGAAAGTTTAGATTGTCTTGAAGGAGAAATGTAACATACGGAAGCCCATGTGCATGAGGCATTCCACCGACAACATGGCACAGAGTTCGGTGGACCAAGATGTACGATCATATGTAAATTGAAGAATGACGGTTGGGTGCATTTGGATTCTAGGGTAATTTGGGTCTATGTGGGCTATTGATGTTTGGACATTATTTTTGTCTATATTTTTGTGTATATTTTTGTGTATATACCATCTAGCCAACAAATCGATAAAAATGAGGTGAGTGGTTTTCCAAAAAAAGCACATCAAGTTATAATATTTTTCCTGAATAAATAAATTTTTCTCGGTCTATAAGAATAATGCACATTAAACAAATAAGTTCTCTTGTCTCATTTTTAAATTACCGTATAATAGGTAAACTTATTTTAATGTTTACATTTAAGTAGCTAATGGAAAATCTATGGTATAAGTAAATATGAAGAAACATAATGTACAAAATCTCAAATTTAAATTACCGTATAATAAGTAAACTTATTTTAATGTTTACATTTAAGTAGCTAATGGAAAAATCTATGGTATATTTTAAAGTAAATATGAAGAAACACTTAATGTGCAAAATCTCAAATCAATGGTATATTTTAAAAGGAGATGTGAAGAAATACAATGGAAAGAAATTAAATTAGGGGTGTATGGAAAGTAGAATTAGGGTAAAGATTAGGGTAATTATATAAATGGTAGGTGTAGAAATATTTATATAGTGATATATTTTGCATTGTTAAAGTTTAAAATCAAAAAGCTGATTGTAATTACATAAATTAAATAGCTAGTAATTGTAGATAGGCATCAATTCATGATAGGGGCATAACTAAGTTGCATATAAATCTTAGTAACGTGATCTATGAATACTTTTATGAATATTGTGGCATATTCCATGGAAGTTAAATCTCTATCATTCATGAAATTACACCAATAGGGGTGTCTATTTTGAAACATGGCTTCCAAAATTTTCATTTAATTATCAATAATTCTTAGGTGGATGATGGGGATTTAACCTCCATGAAATATTATGGGATATTCTTATTAGTATACACAAATCAAGGTTGAGATTTATCTACAAAGTATATATATATATATAACTACTCTGTTTGAGGTAAATCTCAATATATATATGAATTGGTTAATTAGGATTAGGTAGAAATAATTGGGATCTTCTCCGCTAAATTCAATTTCAACAAATAACATGAATAATCTTTGATGTAATGACTTGGAACCTATATTATGATGTGGAGATATAAAAAGCGTTTTTTTAGATGAAGCAAAAAAAATAAATTTAAATTTAAAAATATTATATAAGTTAGGACAAAATAATGTTAAAGAAATACGATAGAATCAATATTAGCTACTTTATTGATTATTAAATATAAAATATAAATTTATTTAAAACCAAAGAGTAGAAGTAAAGGGGCTTTGTAACCACCTTTGGGATTGGGGTTTGGAGAAATCTTTCATCTTTTTAGCTTTTGATTCATGCTACAATTGGGTTTGGTGGATATTAAGAGAGAACAAAGATTAAGGAAAGGGGCATTCCTAAATAAATAGTGATATCCATGACAATGTCGACATTAGAAAAGAATGTACTCATAATTTGAATTTGTTTCTAAAGCTCATCTTGATATTATATAGCTTGGACAATAAATAAAAAATATTAATATAATTTAACACCCCTAAGACTCGGTGTTTTTAAATATTTATTATTTTTAGACATGGAATTATTATTGGATTTAATGGCGATAGATGCCACGATAAGACTTGTGTGATGATGTAATTATATTATTACTATTTGAGTTAATAAATAAATTGCTTGGAAATATTAGAAATAGCACTAGAGTGTAGAATACTTTCTTTCCAAGCTTAGAAAAATTCGGGGTTGTCGAGTCCACATGATGGACCTTCCCAAAGGAAAAAAAATAAAAGAAATTAAATTAACATATTGGGAGAGAAAGATTATGTTAATCACGTGGTTGGAGAGAAATACGGGGAAATAATAAGTGGGGCAAAATAAAGCACTACGAGAGATAAAAAATGTGTTTTAAAGAAAAATAAAGGTATCTTTTTTCGAAAAAAATAAATAAATAATAATAAAATAAAAAAATTGGTAGACCTTAAAAAAACGAGACACTGCTAAAATATGTTGGGAAGGAAATTTATAAAATAAACCACCTAGGAATCAAAGCGATGATGGATTCCATTAGGTAAGAAGAACTTATCTCGGGGAGGCAGCGAGAGGCGAGTTCATGGTCGGGAGGAGTATGCTCGATTCCTAAATATTTTCCCTAAGCGGTTGGGTTACGGTTGGATGAAATTGTATTCTTACTTTATGGCTAACACTAAATTATTTATGGTTATGAATTTATAGAATAGAGACGAGAGATTATGGTTATGAGTTGATTGCATATGAAGACTATAACAATATGCATGCAACTCTTACGGTGAATATCTACGCCACTCTTTCATAATATTAAATTGGGGTGCATGTATAAAGATATTTTATTGCTATAACAAAGTATTGCAGGTATAACTATTGTTTTCTATAGGATAAGGAATTTATTTTTTGCCATCTTGCATAAATAAGAGATAAAATCATTTATTAAGAATTGTAGGAAATCGGTAGGAAAATAGAATGAATTGTGAAAATAGTAAATGCATGCACGTAATGATTTATACATATAAAGAAAATGGAATTCATGAATATTGTAGTTGCAATCCTAAAGTCATATTATATTTATATGCGACCTTTAACATTAAATATATATTTGGACATCACTTTCAAAGTATATCCAATCGCAAAATTAGAAGATATTTCTTATCTATTTGAGACATTATCAAGCCATGTAGAAATGCATGCATTAAAAAGGAGTGTGATGAACCTAGAAAAAGTTGGATATAGTTACGAAAAGAAATAAATTAAAATAGGTATTTAGGAAAAGACAGTACTTATAATTGTGAGAAAAAATGATGTGGATAAAAACTCAAGTAGGAAGACAAAGAAGAATCATTAAGTGATTCCTAATTGTACATAAATTCTAGATGTTGTCTACAAGTCTAACGTAAAAAGATTTGATTATCCTTAAAGCCTATAATGTAAACCCTTGAACTTATGAACATATGTTCTCCTCAAATAAAGGATTTGATTATACTTAGAACCTATAATGTAATTGCTTGAACTTATGAACACATATGCTTTTGTTCTCCTTATGAAGATAATTAGAAAATTTTGTTGAAAAAGATTCGATATATTGACACTTTTGATCCTTTTACAAAGGAATTAAAAAAGAAATAGTTAAGCGATTGAAACAGGTAGCCCTCAAATTATGCATTTCTCTAGGCTTTCTCTACTAAGTGATAGTCTTTCACGACTCCACGCCAAAGTCCGGGACTATGACCACTTTTTCATTTGAAATAATATTATGATGCCCTTTACCTCTAAGAATTGTTATTAACATCTAATTATATAACATGGCAGTGTTTCTTTCCACGATATCTGCTTGTGGTTGATCCGAACACCACTTTTTGTTGTAAATTTTGCATATTAATAACTATGGAATGCGAGTTAATATTTTCTATGGCTGACCTATTGTTTTTTTGTACATTGAGTGGGGGCCGAACATAGTGGGTGGTGGTGTTGCTTCAATAGGGACCCGGAGGCTCGGATCATATGCTTACTACTGATTTGGTACTACTGGTGGTACTGCAGCCTACTGCTAGTCAAGAAGTTGAAAGGAGACGAGTTGATCTGTTCCATCCCTATTAGCCATTAGATACTGCAACATAACGAAAAGAAAAAGAGAATGCCGCCTAACACGAGATGTGAATGTGTTATGTGCATATTCTCATGGCGGTGTTTGCATGGGTGCGCAAATGCTTTGCGGTGGGAATGCGGTGGTGTGTAGGTGGCGGTGAGAATGCGGTGGTGTGCAAATGGCAGTAGGAATGCAAGTGTTGTGCATAAATTGTGGGCTGGTGAACACGCAGATATGGTGCCACTGTGTGAACCCTCCACAGAGACATACATTAACAACATAAAATGTTTGCTAACTAATGTTAGCATTAGTTAATAGAAATTGAAAAGCTTTGTACCAATTCACATTTACCCTAAGTTTCCATAGGTCTGCGCTCGATATGAGGCCAAATAAGACCTCAAGTCTATGATTGGCTAAAACAATAATTTACATGAACCTCACTCATAGATGGAAAAGTGTTTTTTAAATATAAATACAAAACATTATAATAAATTGAATTGATCAACTTGGTTTTTTGGTTTTTGTGCACCAACTAATGCAAGCACTAAAAAAACGATTACTATAGTCCATCGCCATGTCGCAGGCGGCAAGGACTAAAAATAATTCTTATGATAATCCTCTATATCAAATATCTATTTAAACCAGGTCCCATGAAAAAATACAACATTAAGGATTGTAATGGGAATTAGGGATATGATTGAAGTTAGTAATAAAATAATATTGATACCAATGACAAAGGATAAATGAACACCTAATGAACGTGAAAATTCCTCTAATAAAGATGAAAGATCGGAGAGCTTAGGATCAAATAAAAAAAGGTGTTGGGTGAAAAAATCCTCTAATAAAGATGAGATATGGGAGAGCATAGGATCAAATAAGAAAGGTGTTGGGTACCACGCTCACTTAACATTATGAAAAACAATATACTCGAGTTTACGTTTCGAAATATGTAGCCATATATTTCGAAAATCCTAGGAAATTTTGAATATATACTCAGTATCATACAACAAGAATATAAAGCAAGTAAACGAACCACGTGTGCACATGTTTATGACGCAGCCAACACCTAAAGTATACATATAGATCGTCGAATATCAACTAAAAGGGAAGTAAGAGAGTTAATATAGTCCTGAGTGTATTAAAAAATTTGATTTTTCTAAAGGGTTATAAAGACGAACAAAAATTTAAAGATATTTACATTGAAAGGAAATGATCATGTATAAAATGCGCATATATAGCTTCATATAATTTATTAGAGTAAAGCAAGGGAGCTCGTGCCACCATATTAATTTAGGGGGAAAAAATAATTTAAAGTTGGTAATTTCTAAGTACGGTTTTCATGTGATTATCACATGGGCAACGTGTGGTGCACCAGGCTCAACATGCCAAGTGGTCATTGCTGGCTGCCACGTGTTAAAAAATTGTCTATAATTAGTAAATGCAATTTAAACTTAATGATAATAAATTTTAAGAAACACGAAATACATATTTATGCAATTTAAACTTAATGATAATAAATTTTAAGAAACACGAAATACATATTTTCCAGTCTATACGATATTAAATACACATATTAAGGTGTGCAATATAATATATTACCCATATAAATTAAAAAATAATATTAGCTTAAAGAACATGTGCGAAGTACATTGGATATAATGCTAACTCCTAGGTAAAATGAACCAATAGTCCCATTAAAGTTATTTGATTTTATATATATACACCCGAAAATAGATACATCGAAAAAATTAAAAATAATATTAGCTTAAAGAACATGTGCGAAGTACATTAGATATAATGCTAACCCCCAGGTAAAATGAACCAATAGTCCCATTAAAGTTATTTGATTTTATATATATACACACTAAAATGGATACATCAAAAAATAAAACCACCTTGATTGGGAATATGGTAAGGTTGAAATTGAGAGCAGATATTTATACAGGTACAAGTTGCAAACTACCACATTCCATTGAAAGATGTATACAACGTTAAATAAAACAGTGCAGATGTGCAACTTTTTTTAAGTTAGATTTCCAAATTTTTTAGCTAACTAAATATAGCAGGAAAAAAAATTTGGTAGTGTGGGAGAGATTAAGTACGATACATATAAAAAACAAAAAACAAAGCATAAAAATGTACTTTGAATTTTTTTTTATTATATATATCTTTTTTTTGAAATATAATATATATTATAAAATACAGTACATATATTTTATTCCTATAAAATATATATAATTATGTGGATTTTATTGAATATATATTTTATTTTGATTACATATATAACTAGCAATTGCACCTAATGTTGCAAAGAAACACTAGTAAGGAAATATGGTAGAATGAGATTAGCTGTAATTATTTTGATATATATATGTCATTGGATATATGTATACAGAATATATGATGTTTGAAATAAACATTGCATTTTCATTGTTGAAAAGAAAGTTATATTATAATGTCATTGGAGATATGTATATAGATTGTATAATGTTTGAAATGGAGATTGCTTTTTAATGGTTGAAAAGAAATATGGCAATTTATTTCTATTATGTGAAATTTGTAGAATGTACAATGTTTGAAATGTAATTTTGAAGAGTTTGCAATTGTAGAAATGTACATTGCATGTTAGTATTTTGCAATGGAATTGTATTTTTTATAAAAGACTGCAAGTATATCATGAAGAGGATGATTGATGCTGAGGTTGGTGAAGAGGCAGGAGATACGCTGATGTAGTAATGAACCTGCAAAGAATTTTTTTTTTTTTTGAGAAATTAAAGGAATATATATTTATATGGAAATGTAGAATAACTTTTTTTGAATTATATTGTAGAGAAATTATAATGATTGAAATTGAAGTTACCTGTAATATATGAATGGAAATGTTTAGTCGTAGATGCAGGTCGATCGATGGCAGACTGAACACCATTGGAGATTAATTCGGAATTGCAGATGCCTATTTCTTGATTGCCATTCTGCTCTTGCTTTTCTCAATTTATCTTGTTCGTGTATGTGGATGATACGTTTGATACTGGATTTTATTTTAATTAATAAATCCATCGTTGGTCGCAGTCTGTATAGTGGGACATTTGGATTTCTGACTGGCAGGAATCTTTTCTGTATCTCCTGCAATGAATGAATTGTTGCATCTATTTCTGTGATGTAGTTATGTAATTGCGATATGAGGGAGTCCATCTGTTCTGTTTCAAAACAAAGAAACTGTTAGATGCGAATAGGTAAGCATTATATCAAGAATGTATATTTTAAATCATTTATTAACAATTAGTAAATTAGGTTAATGTTAGTAGGTAGAAATGTTGTGTTTTTAAAAATTTATAGAGTTGATATTATTTCAAAACCTTTTAGAGATGCTATATATGGAATGCAGTGGTTTTGTAGCTGTGATATCTTTGAGTCGATATGTTCTGTGTGAAAAGATAGAAAATGTTAGAAGGAAATAGTTAAGAAATATAAAGCAGATGTTATAATGTAAAATATGTATTGATAATGAGTGAATTAAGTTTTGGTAATAGGAAGAAATGATACGCTATGAAAGAAATATGGAGTTGATGATATGGAAACCTTTTGGAGATGTTAACATATGGAATGGAGTTGGTCGTCTGTAGGAGACATTGAACGGAGACGTTCTTTTGCTTGTTTTCTGTGAGCAATATTTTTGTTGTCTTTCAGTTTCATGAAACGGTCGAAACTGAATGCAGGGAAAATTCAGAGATTATGTAGTGAAGGGACTCTTGAAATTGCTGTAAATGTGAGGCCTTGTCGTTCAGTTTTTCCAATGTCTATCGTTGCTTGTGGCAGAGTCATACCTTGAGATTTATGTATAGTTAAAGCCCAAGCCATTTTGAGTGGAATTTGTGTGCGACCATTTCTTTTTATTGCAGAAATCAGCAAGTGAGTGGGGTTTGTTTCATCCCAAGCAGGGCCGATGTATTTTGGAAATTCAACGACTACAAATGTTAGAAGATGTGGAGGTGAAGTTGCTTCTTTGTAGAAGATGGATATGATTTCCCCGAGGGAACCATTAACAAGCCCTGCTGAAACCCAAAGGTTGGAAGTCAACATTATTTTTTGTCCTTTGCAAAGGTATACAATTCGCTGTAATTGCTCTTCTTCTGAAGAGAATGTGGAGTATGTGTTGTCGTCCTCTGCGATTGATCTTGCAACTGGAGTGTTTAAAGATTTGATCATTTGCTTGTTGTGGTCCAATGTTTGAGCTTTTTTTGGAAATAGATGTATAGAATCATGGAAGGACTGTATTTCAGCTGCAGACAAGAAAGAGTCCGTTCGCGTCATAAGGATGTTGTAGTCCTCAATTGTTGGATTTGCATTTCTAATGTTTTGGAGGACGTTTCTGAAAAGAACCTGAGCACTGCTTTGACCTTGTTGACGAAATATTTTGTCCAATGTGATGACTGTTGTGAATGTGTTCCACAATGTGGTTCCATGACTTGTCCCTGCATATAGTGGTATGTCTTGGACGGGTGGTAACTGGCCCAGATCACCAACTAATATAATCGAGCAACCGCCGAACGGTAGGTTTCTTTTTAATGGAAATGCCTCACGAAGCCGTTGATCAACCTGGTGAAGAAGCTTAGGTCCGATGAAGCTCATTTCATCGATTAATATGTACCTAATATTCTTAAGCTCTTCTTGAAATTTTGCAAGAGCACTGCCTTCTAATGGTGTAAGATCTTTTATTGGAAGATGGAGAGCAGAATGGATTGTCGATGCTTGTATGTTGAATGCTGCAACACCTGTAGGGGCTAGGATCATGATTGGTGAAGGTTCTGAGCCAGCAAGTGCTATGAGCATTTCTCTGATGCAATTTATAAGAAGGGATTTCCCAATTCCAGCAGTGCCTTGTATTATCATTCACAGAGAAGGTAAGATATCCTTCTTAATGGAGTGAGCACGAATAATATCCAGAGCTTTTTTTTGCATTGAAGATAATGAGCTGAGGGACAGTAGAGTATCTGTATTTTTTTGAATAATGCGATGGACAGAGCGAGTATTGTCAATGAATTGTGCACCTATTTCTTGGAGATGCAATGGAATAGTTGTATCATTCCAGTTATGGCTATCATCCAAACCACGAAGACCAAGCATTTGAATGTCATTTATGAGTAGTTCATCTGTAGGGTACAACTGAGAGAGTAATTCCCATTCGTTTAGGTCCATCGTTTCTGGAGGATGGAATTATTCTGTAGTTGTGTTGTCATTTGCAGGAGGATCGATATCAGATAGTGTCCGGTGTTGATGCCACGGTTTGTAAAATGGATGAAATGCTTCCCAATTTCTGATAAATTCTTCAGTAGAATTTCCTATGTCACTCGCGATATGGCGAAATGGTTTGTAAAGCATAAGTTCAACTCTACAAAAGTCAGCATAAGAAGAGTTGGTCGTTGATGGAATTGAGGAATAACGTGGTATGATACGAAGAATTGCTTGTTGGGGTCTTTGTTTCCATTTGTTTGTCTTACGACGGGGATCATATGACCATGATCTTGCTGTTTCTATAAGTGATGTGGATTCTAAGGGAGATGGTCGATGGATGTATGTATCTATGAAGTGTGGTGATGGAGTAGCGGCGGTGTTATTCTCTGGGAGGCGCATATAGATTTGTTGGCTTACATTTAAAGGGAAGAAGGAGCGACTGCACAATGTTAGTGGTAATTTCTGTATCATATGACAGGTTTCTTGTGCTCCTATGTCACGATCAACAAGAGTTTCTGAAAGGAATTTTCTGAATGCAGATGTTGCTGGGTCAAGATTGGGTGAAGTGAGTAAAATTCTACGTAGCATGTCATGGAATGTTTCGGATTTTTTTTCTGCTTTGGATGCATATTTCGCAATATATTTCTGAACAGCATGGATTGAGAGTACTGGTTGGCAATCAATGTTCGCACGCCAAATAGATAGGATGGTAGGGTTATGGGTATTTAGTCTATCATCATTGTGAGCGGGAGTGTATGTTTTTTGGCCATTGGAGTCAATGAACAAGGAGGAATGTGCATGTAATTCCCAAGGAGCTTTATATCGGCATTCGAATGACGAGCCTTTTTTCCTCAAGCATGTCTTTTCGGTGCATTTTGTGTGCCTTTCAATGCAATTGATAAGTTGGACATAATCATTGAAAGGATTGTTTCTAAGAATATCTGACGTAGACAATAAGCAAGGGTCTTCTACATTTGTTTGAGAAAATGATTGGCTGGAAATTGTAGAAAGCCGAGGCTTCCAAGCTGATATGTATTTGTCGAAGAATTGTTTAGCAGAATCAACTGCTTCTATGTTATCCCAATTAAGAGTCTCCATATCAGGTGCATTTTGTATCCAGAGGAAGCCATGGATGTGCGTTGATCCTCTATGTTGCCATTCATACCTGCGAAGGATGTTTTTTTCTTAGAAAATTTTGAAATAGAAGGAGCTTGATGTATAGGGAACTATGGAAGTCATGTGGTAAAGTAGATACCTGTACCAGTAGTCTTTTTTTTGCAAGTGTTTCTCCAATATAACTTCACGAAATATTGTGAATCTGTGGTGCATATAGAGCGATGTTAAGTGGGGGTTAGAGATAATGTTATCATTTCTCCATTTGTGTTGTACTGAAATATCAGGAGGTGGAATCCCAGGCATGATTGCATGAAGATCTGGCCATTTTGTATTAGCTGCACTTAATGTGAAGAAGAACGTTGGGCAACCGAGTTGAGATATCATGTCTGTTAGTTCATTTTTAGCTTTGTGCCAAAAAGATCTTGTGCCACGTAGAGAGCTACCGAAGCGCATCACTTGTTCTGCCAATTTGCCGTCTGGAAATTGTTGTAATCGGATGTTCAATTCTTGGATTGATGTTGGGAATCCATCTCCAATGTTTTTTTTTACAAAGAAGGATGTTGTTGCTTGACTGCGATGACGCATCATCAGATTGTATATGTAGTAGCGGAAGCGAGGGTGCTTGCTGAATCTGTTATCGTGGTAATGCAGTAGATGAAGTGCATATTCATGTAATTGCACTGTCTTTATTCTTGGTTGATTAGGTAGTGCAATTCCTGTGGGGAATAGTGTTGGGAAAGCCATAGAGAGTAGACCTTCTGTTTTGTATTCATTGATTGGAGATAAGCTTATTGGTGGCCATTGGATTGTAGTAGCAGAATGGTGGTTGTATGATTGTAAATAATGTCGTATTTCTTGGATTTCTGTATTTCTATTAGGTATAGTTGGAATGAATGATGATGTATGGTGTGGGTATTGCTCTATGGAATCTTCAGTAAGGGAAATTGGTATTTCGATTGACAGTTGGGAAGTTGGATCTGTGGTATTGGAATGGTGAAGGGAGGAGGAGATATCGGTTGGGAGTTCTGGTAAGGATGATAGTGCATTGTTATCAATGCAAGCATTCCTATAGTAAGGATCATTTGTCAATTTGTATTCTAATGCGGCGAGAACTCGATGTCTACTTACAATGCAGTCATAAGCTTGACGGTCATTACTTTGACGGGTAATGATTAAAATATCCAAGTCTTCAACACGGCGTGGCAACATGCATGCTATCTCTGTAATGTCTTGCGGAAAGCAAATTGTGTGGCCAGTGTATTTATACTGGCCACCACGTGCATGTGTTACTTGGAGGATAGGGTTAACCCTAGCAATAAGCATTTCTTCTATTTGTGAAAGAGCAGCCAGGACAGGTGGTTAAGGACCAGGGTCCATGTTGTTTGCTAATGAGAAACGGTGAATTTTTTTTTCAGCCAAGCATCTATAGCAACAATATATTTGGTTTGACATGCGGATATGGATTCCAGGATAGGATTCAAGACTAATGGAGCATGCTGATTTTTGTGCAAGCTTATCAATTCTTGCACGGAATTCACGTTGTGTAGCAATATTATGAATGTTGTTGAAAGCATGTGCAATGGATGGAGGGGTTGAATGAGGTATGGATGAATTTGTTTGAACATCATTATCATGAGCATCGTTGAAAGCATGTGTAATGGAGGCTGGTGGCAAATGAGGTTTGGATGAATTTGGTGGAGTGGTTTGCTGAGAAGATGGTCGATTTGTAAAATGGGAAAGAGAATTGCTTTCGGAGTGAGAATGGTTTGATGGTAATTGTGAATTTCCATCGTATGTTGTTGATGATAAATTTTGACTTTTCTTTTGCCTTTTGTTTGTTTCAAAATCTTTGAGGGCTTTCTTAGCATGGTAAGCTGCACGTCGGCGTGCATTTATTTGTTCTTTATTTGCTGCATAGTATCTTCGCGCACGTTCATCATTAGAAGTAGTAGACATTCCGATAAGTTAATGCGCCTACAGGAAAGAGAGATGGAGTGACGATGTTAGTTGGCAATACAATAACCATGCTATTTTATGGAAGGGGAAAAAAGAAATTGAACTTTGAAATGAAGTTTTAGTAATTTCTAGCTGTAGAGGTACATAATAAGATGTGTAACGAGTTGATAACAATATGTTTCAGATTATATTTAAGTATTTTAAAGATGCATATGAATGTAATTGGACATGTAATGTGTAAAGTTGGTTGATTTGTTAATAGGGAAGAAGTTAATGTATGGTGAATTACCTTAAATGAAATGATATACAATTAGATGTTTTGTTCGAAGATATATGAGTAAACAGTAAGAGATATGTTTGGAAAGGCGTATGAAAGAATATTCTTTATAAACATATTTTGAGAAAAAGATAATACAAATTATGAATAAGGCAAGAGTACTTGTAATCATATTTATCTATGATATTGAGATTTTATTGATTGCTTGAATGATGTTGTTGCATTCTGTTGAGAATTGCAAGCTCTCTTCTTTGATGATAACATATTTCAAGCGTGGTATGTCTCTAAATGTTTCTGTCTTCACTGATAGTGTGAAGATGTGGTCTGTCCACATTGCTTTGGAGACAATTTCCTTTATTACATCAGGATCCTCAGATAGCAAATAGAAGTCCTTTGCATTAACTCCAAGAATTGTAGATGTTGCCTCTTCAAAAGCAACTGTTGAAAGCAACTGACCAGTGTGATCTTGTACATCTATCTTTAGTAAGTATCTGTAATCACAGTCAGTTACTTCGGTGTTGCATTTAGGGCAATACCATGTCTTTGCATTCTTTGGAATAAGTTTCTTCATGCATTTTTTCTTATCAATACTAGATGGGCATGATAGGTAGTACAAATTGTCCATGTATACTTTTGTTATTGTCCCCTTGACTTGGTAGAATGCAGGTATATCTGAGGGGATGATATTGTGAATATCTGCAATCGTTATTTTCTTCGGTTGATGGCCAAAATAGGGTGAATATTTTTTTGTCAGTGGTGTAGAAATTGTAGTGGAACCTTCTTTTCTAAACCATGACTTTAGGATATTAGCCTCTTCGATGTCAGGATCTACAAGAATAATTGATCTTGTTGTAGTACCGACATTTTTGCCATTGAATTCAACAACACGAGCGGACTTGATTACTATGATGGGATTATTTCCTGTAGCACATAAGTTGTAAATTTCTTTTGATACTCCATCAAAATTATCTCCCCAAAAGATTGCATCCATGTTATATCCAGACATGTCTTCAAGATTTACTATTTGTTTCGTAACTTCTGAGCCGTCTTTTCTATGTATGGTGCATGGATTGGAAATTCTAGTAACAATACCAAGAACATCAACAATTGAGTTGACGTTTGTTGTTCTGATATCATTGATTGATTTTATATTGAAATGCACCATTGGCTTGGATCTTCTTTCATTCGCAACATGATCAACTGTAGATGTAGCATTTAACAAAATTTCCCACTCATTGTTTAAGTGGTAGTATTGATTATTAGCCATTTTCACATTGCCTTTTGAGACAATGTACATATTTCCAACTTGGATCTTATCAAAGAAAGAATCAGCAACATTGTTGAAACATGTAATGTGTATTTCCCCACCTTCTGCATCGTAGAGGTCGAAGCCAAACACTTTACCAGGACCATATTGATTTTGGAATTGTCGAAGAGGTGTCTTTCTTTGAACATATCCTTTTATGCACCAGTTTGAATGGTAAGGGTTTATTGCTTTGATTGGAATTTGGACTGGTGTAATGGATGCAGTAGGAATGTCTGAAACGGTGCAGTGCCTTTTCGACGAAGGTTGTTTTTTCGATGACGACGGATCTTCTTCTTCAGAAGTGATGGGGATACTTAGATTTTTCGGAATACCAAATAAAGGTGCAGATGTAGTACAAATTTCAAAGTCTATTAGCGTTATAGACCTACATGGTAAATGATAGTAATAAGAGGAATTGTTAGAGTGAAAATTAATATGAAGGAAATATGTAAAGTTTAATTAAAAATTTTGTAATAAACTTACATTGATGGACCAATAGTTGATGTACTCCAATTTGTGACATGTATAATTGAACCTTTTTTAAGCAAGCTTCTTTCAACGAGGTCATTGTAAGTTATCGGAAGCATAAGGCGCTTCATATGTGTGCCATCAGAGATGGCAGTGCGGTATCGTACTGTTGAAGTTTTCATTGATGCAATACGTTCAAGTTCAACGATTTGTAAAAATGGTTGAATATCAGTTTTCCCCGAGAGCATGGAGGAAATAGCATTTTCAGTAACATTCGTTGCCATTTTCTGAAAATGAATATAAAAGAATAATTAAAATTGTTTATATGTTGTTTTTAGTTAGATGTATAATTACGATTCCTATAGAACTACATGAGAAGTTAAAGAGAGCTGAAGTGGACCATTATTAGGTAGATGTAAGTTAAAAATTAATAATGTATGTGATTTAAAAAAATATGCCTATATGTAAAACTAATGTTTTTCCTAGAAATCATGGATGAAGCTATATTTATTGCTTGAAAAGTTAGTTTCTGTAAATTAATCTAAATTTTAATATATAAAAATTATGGATAATTTGTATATAAATATTAGTTAAATTAAAACTAATGATTATGTTGAATATAAAAAACTAAATCATAAAAATGTTGATGGTGTTAGAAAGAATGTTGTACAATACATAGGAAAATAATATTTCTTCAGTTTATTAATATGAAACTGTAATTATTATTCAAAGTCTCAAAATAAAATTTAAATTAAGTAATTCAACTAACAATGGACCTTAAGGATAACCTAAAACTTAATCCAAATCTTAAGCTCTAATAAAGATAATGTTAAAGCCATATTTTAAAATGATAGCTTATTTTCTGAATTTGGCATATAAAATGTTGAAACAATGAAAACAAAACTTAGGTTTTTGACATTATAAAAATGTATGAAATTGATGTTTTGTCATCAATTCATGTAATACTGAAATGTCATACCAACTATCATGTCTATATATAAAATTGAAATTTTGACCAAACTATCAAAATATTTCTCTGAAATATAGTATTCTCTCTAATGTAGTAATGGTTCAGCAATTTGAAGAGATTCATGTCTACACTGCAAATTAAAGAGGTAAAGACTATATCTAGATTTTAACTTATAATATTTAAACAACCATGTTCTTGACCATTAAACGCTATAACATTCTTCAAGAGATCCAATCTCGTTCGTAGAATTAAAAAATATTCCGAAATTTTATACATAGCCTCGAAATTAAACATCAAATTTTGGTGTCTAAAATCCCCTGTTTTATAAACTATCTTAATCTGGATTGCAGAATAGTTATTTTTTGGTAATGAAAATGAAGTCAAGTTGGCATTCATTGAGCAATTGCAACCATATTCAAAAGAACTGAAAACTAAATTATTGGCAAAGGAAAATCCATATATATCGAGTACACAAATTAGAAAGGAGAAAAGAAAACTGAACAGGTAGTGTCTAATTTTAGATATATCCTAAGGCCTTGTTTTTATAATCCTGAGCAAAACTTAAATTCCAGATAAGGCCAGCTGATTCAACCTCGCGTTATCTTAGAGGAATCATCACCACTATTAGCAAAAAGATAAAATGGTGGAAGATTGAGGTGCAACATCTAACTATCTAAAATAAATTTTCCATGCTACCTGTCATATGCCCTATATAGAGTTTCAAGCTCTATGATGTACTTATTAATACTTATGTATTTGATTTTACACTCTGGCTTACAAAAGCCTTGGCCATTGGCATGATGGCCCAATGAAAATTGGCGTTCCCCGAAACATTGATGCCTCAACAATGCAAAAAAATAAGGTTTCTAACTTGATGCATGTTTGAGCAGAGGCAAGGTGCAGGGGAGGACGACCATCTAATAATTCCATTTAGTTGTATTATGCGTTAGAATTTATGAATTATAGTATATAATATTATAGGGCTATTTGAGGAACCCTATAACAAGAAGTGCCCTACAGTTTATTTTTATGCTAGAGCGACCATTCTGGATTGAGCAGAGGAGAAAATAAAAGATAAAGTGGCCCAAGTAATAGAGAATGGAGACAGCAAACCACTTTTCAGTGAAGGCACTTCACCCAGCTTCCTATGTTCCCTAAGAAACTACCTTGTGATTCTAGATAGAAGCATAGAACATTGGAAATAGATAGAAAATTTCAATGGCATGTTCTTCAATCTTGACCATTAAACCTTACTGAGTTATAGAATGAATTGTCTGAAGTATTAATTACCCAATCATGACAGGACAGCATAAAATGATCAGCACCCAGACTCCTGTTCCAGTATGCATACTTGTTGGCAACCACATCAATGTAGTCTTTCACGAACAGTCTCACTTTTGACATTTCAAATACATTTACTCATTAATACTTATGTATTTGATTTTACACTTTGGCTTACAAAAGCCTTGGCCATTGGCATGATGGCCCAATGAAAATTGGGGTTCCCCGAAACATTGATGCCTCAACAATGCAAACAAACAAGGTTTCTAACTTGATGCATGTTTGAGCAGAGGCAAGGTGCAGGGGAGGACGACCATCTAATAATTCCATTTAGTTGTATTATGCGTTAGAATTTATGAATTATAGTATATAATATTATAGGGCTATTTGAGGAACCCTATAACAAGAAGTGCCCTACAGTTTATTTTTATGCTAGAGCGACCATTATGGATTGAGCAGAGGAGAAAATAAAAGATAAAGTGGCCCAAGTAATAGAGAATGGAGACAGCAAACCACTTTTCAGTGAAGGCACTTCACCCAGCTTCCTATGTTCCCTAAGAAACTACCTTGTGATTCTAGATAGAAGCATAGAACATTGGAAATAGATAGAAAATTTCAATGGCATAGGTGATACACTTGCATGTTATCAAAATTATTTAATTCATTCATAAAACAGGAAGAGCTAAAAATTCAAAGTTGTCATGAATTGTCTGAAGTATTAATTACCGAATCATGACAGGACAGCATAAAATGATCAGCACCCAGACTCCTGTTCCAATATGCATACTTGTTGGCAACCACATCAAATTATGTAGTCTTTCACGAACAGTCTCACTTTTGACATTTCAAATACATTTATTTTTAATGTCATCTGCTATCATATCTAAGATCAGAGCTATCCTATCAAGTTTCCTTTCATCTAGCTTGGGCATGGACTCAAAATTCCATCTGTGAAAATGGGAGATTCTGACTAAGCTGAAGGACTATGGAGGATGGGGTTTCTCAACTGTTTGCATTGCAGAGTACACGGATGGAGTTGTTGTACAGAAATGGATTTGCCAGAGAAACAATTGGACCCTATAATAACAAATATTACAGAAGAAAAAGACACCGTCCCTAAGTTACACATCAAATTTATTTTGGTGCATGAGATCCTTTGTTTTATAAAACTATCTTAATCTCGTTCGTAGAATTAAAAAATATTCCGAAATTTTATACATAGCCTCGAAATTAAACATCAAATTATAGACAGCATCTACACATCTAGGTAATTTTAGAAAAATTCTGTATCACCCCTGGGTAATTCAGCATCTGTATCACCCCTGGGTAATTCAACATCTACACATCTGGGTAATTTCAGAGAAAGTCTGTATCACCCCTGGGTAATTTCAGAGGGAGTGATTGATAAGTCAACTCTGCATTCACAGTGATATACATCTATGGGTAAGTGATATACATCTCAGTTGATCAGTTAACTCTGCATTCACAGTGATATACATCTCACTTGATAAGTCAACTCTGCATTCACAGTGATATACATCTTTGGGTAATTCAGAGGGAGTGATAACAATAACAGTGATAAGACAATAGTCAAACCTGCATCCACATATAGCAGCCACATATACGAGCCATCTGGTCATAGCAGCCACATCTAGCAGCCATCTGGTCAGAGAAAGCCTGTATCACCTCTAGGTATTTCTAAGTATTTCAGAGGGAGTGATAACACTGAACAGTGATATACATCTCTGGGTAATTTCAGAGGGAGTGATAACAGTTATATACATCTCTGGGTAATTTCATAGGGAGCGTTAGCAGCCACATAGCAGCCATCTGGTCATAGCAGCCACATATAGCAGCCGCCATAAATTTTGGTGTCTAAAATCCCCTGTTTTATAAACTATCTTAATCTGGATTGCAGAATTAGAGAATATTTGGGATTTTTCTAGACAATAATGTGATTAACAGATTTCAAAATATTCCCCAATTTACAATCCCAATAACTTTAGAACTTCAGCAGTTTGAAGAGATTCATGTCTACACTGCAAATTAAAGAGGTAAAGACTATATCTAGATTTTAACTTATAATATTTAAATAGCCATGTTCTTGACCATTAAACCCTACTGAACTATGGCATGTTCTTGAATCTTGACCATTAAACCCTACTGAGTTATAGAATGAATTGTCTGAAGTATTAATTACCCAATCATGACAGGACAGCATCCAACACAGCCAATAAATTTAAAAAGTTTGAAAATGTATTAAGTGGTATTATAATCTATTTTGTATATACTATTAATAAGTGATTGTATATTATTGAAGGGTGGTAAATTAATTTATATTTAAGAAATACTTCTAAAAATATTTCTTCTTTTTATAATAATTTGTGAAAGAATTTAGAACATAATCAACACTTTGTTGATAACGATTTAATGGCATTCATCACAAATATTTCTACTATCAACGATTTCCAAAATAATCAATAGGGGATTCCAGTAAGGAAGCAACTAAAAAAAATTAAGGGAGGATGGATTTCTAGAATCAAGATGTTGTAAGATTCTACATTCAAATGCAAAAGAAGTAATGCCTGAAGAAGTAATGATTTATTCAAAGAAATTGAAGTTATAGAATATATTTAAGAGCCTAGGATGTTTATAGATCCTGTGATATTTTTAGAATATGTATTACAAGAAGAATTGAAAGTTATTAAAACATCACAGGGTAATGAATTTGACAACATTTTTTCCAAAAGAAGAAATTAAAATAATGATTAGTTATTTTTTGGTAATGAAAATGAAGTCGAGTTGGCATTCATTGAGCAATTGCAATCATATTCAAAAGAACTGAAAACTAAATTATTGGCAAAGGAAAATAGGGGATTCCAGTAAGGAAGCAACTAAAAAAAATTAAGGGAGGATGGATTTCTAGAATCAAGATGTTGTAAGATTCTACATTCAAATGAAAAAGAAGTAATGCCTGAAGAAGTAATGATTTATTAAAAGAAATTGAAGTTATAGACAATAATGTGATTAACAGATTTCAAAATATTCCCCAATTTACAATCCCAATAACTTTAAAACTTCAGCAATTTGAAGAGATTCATGTCTACACTGCAAATTAAAGAGGTAAAGACTATATCTAGATTTTAAATTATAATATTTAAACAGCCATGTTCTTGACCATTAAACCCTACTGAGTAATCCTACACATAGACAACATCTACACATCTAGGTAATTTTAGAAAAAGTCTGTATCACCCCTGGGTAATTCAGCATCTGTATCACCCCTGGGTAACTCAACATCTACACATCTGGGTAATTTCAGAGAAAGTCTGTATCACCCCTGGGTAATTTCAGAGGGAGTGATTGATAAGTCAAATCTGCATTCACAGTGATATACATCTATGGGTAAGTGATATACATCTCAGTTGATCAGTCAACTCTGCATTCACAGTGATATACATCTCAGTTGATAAGTCAACTCTGCATTCACAGTGATATACATCTTTGGGTAATTCAGAGGGAGTGATAACAATAACAGTGATAAGACAACAGTCAACCCTGCATCCACATATAGCAGCCACATATACCAGCCATCTGGTCATAGCAGTCACATCTAGCAGCCATCTGGTCAGAGAAAGCCTGTATCACCTCTAGGTATTTCTAAGTATTTCAGAGGGAGTGATATACATCTCTGGGTAATTTCAGAGGGAGTGATAGATTTATATACATCTACAGGTAATTTCGGAGGGAGCGTTAAAAACCTAAAGTTTCCTAGCTCCGTGTAGAAGCCACATAAAGCGATAGCCAATTTCGGGAGGGAGCGTTAGCAACACTACATATGACCATCGGGGTCATAGCGGCCACATATAAACGTGTAAATACGGTTAGAGAAAACTGTATCACCTCTAGGTATTTCTAGGTATATCAGAGGGAGTGATAACAGTGATATGCATCTCTAGGTATGTAACAGTCTCACTTTTGACATTTCAAATACATTTATTTTTAATGTCATCTGCTATCATATCTAAGATCAGAGCTATCCTATCAAGTTTCCTTTGATCTAGCTTGGGCATGGACTCAAAATTCCATCTGTGCAAATGGAAGATTCTTACTAAACTGAAGGACTATGGAGGATGGGGTTTGTAAGCTGGATGCTTATTACTACATTGATCAAGTTCAACAAATTAGGCATTCTAACATGTTATTGTCACTCAAAGGCATTCTAAAGAGGTAAAGACTATATCTACATTTCTAGACTATATCTAGGTAAAAATTAAGGGAGGATGGATTTCACAAATCAGAATGTTTGTGAATTCTACATTCAAATGCAAAAGAAATAAATACTGGAAAAAGTAATGATTTATTCAAAGTGAAGTTATAGAATATATTTAAGAGCCTAGGATGTTTATAGATACTGTGATATTTTTAGAATATATATTACAAGAAGAATTGAAAGTTATTAAAACATCACAGGGTAATGAATTTGACAACATTTTTTCCAAAAGAAGAAATTAAAATAATGATTAGTTATTTTTTGGTAATGAAAATGAAAGTGATTGGAATTCATTGAGCAATTGCAGCCATATTCAAAAGAAGCTGAAAACTAAATTATTGGCAAAAGGAAATAGGGGATTCCAGTAAGGAAGCAACTAAAAAAAATTAAGGGAGGATGGATTTCTAGAATCAAGATGTTGTAAGATTCTACATTCAAATGCAAAAGAAGTAATGCCTGAAGAAGTAATGATTTATTCAAAGAAATTGAAGTTATAGACAATATTGTGATTAACAGATTTCAAAATATTCCCCAATTTACAATCCCAATAACTTTAAAACTTCAGCAATTTGAAGAGATTCATGTCTACACTGCAAATTAAAGAGGTAAAGACTATATCTAGATTTTAACTTATAATATTTAAACAGCCATGTTCTTGACCATTAAACCCTACTGAGTAATCCTACACATAGACAGCATCTACACATCTAGGTAATTTTAGAAAAAGTCTGTATCACCCCTGGGTAATTCAGCATCTGTATCACCCCTGGGTAATTCAACATCTACACATCTGGGTAATTTCAGAGAAAGTCTGTATCACCCCTGGGTAATTTCAGAGGGAGTGATTGATAAGTCAACTCTGCATTCACAGTGATATACATCTCAGTTGATAAGTCAACTCTGCATTCACAGTGATATACATCTTTCAATGATTCGGAGAGTGATAATATGGTCTGATAAGACAGATCAACCCTGCATCCACATATAGCGGCCATATACGGTACATCCCAGTCATAGCGATACATCTAGCGGCCATGCGGTAGGAGAAACGTATATCACCTCTAGGTATTTCTAATTTATTTAGGAGGGAGTGATAACCTTTGAGCAGTGATATACATCTCTAGGTAATTTCATATTTCGGAGGGTGATATGATGTATATACATCCTCACCGGTAATTCGGAGCGTTGCGGCCACATAGCGGCCATCACAGTCACCAAGCGGCTCCATATAGCAGCGGCCAATTTCGGGAGGGAGGCGTTAGCGACCACTGCTTGACCATCTTGGTCATAGCGATCCCCATATATGGCCCTCCATGCAGTTGAAACCTGTAACACACTCTAGGTATTTCTAGGTATATGGAGGGAGTGATATGATGATATACATCTCTAGGTATATAGCAGGGTCAATGGACATTTCAAATACATTTATTTTTGATGTCATCTGCTATCATATCTAAGATCAGAGCTATCCTATCAAGTTTCTTTGATCTAGCTTAGGCATGGACTCAAAATTACATCTGTGCAAATGGGAGATTCTGACTAAACTGAAGGACTATGGAGGATGGGGTTTGTAAGCTGGATGCTTATTACTACATTGATCAAGTTCAACAAATTAGGCATTCTAACCTGTTATTGTCACTCAAAGGCATTCTAAACCAGAAACTCTGTTTTCTAAACACTTTCTCATTCCCACTTAAGAATTTATAAATTTATTGCCTTCAATAAGATCCAAATAAAAATTATAAACAATTGGGTGTTTGGACGGGCTGCTCTGAAATATGAGGAAGATTGAATCAGATCTTTAGAAAGAAGAAAAATTATGAAAATTCTCTCAGAAAACATATCTAATTGCCGCAATAGCAAGTGGAATAAACCTTGACACAGGTCTCAGTCCCGGAAGAATTTGAAACTTGTGTTCAGATCACCAAACTTCTAGCACCACAAATACATATATTCATTATTAAAGTCTGGGAGAAATATTGAACAAAAACTGAATAACGCATCTGAAATACAGGGGTAATTTGTAAGCTGGATGCTTATCTCTGAAAATATATCTAATTGCCGCAATAGCAAGTTGGTACTAAAGCATTCTATTACCGTGGAGGGTACTTCCACAATATCTTTATCAGCAAGAGAGTGATCACAGGTTTCGTTCCTGCACACTCCTGATTATGATTCACTCAAGTAAACTCTAAAAGAACAGCTAGATTCTGGAATAAACCTTGACACAGGTCTCAGTCCCGGAAGAATTTTGCACATGTATTTTCATGGGGAGGCTCGACTCTATGGTTATGAACGGGATACAAACTGCATTAACGAACAAATGATATGAACACCATACCTAGCAGCGGTGACCACCAGTAGAGAGAAACTGCAGCAGTGGAAAGCACTCACAGTCACAGGCAACGCAACAGTCAGCAGCAGTCAGAGGCAAGGTAGCAGCAGCAGCAAATTTCTTCACTTCAGTTCTTCACTGTAACAGAAAACAGGAAATCAGATAGATAACCATGAATAAACTAAAGATATTTAAATGACAATCTGAAAACTACCAGAACAAACTAATAACTACCACTGAGGCTGGTTCTTCCAATTGCAGCTGCAGGGCTCCCTCCCCATTCTTCCAGTTGCCCCTTCTCTGCAGCAAATGCGGCTCTGCAGCAAATCACTGACTGATTAAGGTTTTGGATTATGTTAGTTTTTTTAACTGTTTTATATCCACGGCTCGTCCTCTTTCAATCGTCTAACAACAGATCTCATGATCACCAATTGTACACATAAGCAGGTAGCAAAGTTCATTTCAAATAAATACGCCTTACGGCGTAATTATTTTTTTATATGCCAATATATATCCACAACCGTTATTTAACCCAATACCAATCAACTCTTCTCATGGATCTTCTTTGTATCTTAGCACCGATTGGAAGACATTCAAGGATGGTTGCTGTAAAAAAAATTAAAATATACATAAATGAAACCTTGAGTTGTTATAAGTAAATAGTCAAAATCAGTCACAAAATTTTAAATTGACCATTTTCTTCCTTGCCGTCCCATTTTATGTGCTCAATGAGTCCCATCTTGTTTTCTTTTCTTCAAGAAAATACTTTAAAATTAATATTTAATGCTAATTTGTATTTTTATATGCAAAAATTAAATCATGATTACATACATTTGAAGTATGTTGTTATTGAGATGGTTCTAACAATGTAAACTTTGAAACCAGAGCGGAAACAAGTAACCGTTTTTTTGATGTAGCAAAAAATCATCTGATTTTGAAAAGTGTTGACTCAGAATACTCTTAATTTTTTTAGAATATTTTTGACACTTTCAATTTCCTTATGTACCAAGTATACACATTATTTTCAAAATTTTAGTGATTTTTATGTTGATTTTGAAAAGTGTTGATGCCAACATCATCCCCTTTTTTAGAAGACAATTTTTTTACTTTAAAATTTGTAATGGGTTAAATGCTAATAATTATTTTCTAAATTTAACAATTTTTGAAGTACTCGTTTTCTTCTTCTTCCATTACATCTTTTCTTAAGTGGTTTTTAGGTTTGTGTTTTTTTGTTTTTCATTTCATTTTTTTTGTAGTGAGATCTTTGGATTTTTGCAATGTTAAAAAAAAGTCAAAATTTTAAAGTTTTGATCTTCTATATAATTATATATTAAATAATATTTAATTGCACATGAAATACCTGTCACTAAAAAAAAAAAAAATTTAACAATTGATATAACAATACACATTTTGAATATAGATATAACAGAAAAAATACACATTTTGAGACTTTTTTCTAAAAGTGAAATGTTAAATAAATCATTTCTATCGAAAAAAATTAACAAAAAAAAGTATAAAAAATAGTGATTTTTAGGAATTTATGTAAAAATTTAATAATATCCATAGTTTTTATAAAAAATTAAATGATTCACATAGAAAATGATGTGAAAATTGCACAATACAAATATTAAACATATAATACCAATAACTGAATACTTAAAAGTACAAAATATTACAAGCACAAATAATTAATATCTACAAAAAATGAGCTTCATTTGCAAGCATAACTGAAATTTAGTCAATAATATCACGTAACCAAAACTCTTCATCTTCAAGAGTTACATTATTGCCTTCATCCACTATTTTTTCCTTCATTTGCATCATTTTCCTCTTTTGATGGATCTATGATGTGTGTGAATCTCCCTAAGTATGCCTTTCCAACCATTCCATCTAATGGTGGGTGAGGTTTCCTTGTTTTTTTTTCAACACGAGATTTACTAAAGTCCTCTTTCCTCAAACCAACTTCTTGAATTGTGTGAGGAAGATATTGAAGAGCATTAATTCTTTGTTGAATAAATTTGCATTGTACTTGGTATTTCTCCATGGAAATGGAATTTATTCCTTTTTGTAAGAAATATGTTAGTTTTCTACCTAATCATAAATTACAAAGGAAATAATTAAGTAAATTACCATAAACAAAAAAAATAAAAAATAAAATATGAAAATTTAATTTTATATAATAATACTTACGTGAGCCTCATAATAAATCCAAAACCCAATCTCCTTCATTTGGACATAAATCTAAACGATAGTTAATCAATGAATGTGGTTTTTGATATATGTTAACTAATTGTCATTTTGCTTCTCTATCTTCATATGCTAGTTTGTTTACAACAACATCATGAACCAATACTTGGCTATGACACTTTCCATTTACTTCATTGAAAAGCATAAGATTATAGCTATAATCTTTTGTCCAAATTTCAACATGAATGAACTCACCATCACTTATAACTGGTTGATCTCTGCAACCAATACGATTTTACATTTTGTTGTAATATTAAATAGTAAAAGTTCAATTAACTTTAATCATTTTTTTTAACGTTAATAAAGCATAAAATTTCAAAGTATTACAATGTAAGTTGCATGCTTGACTTTTTTTTCCCTTGAAGCTTGTTAATAACAATGCAAATTGAGTGTCTAAATGAAATGTCAGAAATATCCAAAATGGTGATACTGTGACTTCTAGAAATCTTGTAACCAAATTACTAAAATCTTGATAAGTATAAGGGTCACTATCATGTTCAATGTTTTGGATATTGAAACCATGAGGAATATATGCAATAAATAGGGAATAATCCCTTTTAGGTATGAGTTTTGCAATGTCATTATAATTACCTAGTATTATATGATATTGGATAGTGTGCATCCCATATGACATGACTAATACTAGGATCAATTTCAACATTACTAAGACGTTGGTTTCTTATCCTTTCCATTTTAATTTTTTCAATAACGCTTCTGAAACTACTCGGCACTCTATTTGGATCCTTCTTCATTTTTAATGAAATAAAAAAATATATGTATAAGTTATAAAATAAAAACAATATATATATGAATATAAATCAACGTATAAATCAACATACCTTTTCAAATGCAAGATAGAAATCTTTTAGTACTGATATAGAACTTGAATCTGGGTAGTTGCGTAGAACATCATCCCAACTATCTTCATTCAACAATTTAACCATTTATTATTATATTTTCATATAAACCTTGTGACTATATAAATATATTAAAAAATGTTAATATAGTGATATGTATAACAAATACTACCAACAACAATATATTATATTTAACAAAAAAAAATTAATCCATAAATAAGTAAAAGTAAAAATCTTACTTTAGAAATTCTCCAAACATTTCATCCAAGATAATTCTCCTAAATTTACACGAGATACTATTTTTTTGTGAATTTTTTAATCCTTCACTCCTTTTATTTCTCTCCAAGGTGTGATATTCATCTCTTCAGGAAGGAGCTTAATTTAAAGATCTAATTTACTACTGGTACATATCAATGGTTTATGTTTTTTGACCTTCTGGATTTTTATGCCAATTTTCTCCTACATTTCAACAATATCATTAATCAATTTCAATATCTCTCCAATTCTAAATGCGAGCTGGGAAACGTTATCCATACCTATGAATATTTCGAAATTTACTTTTCCACATTTTGAATTGATTTTTTCCTCAATTCGATAACCTATTTCCATACAACATTCCTTCTGAATGGCTACATCAACCTTTACCTTATTACACCACATTTTCCTTCCAATGCATTATGAATAAATCTAACCATTTGGATAAAATTCATAGCAAATTCGGGCTCTACACATCACTCCTTGTTTCAAGTCATCCATGGGAAAGTGTGTCATGACTATTTGTATGTAGTTGTGGATCGATTTAGAAGAATGTATGTATTAATTACTTGTAAGAATAAATTCACTGCAAAGAAGACTCATCATCTCTTCTTCCAATTTGTATGGGTCCATTTTGGGTTTTCCATGTTCATTTGTCTGATCGAGACACTTTCTTCCTTGGCGAGTTTTAGAAAATTTTGTGGAGAATGATGGACACCAAGATAAATAGGAGCATAAAATATCATCCATAGATCGATGGAAAAATAGAGGTCGTCAAACCCATAGTGGTACACTTACTCGAAAGCTATTGTGGCAAGAATCCAAAATTATGGGATGAGAAGCTTCCTTATGTGAAACATGCATACAACCTTGCAATACGTTCATCCACTTAGAGCTCACTATTTGAGACATGCTTTGGATATTTTCCAAAGGATGCCTTATAAATGGTCTTTGGTAAATATGAAGATTCTAGTGGGTGAGATGACAGGGACAAAGTGAGGAAGCTCATCTAGCAGATATAGATGATTCACCAAGTAGTCCAAAATTAGTTGGAGAAAGGTCAAGCTTGATACAAAGCTCGACATGAAAAGCATTGAGTCGATCAATAATTATAGCTTGGGGATAAAGTGTGGCTCCACATCAGTGAAGAAAGGATGAAAGGATAAGGAAAGAAGTTACAACCAATCCGACATGACCCATTCACCATATCGGAAAATATTGGAGACACTACCTTTCATCTCTGCGGTTTATGACCATACATGCAGATGTACTTAGTGGTGAACATTGAAGACACGAATATTTATGAGCCTCCATTGATTATGGACACCAACAAGGTTGGTCACATTCCTATAGTGGATGATTTTCAACTTGAATACTTGGACAAGCTACTAGAGGACATCATTTTCGATAGGAAGATAGGGACGTCATGATGGGTAGATGTGGAGTAGCTTCATATTGGCTTCAATGGAATGCATCCAATTAAGGTATGATGGATGGAAAAGGAGAAAGTGAGGGAGAAATTCCCTCACTTTCCAATTTACTAATAAAGCTTTTGGAAATACAAATGCTCCTTAGTGGGGAGGAATTATCCAGGAGGATCTAAAAACACAAGTGGCCTCGAAAATAGTTAAAAAATAAAACTTATCATATGGAAGTGAAACTAGGATCAGGTCGTAGTGCTTGTTTCCCTGATTCCAATGGTGGGAACAACACTAGAATTTGATTTTGTATGCTCAAGTTGTATCTGGTCAAAGCTCGGGTCAAACTTGGCCAAGTGGTAGTCTTAATGAGGAAACAAAGGTAGAATCATGGTGCACAGATCAAACCGGTTACCAAAAAGGGAAAATTTGTCGAACGATTAATTTTCCTAATATCCCTTGTTTTTTGGTGGGAAGGCTTTAACCATTCTGTATTAAAAAAAAAAAAAAACATTATAATTAGGGTGGTGGGCCACCAACCTTGCCACCCAAAAACATATTTATATTACATATATAGTGGGTGGACGAGCCATCTCTGAGAGAGATTCTAGATCCATTTGAACCACATGGTATTACTATCGGAACCATTTATTAGCATTACAAAATCTATGTTTTGACTGCGCGAAACCAATGATTGCCGCACTTAAAAAATAACATTCGAGCTATTATGGAGGTGAGGGGTTTGAAACTGGAATATCCGCTGACCTAAATGGCTCTGGCACTAATTATCCACGGGCTCAGCCTTCGGTGTCTCCACCCCTCACCTATAATTAAACCTGTGATATGCAGTGGGACAGAGGGGGACCAATGGAGGAGAATCAAATGCCTGCACGAGGGTACCAATGAGAAGCTGAAAAGATTCCCTTAAAGGGCGAGAGATGCTAGTGAAAAAATTAGGTAATTTTATAGTCGATTTTACACAATTTTTCTCGAGGAATCTAGTGGTGATGTTTTTTTCTCTAGTTGAGCGCCCCATTTTCAAGCCATCATCCAGATTGGAGGTATACATGTCATTTTTGTAAAGTTGCTTGTAATTAATTTCTTTGATACCACTTAATAAGATAAGGCCTCCCCACCATTAAGTAGGGCCTGAAGACATATCCCACACTGGGTGAACTCCATAATCAAATTGTTTTGTCTTTAATCTCATGTTTTCTTATGTTTTTCTGCTTATTTTCACGTGATTTAAGTTGCTAGGTTAATATGCGTTGTTATATGCAACTCTCAATACATCCTTGAAATTAAATATCTTGAATGACATATATATAAAACAAATTAAAACAAAATGATACAATTATTACTATAATCAAAATCATATATAACGTTTTTGTAAATAAAACTCTTCATTTGATTTAATAATTTATTTGAGTTATAATCATATATAATGTTTTTGTAAATAAACTCATTGGTTTGATATAATAATCCATAAATTCTAAGAGAAAGGAATGGTATTTTTACTTGGAATTCCAAGTGCTCACAATCTATTAACTAACCTAGATCATAAGTTAATTTTTTTCTTTATATACACTGATATTTATTTTAAATTAAATTAAATAAAAAATTTAATCAAATATCCTACCTAACCTCTTATAAAAAATAACCCAAAAGGGTGTTGTTTATTAGTGCTTATATGTACATATATAATTCATTTCAAATTCAACACTATACTCTTACGTATATGAAATAAAAAGGAAAATTTGGTTTTTAATTGTTAAAAAATAAAAATTTACGTTCTCATGTATTTAATTGGAGTAAAAGGTTACTCATTATGGATTATTAGAAGGTACATGATGCTCTAGTTTTAACAAATAATAAAAAATATACTTTCATTGAATATATATATAGTGTAAGAATAAACCAACAATAATTTTAGAGATGAGCAATTTCTATGTAAAAAATAAAATAATATTAACGCTATATTAAACATGATGTTTGAGTCTCTATTTTAGATTAGTAGCACATGCAATTGATAAATATAATTTAGAAAGATGAATTATAGGTAACATATGATCTAACGCTAGTGGAGTCCTTATAATATTTATTTTCTAAAGTTTTCTTTTATTTTAATGATTTTTATATTACCAATTTTTATCTTAATTTTAATTTTAAAATATATTTACAAAGTGAGATAAAATAATTAAAAGAAAAAAATATAATATACCTTTTCAAGATAACGATGATATGTAATTTCTAGTAAAATTGATGATATGTAATTTCTACTAAAATTAATATTATTTGCATTAAATAATGTGCAATTTATTTTATTTTTAATATTATTTACATTATAATTTATTCTATTTTTAATTGAGATATCAAATTTTAAATAAAAATATATATTAATAAAAAATATTTCAATATTTATTATATTTTTAATATAGAGTTGATGTATAACATTTAAAAAATAAAAAAAATGTATTATAATTTATAAATAAAACATTTCTATATAAAGAGAAAAAGAGAGAGTGTTTTTATTCCATTAAAAGGTTGTTTCTAAGTTATGAAAGAATGTTTTTAATCTTTAATATGAAGTTCACATATATCATTTAGAAAAATATTAATAACAAAATAAATACATATTTTATATTTATGAATATGAAGGGGGCATGTGTTAACAATTTAATATAGATAATATAAATCACAAGTAAAATAAATTTTTGATGGTCAACTACATATTTATCATTCAAGCCTGTGTCTTTAAAAGCACAATTTCTATTGATAAGTCATGAATTTAGTTTTTTGGACACTCTGGTTGATTAACATTAGGTCAAACTTGTCAACACTGGAAATAATATCTACAAAGGTGCTCTAGCATATTCTATTGAATAATAGACTCTTTGATGCCAAGTTCGTCAAAGAGAACCACATTATGGGGATTTTGTTGGAAAACAAGAAGAAGAACTATAAATTATCGTTTGCAGGACCTGAATGTAGAGAATGCAGACTAGGTAGAATGCAAACATTTTTCATTGGAATTAGTGTTATGATAATGTAGAGATTTTTAGGTAATGATAATTATAGGATGGCATGGTTATCAAATGAATAGTTGTTGTTATAAATATACTTAGAACCTCCTTAAATATAGATCCATAGAATAATTTAGTTGGCGAGCTTGAAACATGCCATGGTATAATTATCATTCTCATGGAAAAAATGGTAGAATGAAAAGCCTCTGTGTTTACCATAATTATGATGAGTGATATTTTAAAAGGAAAAATTGAAAATAAAATAAATTATTTTAAATGGATGTCTCCCAATAATGAAACTTATAAGAAATATCATCCATTTACATTCACTACAAGGAAAAACAAAATTCTAGTAGAGGTTATAATGGAGGCTTTTAGAGTTAAAAATTGGAAAAATTTGTCAAAAAACATTCGCGAATTGTGGGAACAAATGTTTTTGTGGAGATTATAATGTAACTTCATCACAACTAAAAAATATAGGGAACCAAAGGTTTTAGCGGATGTTTTTTTCAGTGCAATTTTATGGACTAAGTTGCCCAGGTGGGCTAATTATATACACGCATCAGGCTTCATACATAATTAAAAGAACCGAGACATTTTAATGAAAGAGAATCAACACCCAAAGTGTATATAACCCTCATGCTTATAAAAAAAAATATCATTGCCTTCCACTTAAAGAACACCATACCTTGAAACGTATATCGCACCGATGCTTTCATAAAAAATTCTTACTCATTATTTGATGAAGGAACGACTTCACGGAATGCAAATAAAATATTTTTAGTTTTAGTGCTTTATTTTAAAAATGTAGCACTAGAACGCCTTGTTTACATAAATGCCCCGATGTATTTTTCATATAGAGGGACTGATGCATTTAATTTTAATAGTGCACCAGGAACAAAAATAATATTTTGTAGAGCGGAGGGGTGTTAGGTATATGAAATAAAATGTGAGTTAAGTGTTACAATGCACCAAGGTATTAATAAAAAACAATACTGGTGCTTGCAGATTTGAAAGCCCTGGTGCTCCCGTGTTCTAAAAAGGCACTAGTTATGCTAAAACATGACCTCACAGTGCTTTTATTTAAGGAAATGCATAGGTACGTTTTTATTTTATGGAAACACCACTTTTTTTTGTACGATAGTTTCTCTTTTTGGAGACGTCGACCTATGACATTGAAATTATTGTAATTATTTAAATATGTTATTCATTGAGAAATCAACATATACTTATAATAGTATTCATATGAATTAATATTTTATTAGTGTATTTGTATATTACGTTTGGATTCATTTGTTATATTCTCAAATTTCACATCTTTTTATTATAATATTTAATCATCCATATATTTAATGAGTGGTGTACCATTTCACAATGACATTGGATAACAAGATAGAATAGATTAAAATATATTTTATTAGATATCAATAAGAGGATCTTTGCTATACAAAATTGGATCGTTATTGGTAACCTCTTGTCTTTCAATTGGAACATTATGTCCATGATTACATTAAAGAAAATTTCTGATTTTTAGAGAGAATCATTTCAAAAAATGCATGTTGCATTGATATCCAAATAGATCATCATTCTTCATTGGAGCCGCTGTCAGTGCTCCATCTACTTCCATGACTTGGGTTATTTGGAGGAATGTTTGTTGATTGCATCGATTGTTTCCATCTTCTTAATCTTGTCCCATTTCCAAAAATAAAAATAATTTCTAATGAATGTATTTACATTAGTGAGAATAATGAAAATTGAAATAAATAATATACATCAATTTAAATCGAAAATACATGTATCATAGAAAGAAGTGACTCGTGAATTCTGCACATTCTTTCAAAACCAAATATCTTGCATTATTTCAACAACTCTTCTAACTCTTCTATCGGTGTAGTTCCATACACTGTTTCCTGCAAGTTTTATACCCCATAATAAATCATATATTTAATATAGTGGATTTTATTTTTCTATTAATTATAAATTCGAACAAGTATAACAACATAGATACTTACAAGTTCCACAATTAATTTTTTATATTTCAACATATACTCACAACCATTATTAAACCCAATGTTAATCAATTTTTCTCATGGCTCTTCTTTGTATCTTAACACCTATTGGAAGACATTCAAGGATGGTTGTTGTAAAAAAACTTAAAATATACAAAAATGAAACCTTTAGTTGTTATAAGGAGATATTCATAATTACTCACAAACTTTGAAATCAACCCTTTTATTCCCCGTCGTCACATTTTATGTGCTCAATGACTTCCATCTTGTTTTCCTTTCTGCAAGAAAATAATTGAAAATTAATATTTAATGATAATTTAATTTTTTATATGAAAAAATTAAATCATGATTACATACATTTGAAGTACATTGTTATTAACATGGTTCCAACAATGTAAACTTTGAAAGAGGAATGAAAACAAGTACCCATTCTTTTGAGGTAGCAAAAAATCCTTTGATTTGGAAAAGTGTTGATTCATAATACTTATATTTTTTTAAGAATATTTTTGACTCTTTAAATTTCATTATGTACCAAGTATACACATTATTTTTAAAATTTTAGCGATTTTTATGTTTATTTTGAAAAGTGTTGATGGCATCATCATCCCCATTTTTTAAAAGACATATTTTTTACTTTAAAATTTCTAATGTATTAAATGCTAAAAATTATTTTCTAAATTTAAAAATTTTTGGAGTACTCGACTTATTCTTCTTCCATGACATATTTTTTTATGTGTTTTTTAGGTTTATGTTTTTTTTTTCCTTTTCATTTTTTTTTTTTTTTGTAGTGAAATCTTTTATTTTTTGCAGTGTTAAAAAAAATGTCAACATTTTAAAGTTTTGATATTCTATATAATTATATATTGTTAAATAATATTTCTTTGCATGTTTTGACACTTTTTTTGCTAAAAGTGACATGTCAAATAAAACATTTTTATCGGAAAATTTAAGAAAAAAACTATTAAAATAGAGATATTTATGAGTTTTATGTAAAAAACAATAATAATCACATTTTTTATCAAAAATTAAATGATTCACGTAAAAATTGAAGTGAAAATCACACAATACAAATATTAAACATAAAATAACAATAACTCAATAATTATTCTTCTCATAAAAGGTCAAAGTCAAAACATTACAAGTATAAATAATAGTTTAAAAAATGAGCTTCATTTGCAAGCATAACTGAAATTTAATCAATAATATCATGTAACTAAGACTCTTCATCTTCAAGAGTTTCATTATGGCTTTCTTCCATAATATTTTCTGCTTCAGTTTGGTCACCTTCCTCTTCTGGTGGATCTATGATGTCTGCAAATCTCCCAAAGTATGCCTTTCCAACCATTCCATCCAATGGTGGTTGAGTTTCCCTCGTTTTTTTTCCACACGAGATTCATTTAAATCCCCTTTCCTCAAACTAACTTCATGTATTACAACTGGAATATATTGAAGAGCATTAATTCTTTGTTGAATAAAATTGCATTGTATAGGGTCTTTCTCAATGGAAATACAGTTTCTTCCTTTTTGTAAGAAACATGTTACTGTTGTACCTAATCATCAAGTAAAAAAGAAATAATTAAGTAAATTAGTATAAACACATAAAAATTAAAAAAATGAGATATTGAAATTCAATTTTATATAATAATTTACTTACGTGGGCCTCATAATAAATCCAAAACCCAATCTCCTTTATTTGGAAATAAATCTAAAAGATAGTTAATTAATGAATGTGGGTTTTGATAACTATTAACTATCTCTCATTTTTATTCTTTATCTTCATATGTTAGTTTTTTTACAACAACATCATGAATCAATACTTGGCTATGACTCTTTCCATCTACTTGATTTAAAAGCATAGGCTTATAGCTATCATATTTTGTCCAACTTTCAACATGAATGAACTCACCATCACTTATAATTGGTTGATCTATGCAACCAACAAAATTTTTCTTTTTCTTGTAATATGAAATAGTAAAAGTTCAATTAACTTGTACATAAATAATTTTTTTAACATTAATGAAACATACAAAATCAGATTATTATAATGTAAGTTGCATCTTTGAATTTGATTTTCCCTTGAAGCTTGTTAATAACAATGTAAATTGTCTATCTGAATGAAATGTAAGAAATATACAAAATGGTGATGTTGTGACTTCTAGAAATCTGGCAACCACTTTACTAAAAGCTTGATAAGTATAAGGGTCATTATCATGTTCAATGTTTTGGATATTGAAAATTAATATTTGCAATAACTAGGGAATAATCACTTTTAGGTATGAGTTTTACAATATCTTTAGAATCACCTAGTATTATTTGATATTGGATAGTGTGGATCCCATTCCAAATGAAATGACTAATACTTGGATCAATTTCAACATTATTAAGTCATTGATTTCTCATCCTTTTCATTATTTTTTTCAATAAATATTCTAAAACTACTCGGCACTCTATTTACATCCTTCTCCATTTTTAACGAAATAAACAAATATATGTATAACTTATAAAATAAAAATCATATAAATGTGAATAGAAATGAATGTATAAATCAAGATACAATTTTAAATGCAAGATAAAAATATTTTAGCACTGATATAGAACTTGAATCTAGGTAGCTGCATACAACATCATCCCAACTATATTCATTCAAAAATTTAACGATTTATTGTTGTATTCTCATATAAACCTAATGACTGTATCAGTAAAGTAAAAAATGCTAATATAGTGATATCTATAAAAAATACTACCAAAAATAATATATTATATTTAACATAAATTCTTAATCCATAAATAAGTAAAATAAAAAACTTACTTTAGAAATTCCTCAAACATTTCATACAATGATAGTTCTCCTAACATTACAGGAGATAATATTGTTTTCAGAAGTTTTTCATCCTTCACTCCTTGCATTTCTCTCCAAGGTGTGATAGTCATATTTATGGAAAGAGATTCATTTCGGGACTTAATTATTTACTGCTGGTACATATCGACGGTTTAAAATTTTTGACCTTCTGGATTTTAATGCCAATATTCTCCCACATTTAAAAACTCTCATTAATCAATTCCCATATCTCTATAATTATAAATGTGAGATGGAAAATGTTATCCATAACTCTAAATATTTCGAAATTTACTTTTCCACCTTTTGAATTGATTTTTTACTCAATTTTATAACCTATTTCCATACAACATTCCTTCCGAAAGGCAACATCAACTTTTGTCTTATCCCACCACATTTTTCTTCCAATGCATTATGAAAAAATTTAACCCTTTGCATGAAATTCATATACATCCTACTCTCATTATATGTATTATGATCCCATGCCAATAAATTTTCTTTTGTATCTATTAAACCAATGATAAATGATACATTTCATTGCTTCAAAATGTGGGTTATTGGGATATTCCACCTTAAATTTCCTTTGAGCTTCTACAGAATGGTTCCCCCCCACTACATAATATTTGTATTCAAAACATTTTGGCTAGTCAAATGTTTCTTTGTTGGGAACCTTTATTTGATCAACAAGAAGAACATAATCAGACACATGGGCATATGGATTGCACCTCATCAATGTTTTAATGTTGTGAACATGCAATTGGTGTGGAATTCTAATTTGATATTTGAATTGTCCTTCATATGGCTTGTATATTTGACTAACATTAAGTTGAAATGGTCGACCACCCTCAATTAATTTTTTCTTCTTCAAGTGATATCAAATGCAATTTTGTTTTTCATTTATTAATGCCATCATCAAAATCAACTCCTGGTGTAATCATAACCAACTTCCTTCTGAATTTTCACTAGGAAATTCACTGTTGTCCATGATTTTTTCAAAATGAGAAACTTTTAGATTCTTTCTCCTTTGGGATTTCATATTTTATTTAACACAACCAATCTCCTCCACATCAACTATAAGAGAGACATTCTTGGGAATTTTTGTTTTTTCTCTTTTATGGCTCTTTTCCTTTCTAACATCAGTTCTAATTTGATCCTCAGTAATGGCAACATATTCTTCATCTTCAACTTCAACTTCAACTCTCCTCTTCAAAAGTAACATGTCTAGATTTACTAGATTAATCCATTTTAAATAGACTTTTAGCATCATGAAGTAAATTTTTTTGTGTACTTCTCATATCTTCTTCTTCATTTTCATGAAAAATGTCGATGAAATTCATTATATCTCACTCTATATATTAAATGGGTATGCCCGTTTCTCCTACTCCTACTGTTGATCCCCTTGTTGACATCTCTAATACATGATTGACATATAAAATACATTAGTTTCATAAAATACAATTTTGTTTTTTATGAAATGAAATATCTAATAATAAATATGGAAACATAAATTTTAACCTAAAAAAAAAAAATTGGTGCACTCAAAACATAATCATGCATTGGTGTCATTGCGCTTTCAACTATAACGACACCGCTAATGATACAAATATAAGTGTGTCACTCCGCAAGTTTTTTAGAAATTTAATTTTTCATAGTGGTGTGTCATACTTGTGGATTGGTGCACACGTCTAACATTTTGGCACTAGAACAATACATTCATTTTATCGAACACACCAAGATAAAGGAATATTTTAAAATATTTGTTTGGGGTGTGTTTGGTAAATATAAATGCACAAGGAGTGACACACTGACATGCAATATTTTTTATATTTCTTGGTATGTTTATATTTACAAAGCGTGCCACCAAAACAACGATGTGTTATGTTCATGCACTAAAATGCAGTGTACCATCTAAATTTACAGGGTGCACTGCGTCTACTGCAACGCGGATATATTGACTGCATCCCGTGTCGATATTTTTTTTTGAAAAAAATGAAAAATTCAACCTAATTTGTAATTTTAATCTGCTGAAAACCTAAATTAGAAATAAACATAGAAATTACTTGTACATTTGGTCGTGGGGGAGGCATTGTGGACACGTAACGGAGAACAAAAAATTTTCACACTCTTTGAAAAAATTGGAAACACAAACACTGAGAATGGTAGTGAAAGGTGGTGACCAAGAGAAGTAGTGATGTCAGGGGGCTTTCATGTGGAAAGAGTGGCATGGATGGTTCAAAACTTAGCCACACTGTAGATGGTAGAAGTGAAATTTATGGCAGGGAGGATTTTTTTATTTAACCCTCTGATGTGTTTTACGAAGTGCACTGGGGCAACATATATAAAAAAGGGTCCGCTTTTTTTTTAAATTTAATATTATCATGGTGCTTTATCAACAATCACTAGGGCTTGACATTACCCGTAATGCGTTCCTGCTCTAGTTTACAATAAAAAAGAGAATTTTATAAATTAGAAACCATTTATCAATACTCCTTATAATATGGTCTGCGACGTTGTTATACGTTTACTGCAATGGGACACCAATATCTAATAGCAATTGTATGTTTTACTATATGAAGGAGTATAGTGCTAGCAAATTTTCAAGCACCAATGCATTTGTGTATTTAGCGCATTGTGGTTTTTTATTTTTCAAAAGAGAAAAATACGATACACCATGTTATATGAGGCCCCGATGTGTGTATTGATAATAAAGCACTACTATGATTCAATAATTTAGACACATCGTTAAATAAACATCTGCTAACAAATCTTCCTACCCACCTCCACCAGTGACCTCCACTACAAACATATTTTTGGGCTATTTTATAGGGGCCTCTGCAAAAACCTCTACTACAAGGTTTTTTCCTTATAGTGATTGGATTAATTTAGTTTAGATGATGTCACTCCAATCACCAGAGTTTATTGATTTTATCAAGCACAAAAATGTGATTACATTTATTGATTGTGCTAATAAATAAAGCTTTATGCATAGGAGAGTGACCCAACACACCCATTTTTATGTTTTTCATATGCCTAATTTTCAAATTATGAAAGTTAATTGTTGTATGATGAAATTTGTTGGAAAATATGAAAATTTTAAACTCCAAGCTAGTGAGTATCTTCTTACAAGTCACATGTATGCTATTGAAATGGGTGGTTACAATGTAGCTATAGCAGTAGAATATCTACACACTTTGGCACCTATCACTATGTATTTCAAGGGTTTATATATGAGCTTCACTAAATAATGATACAAAAATAATCTAAAACGGCTTACATTTAGTTTTCTCAAAATGATCCTCCCTCAAAATTATTACCTCCCATTCTGTGTATAATTTATTAGAAAAAACAATTTAATTGAAGTTTTAAACCTTTTACAGTAACAAAATGCAAACATATGTTCTTAAAAAATATAAAAGTAAATAATGATATCATACACATACACAAATATTTAGTATGGAAGCCCAAATTTGTAAAACTAGAAATAGTTGAGAACTACACCTCTAATTTAATCATCAAGAAACATCATCGTTTACAATATAGGATATAGGGTCTTGTGACATCCCAAGGCCATAGTTCATTGACTCATATTAGATTTCAATATTATTCCTTAATCATAATTAGAAAACCATGGGTTTAAACAAAATATCTAAACATAAGCATTGTGTAGCATCCCCAAATAGATGGTTCAAACTAAATGATCAATAAGTTCTTATAAATCTATTTTTTATGATTTATTTTTGACAAAAAAACAACAATGGGAATAGTGGCTTCTCCTAACATAATGGTGGTACAATACCACTTATCATGGATCTATCAAAACAAAAAAAATATGAACTTTTTTATGGCTTGAAACCCTTGCTAGTAACCTGATATTTACCAAGCATATTTAATGTTTTTAAAATGGATAATTGTAATTTTTTGTAGTTGTTTTATTCTTTATGAAACTTTAATTTTTATCCCCAATATCAACTGGTAATCACATAAACAAGAAAGTAAAATAATGATATAACATAGGAGTAGATCGATAGAAGACAAGCGAAAAATATATAAGTGTGTTGGTACATTATGGCAGTCAATAGGTTGCTTCAACCAACAAAGTGTCAATATGATTAGCCAACGAGAAGTGTCACACAACCCTCCTGGATAGCCAGATCGGTCAACCCAAAAGTCAATGAAAGTCAACGATCAATGAAAATAGCAGTAGCAAAAAGTCAATGCAGCCTAGTCAAAAATCAATGATCAACCTCTATTTCTATGCCATAAAATGTGGATTGCAGAAATCAGAATTTTTACCAAAGTTGAAGTCATTTTGACCATTCCTTGACCAATGTCAACGCTGATCAAATCTGCGCTGAAACCCTACGTTGAAAACGTAAATTTCTCCTTGCTGCATTTTCCCACATGTGGATGAAGAAAAGCCTCCAAGAGATCGAACGAATCAGATGATGGGAGAGAATGTGTGAGGATGGATGAGTGAAAATGACCTCCAATGTTGACCTATTTATATCCATCAATGAGGGTGTGTAACACACTGTTGGGGCTTCAAGCCTACATTTCATTTTAGGCCGACCTGCACATATTTTGAATAAATTCAAAATAAATGTTCTGCTCATCAGATCAAGATGATATTTTGATCGATCTTGCACCTCTCCAAAAGAGGAATCCAATAAAAATATTGGCATCTTCATCTGAGCATCACATCATGGAGTTTGGACGTAGTTGTCCAAAATTAACACTCCCTCTCAACTAGGGAGAACTCCATCCACCTGTGCCATCCAAACATCATGTGTCATCCCACTGTAAATTTCTTTGCTCACTTCTTTATTTCAGAAAAAAAGTGGTTTAGTCACAAAGACATCATTCCCGGCTAAAAAATTCAGCCCAGAGGTTTGAAACCTCTATTGGACTCAAAGAGTCACATACCAACCCAAAGTTCATTTATTTGACCCGAAGTTAATAGGAGGTCTGAAACCTCACTAGAATTGATCCCTGATCAAGTGTTTGGACACGTGCCATCATAGAAATAGAGAGTACAGAAATATTTGATGCGTTCATTAGTCTTTGCTACTAGTCTCTAGCTTTTCCCACCTCACTAGACAAATGAGATGTACCTCCCATGAGTCTAGGAATCAATGGTTAGGATGCATACGAGGCACAGATCATGAGAGGTGAACCAAATTAACATCATAATGGTGGGGTAGAAGCACCACAAGGTTCAGAAAGCCTAGCCCCATGTGTGATTATAGCTCCAAGAAGCTATCCCCAAAGCCACCTAGAGCTCCAAGAGCTCATCGTCCAATAGGACCCTCAGAATAGGCTCATTCCATGATTCCAAGATTCTCACGGAAGGTTAAGAACTTAACCTTCCCCAGGCACTTTATGAGAATATCTGTGACCTTCTCATCAATTCCTATATGATTGAGCCTTACGACGCCTTGCTGTACCGTATCCCAGATAAATTTCTACCTGATATCAATATACTTGGATCGATCGTGAAACATGTGATTCTCAGAAAACCAAATCCCACTGTGGTTATCACAAAGTATCACAGTGGTATCTAGCACATGCCCGAAAAACTCAGAGAAGAGATTTTGCAACCAAAATACTTCACAACAGGCCATAATCACTGCAATGTATTTGATTTCTATGGTGCTCAAAGCCATCGACTTCTACTTCCTGATCATCCATGATATCGAAGTAGAACCCAGTGTGAAGTAGCATCTCGATGTGCTCTTACGGTCCACCACACTGCCAACCTAGTCAACATCAGTATATCCATGGAGTGTCATGTTTCCAGCATTGTATCTCAGCCCATCGTTTATCATGCCCCAAAGATATCTTAATAGATTCTTGGCACCAACCCAGTGAATGTGATGAGGTTCAACCATATCTTGACTCAAAGTGTTCACTGCAAAAAATACGTCTACATGGGTGTTCACTAAGAACATCAGGGCCCCTAAGAGTTGACGATACTCAGTAAGATTTTCTAGTGTAGGCCCAGCATTACTGCCACTCAACTTCTTAAAGTTGAGCTCCATCGGTGTCGACATGGACTTAGATTCCACCATTCGAAATATTTCCAGAAGCTTCACAATATATTTTCCTTGCGAAAGGAAAATCTCGCCAGGTCTCTGCTAGATTTCCAAGCCTAGGAAGTAAGGCATCAGTGCTAGGTCCTTCATGTTGAACTTAGCAGTGACCTCCCTCTTACACTAATGAATGAGAGGGTCAACATTTGTTAGGAAGAGGTTTTCCACATACATCACCAGAATGAGAGGCTTTTCTCTATCAAACTTGAAGTAATGGTTTGGATCAGCATTACTACGAGTGAATCCCAACTTCATCAAGTAGCTATCTATCCTCTCGTACCAAGCTTTGGGTGCTTACTTCAACCCATAGAGGGATTTCTTCAACCTGCAAACATGGGTGTCCCGATCATGGACTTCGAACCCTAGAGGTTGATCCACATACACTTCTTCCTTTATCGCACCATGAAAAATGAAGCATTCACATCCATCTGATGAATATTGTATCATTTTGTAGCAGCAAGGGATATGATAGATCAGATCGTGGTATATCGGGCCATAGGTGCAAATATTTCATCATAGTCAATTCCTTCCTTTTGAGAGAAGCCATCGGCAACGAATCTTTCCTTGAACTTTTTAGCACTGCCATTAGATCAATGCTTGATCTTATAGAGCCATTTCAAGGTGAAAACTACTTTGTCCTCTGGTCTTGGAACCACGTCCCAGACATAATTCTTCATAATGGACTCATATTATTCATGCATAACATCCTTCCATCCAAACTTGATGTTTTACAGCATCCTCAAAATATCCAGGCTCAGATTGTATGATTGTACTCATGGCTGCTAGATACCTTTGATATCTATTCAGCTTCTTGATTTCACATAATGTCCCCCTTGGGGCCATATATCTCTCAACATCCTCGAGATTTTCCTTGAGCCATGATTGTATTTTCCTCATTGAAGGAGGTGGATCAATCGGGTCCATCGGTCCTTCAACATCGAGCATCGTCTCATCCTTCGGTTCTTCTTGATTTCCAGGCCTTGATTCATGATCTTCCTCAAATCTCGGAAGATTTATTACTTTCCTCAGGGAAGCATCTTCGTCAAAGGTAACATCATGACATATCTCCACTTCCCTTTGACCAGGAAGATAGACCCTATAGGCCTTCGAAGTTTTGCTAGAGCCCACAAACATTCCCTTCCTTCCAGAAGCATCCAGTTTGCTCCTCTTCTCCTTCGGTACATTAAAACAAACAGGACATCCAAAAAATCTAAAATGTGAGACAACAGGTTTCTTACCAGAGAAAACCACTTCAGGAGTTTTGGAGTCCAGAGCGGAATTCGAGCATCGATTTTGTATGTACACAGCAGTGTTCATAGCTTCTACCCATAGAAACTTTGGAAGACCTTGGTCACATAGCATGGCCCAGACAGCTTCCACAATAGTCCTATTCTTTCTTTCAGAAACACCATTATGCTCAGGAGTATAGAAAGTTATGGTCTCCCTCTTGATGCCAGCTTCTCTGAAAAAGTTCTCGAACTCGTTTGTCTCATATTCAGTGCCATTATTGGTCCTCAATACCTTGATCTTCTTCCACGTTAGATTTTCCACCAAGCCTTTGGAGGTACAGAACCACATGATAGCCTCATTCTTCTTCTTCTTCAAGAAGTATATCCAGGTTTTGTCAGAGAATTCATTTATGAATGTCATATAATAAGATCATCCCCTCAAGGATGTCATGGGCAGCATACTAGACAGATCACAATGTATTAATTATAAGACATCATATATATTTGTAACACCCGAGGGGAAAATTCCCCTTGTATGCTTTCCTTCAGAACAACCCTGATGTACGCCTTCATTATCATTTGTTAACTTCACATCCGTATCACCACCTTCCTTTCTTTGGGAAGGGATTTGTAGTGAAGGTTTCCAAACCTCCGGTGCCATAGTTCAGTCTATCGAATAGTATCACATGTTATCACTGCTAGTGGACTTCCCCAAACCTGGTAGAGTGTATCAACTCTAAACCCGATCATGATAGCTTTCTTTAAAATCTTCTTCCAGATACACACCTCCCATAAATGAATGCCACATGGAAACCTTTGTCTTCCATAGCCGAAAGAAACACAAGGTTCTTCTTCAAATCAGGTACATATAGTACATCTTGCAGGCGGAGGACTTGACCTTGAGACAAGTGGAGGCTCACAGTCCCTGTCCCTTTCATGGGATTTGTGGCATTATCTCGAAGGATAGCTTTCAGATTAATATCCTTCTCAACCATGTCAGAAAGTGCTTCCTTGAACCTAGTGATGTGCCTTGATGCACCACTATCTATCAACCAGACATCTATTGTGTCAGGTGGAGATTCAGCAGAGAGGGAAGATAGAAGAATGAATTGATATATTTTATCATCAACAACATTTGATTCCTCATACCTATAATTTCTCGACCTTTTTTAAGGTTGCCACTTTGCACCAGAGGAAGCCTTCCTCTTTCCTTCAAACTTGTTGTTCCTTTGATTGCCATTCCTCTGGTTGTTGTTGTTGTCATCGTCATCAAGAAAATCCTTCTTGAAAGGGCATTCTCTATCATAGTGGCCATGTTTGTGACAAGTGTGACATTTACCTTTCTTCCCTTTTGCCCCTACTCTTCCTTTGTTCCTTGGACCATCAAAGATCCTCTTCTTAGCACGAGCAGTGAAGGCAACATTTCCTTCATTTTCATATTCCTTCATCCTTGTCTCTTTTTGTATGTATCTCGATAGTACTTCGTCAAAATCAGGTATCACATTGTTATTGAGAATGCTAGTATTGAATACATGTCATTCAGATGATAGAACTCCAAGTCAGGTGAGAACCATTTATCAATAAGCTATTGTCTCCCCAATGTCCAGAAGATTATTTCTGATTTTAATCACCTTTAGAAAATATGATTGAACGGATTCATCCATGCATTTCTTCAGATTCTTCAATTCTTTAAGAAAAGGACTTGATTTTCATTATTGGCCTTGATGTTGACAAAATTTTCATACATCTCCATGGATGTGTGTAGCTCAGATATTTTGGGGACCAGACTCTTGTGAATTGAATCCCGAATCATCAGCTTTTCTTTGATTTCACCCTTCTTATAGTTTGACATGGTGGCAACAGGTGCAGTGGATGGAGGATGTTGGATATTACCCTACACATAATCCATGACATCTTGGTCTTCCAAAATAAGATCCAATGTCATCTTCCAGGCATGGAAGTCTTCCTTCCCAGTCAATTTTTCATCATCTTTAAATTCATTGTAGTTTGAGGTAGCCATGCTCTTCTTCGGTGATTGCTACAAACTTGGGATTTGTCTTCACCTCAACTCTGATACCATGTAAATTTTTGTATATGTTCTATGTTTGATGCAAATTTACCTTTTAGCCCTAATATCAACCAGTGATGACATAAAAAAGAAAGTAAAATGCTAATAGAACATACCAGTAGATCGATCGAAGACAAGCCAAAAATATATAAGTGTTTCGAGGCACTATGATAGTCAACATCCTTCAACCAGAAAGGTATCAATAAGGTCAGCCAACTATAAGTGTCACACAACCCTCTCGGATAACCAGATCAGTCAACCCAAACTTCAATGAAAGTCAACACTCTCATAGTCAATGGTCAATGCAAATAGTAGCAGCAAAAAGTCAATGAAGCACAGTCGAAAGTCAACAATCAACCTTGATTTCTATGCTAGAAAATTTGGACTGTAGAAATAATAATTTTTCTGAAATTTGGGGTTAGTTTGACCGTGCGTTGACCAAATTCAACACTAGTAAACCTTGCGCTGAAACCCTAGGTCGAAAACATAAATTTTAGCTTGTTGCATTTTCCCATGTGTGGATGAAGAAGAGCCTGCAAGTGATCGAACCAATTAGATGATGAGAGACAATGTGTGAGGATGGATGAGTGAAAATGACCTCTAACTTTGAGCTATTTATATCCATCAATGAGGGTGTGTGACACAACTATTGGGGCTTCAAACTTACATTTCATTAAGGCCGACCTACACATATTTTGAATAAATTCAAAATAAATGTTCTGCTCATCGGATCAAGATGATATTAAGATTTATCTTGCACCTCTGCGAAAGAGGAATCCAATAAAAATATTGGCATCTTCATCTAAGCATCATAACATGGAGTTTGGACCTAGTTGTCCAAAATTAACAATAATGCACTCCATAAGATAGAAGACATTATCTACACATTGAAAGAAATTTTTATTATGGCTCAAAATAGCATTAAACCACAAGTAGACTAGCATCTCCCCAAATTTTATTTTGTAAAATGGGATTAGGTGTTTGTTTTATAAAACCATATAAACAACCACCACTCAAAGAAAATGACTCCTAGCAATTAGCATCGAAATTAAATGGACCCTATAAAATCATAAAAGTGGTTGGACAACTAGCTTATATCTTGCCTCTTCTAGCATACTTTAAGATTTTCCCTTCCTTTTGCTCTATCTGACATGAAGAAGGTTATAGTATAAAAGTGCAAGAGATACACTAAATTATCAAAAACTTATAAAGAAGATGTCATTTTATTGCTATTCGTAGTAGTATTGAATACTAGAAAAATGTTAAGCACATTAATTCATAATTCAAGTATTAATGCAATGGAAATAAATATACCTTGGATATGCAAAATAGTAATGCATAAAAATTATGCAAAATTTTCCTCATATTTAGTCTTGACAAAAAAAATTTCTTTTTAAGTGCAATAACATTTTCATGTCCTACCATAATCACCATACTTTAAGCTACATAGGATTCAATCGATTGATGTATTCAACTGTTCTCTTTGAATAAGGTCCATTAGATAATAATAGATAGTTATTTAATATACAGGGTTCCACTTTATAAGGAAAAATAGCCAATTGGTACCCATTAATGATAGGACCAAAAATATTTAGGTGTTTCTATTGAGAATCTATTTAAACAGAGTAAAATACTATGAAATGTTTTTTCTTCTATTGTCATATTTGGAATTTTCCTTAGTGAAAGATTTTCCCACTTTCTTAACACCTCGATGATTCTTCTTTTTAGGAAGTTAATGTTTTTAGACATTGAGCTATTATTAGATTTAATGGCGAGGGAATCCATAATGGGACTTATGTCATGATGCAATTGTATTATTAATATTTATCTACTAAATAAATTTCTTGGAAATATCCAGTAAATATCACTCGAGCGTAGAAGACTTCATTTGATCTTAGAAAAAATTGTGTTGGTCAAGTCCCCATGATGGAACTTCCTTAAAAGTATCCAAACAATCCCTAGAAGAAAAATAAAAAAAATTAAATTAACATAATGGGAGAGAAAGATTATTTTATTCACTTAGTTGGAGATAAATACTCATTGGGGTGGAATAAAACATTACGGGAGAGAAAAGTGTGCTTTAAAGAAAAATAAAATTATATTTTTTGGAAATACTAAAACTAAAATGCCTAGGAGAAAATCTTGGTAGACCTTAAAGTATCCTTCTAAAATGTGCTAGAAAGAAAATCTATAAAAAAGAACCACCTAAGAATCAAAGGGGGAATTCATGACAACAAGAAGGTCTTAAGTTGAAGGGAGATATTGGATATAGCTAATGGTTGGGTGGAAGGTGTTCTGGTCTTATGTATTTCTCAAACAGTAATGGTTAGATATTTTTTTTTTCATTTTTAATGTCATTTAGAATTGTTGAATGATATGTGTAAATATACTAACAAATGTGATACATGCTTGTGACTAATGTCCATATTATACATTTTTCATGCATAATTACTTAGTTTTTCATATGTTAATGTTATATTTCTATAGCTTTTATGTGCATGAATATAGATAATACAGGTCAAGATATATTTGTGGTGATGAGAATGAATACTTAAATATGCATATATGGTTGAATCATGTTATATTGGAGTATAAAATATCGAATATATTGAGAAGAACGACAGTTGATTATGAGATTCTGTTGCCATTTTAAATACTACAAGTCGAAGAGTAAAGTAGTTTTATTTATAATTAAATGGTATTAAGACAACGATTTAGAATTATATGTTCGTCAAGATTCTAGTAATTTTTCCTTGAAACATTCTAATATTATCAAATTTTATTCTCATATGATGTTTAACGTGAGTCTACTGAAAAATTTTGCTTAATGTTGGAACTAGATTATCTTACCGTCCGAGAGGTAAAGGATTGCCGTAAAGGAGTACATCTTAAATTTATTTATAGTGTATCATATTTACACTCTATATAATCAAATATAATATGTATAAACACGGAGGAAATAATTCTATCCCCAAAGAAAACTTGGACATTTCTATGTTTTCCTTACTTCCTCATTTATTATTCGCTCTATCAACTAGAATGCTAAAAAGGAAAATTACTGGAATCTTTCTAGGCAGAAATTACGAATGACAAATAAATACCCTATTAGTCTGATAACTTATCTTAATATTTTGTACTACAAGGAATCGTATAAGATAAATCCTGAATCGAAGCCTAGCCAATCATTCATCAAGGCAAGAAGGGTTAATACCAAAACAGTGCCAAAAGTACAATGATAAAGTAAAAACATGGATAAGGCCATAGAGAATGAGTAGAGGAATTAGTTTTTGCGCACATAAAAATAACAATTATAATACATATGTCAAGGAAGGAATATGGATTAATTAAAAGAAAAGGGTTATAATTCCATATGTGAGATCCTAATTGATTGATATTAAAAAAGAGGAATAATTTTGTAGAATTTATGGGTATGCAGTTGGGAAATAATCTTCGAGTATTAATTTGAACCAGAAGTTGTAAGTATAACCATAGAAATAACGCAATGTAGGATTTTTGTCATAACGGGATTTATGTTACTAACAGTTATCTTGAAACTTTCCATTGAAATATGTGGGATAAATCTAGCTTTTAGAAGAAACGGGAACCATTAGTGGCATATGTTAAGTAATAATGTTGCTCCTACTTAACCTAAAAACATATATGGATGTCGAATTAATATTTCAAGGGCACAATATAATCCTAGGACACGTAGAAGACATGAAGGGCTAACAAGTGGGTCTATAGAACCTGACATTCATAACAAAATGAGTAACTAGATTGTGAAGTACCATTTCGATTAAAAATAAAATAATGAAAAGAACAAACCATAATATAGTGGCGGATAATTGGTATATCTAACCATAATGATAAAACAAAAGAAATGAAAAGAATGACATTAATAGAAAATGAATTATTCCATAATTATTTGATACCTCAATTTAAAATCAAATGACTAATTCGAGTGCTAAACACATCAAAGTTAAGAAAGTAACCACTATAAATAGAGAAGTTAAGAAAGTAACCACTATAAATAGAGAAGATCTATCTTCGACTGCTAGAAGTAACATAGGCCATTTACAAGCAACATATTGATATATTTATAATGTTTAAAGGAAAAACACCATCATAATTGAAAATCCTTTGGTTAGAAACTATTTCAATCGAACAATAAACCCTTCAAAGTTAAGAAAGTAACCACTATAAATAGAGAAGATCTATCTTCGACTGGTAGAAGTACCATAGGCCATTTACAAGCAACATATTCATATATTTAGAATGTTTAGAGGAAAAACACCATCATAATTGAAAATCCTTCGGTTAGAAACTATTTCAATCGAACAATTGACCCATAAAATCAAATTTCCAGTCCCTAAGGGATTGTTAGCAAATAATGAGAAACAAAGACATATGACCTCAATGAACTTGAGGTCGGCCAGAAAACAATAGTTAATTCTATGAAAAAATAGATAACTTTACTTTATACATCAAAGTTGTTACTTAAATTATAGAAACATGGATATGGACCATCGACAAAAACACAAAATCATGGTAGAATAAGTTATAGCCTTGTAATAGCAAGAATAAAATCCATTCAATTTCCACAAAAATATCATAAAGCAAAGAGACAAGATATAAATGTGGCTATAACCGACTTGGAACAAAATAAGTTGTGGATTAGAGTGGCTACATATTTCTCTGTATTAGACTTATACATGGAGCTTTAGTACGAATCCGTACCTAGAAGAATACCGACACATAAGAAATATGCTAGATTCAGTGACATTCTCAAAGAAAATAAATAAATAAATAAATATGCATACTTTTAGAATTATGAAGGAGAATGGGAGGGAAAAAAACAAGAAATTACTTGTTCAAAGGTCAACAGAAAATATACCAAATATTAGGGCATCTGTGAATGCTTTTCCCATATACCCCAACATAAAACCATTAGTATCTAAGGGGGGAGGATACCACACAAAGGCATTGGATGAAAAAAATTAAAGAATAATATTAAAATTGTTAAAGGAACAAATCCCACGATGTCCCAAAAAACCTTCTCGAAAATCTGATTGGAATTCCCAAAAATTGTATTACCATTAGAATCAGAAACTAGACTCTAAAAACATCTTACCTGGATTAGGGGCATATAATGGATCCTTCCATGCACAACCCCATAAACCTAGAAAAAAAATTAGTGAGACTCGGTACGTGATATATGGTATTAGATCCAGGTTCAACCCTCGGACCTAATTGGATCTATTGTGAAATTGAGTATGATTGCATGTCATCAGTGTTATGTTATCGTATCGTCATCTATAGGGTTTTATATGCGAACATTATAGTGCACATGAATGTGAATAATTTTTTAGATCTGCATAGAGTTATAGCAGTAGCCTGAGAGATATAATTTTTTCTATTTTTTTGGCTTTGGGAAACTCCATTTTCCTTTGAAATCTGATGATTTATTGGGGAATAAGTCTATCCGTCATTTTTTGTATTAGTTCATTATTCCGAAGCAAGGGAAGTATTCTTAGAACAACCTATAGATGTCAGGGAAAATGTCATCTTGGATTGAAAATCTGCAACAAGGAGCAGATGAAATACCCATATTTATTATTCAATATTCCATGATTCTACTAGTTTACAAAAAAAGAAACAAAAACAACAAATATGAAAGAGTGTATACCTTGCATCTGTTATGTATCCATTATGGTTATGTATAACACAATTAATGTATATGATCTCATTCCATTATGAATGACTCATCATCCTCCCATTTGGTAGAATGTTATGTGTGAGGATATACATGAATTAGTAAATATTGTTTCCCTTTGATGTGCAACGTGCATGAAATTTTCTACTCCATTATTCTCAATTTTATGCTTCAACTGTACTATTCACTAAGTGATCCTAGATCCCTTAGGAATGAGGCACTTTATACTCTATAAATCTAACAGAAAGAATGAGTGGCATTATCTTCTATGTAGAAACTTTAGGTTTGACTGTAATCTATTATAAGCCTCATAATATAGGTTAATGGAATGTTGTCTCTAAAAATTGTCCCTTATTTCTACTGTGAAGCAAGTGTCAGGAGTAAGCTATACCACAAAAATTGCACTAAACATATTTATTTTGTACCAGTGGATGGTGGTAATTGTGAAATTTTTGGTTACATAAAAAAAATACTTAATCTATGTGTGAATAGGAGTTGGGAAAATAATATTGGAAATAAAAAAAATTCACATCATTGATGCAACTCAAATTTTATTCCCTATCTACGAGATAAGGTACTATATTCTTATGATTGAGGAAAATAAATGAATATTAAACTATCACAATAACCTGCTACTCAAAATAACTCATTGAATTTTAAATTAAATCGGACATAATAGGGTACATGTGGAATTGTAAGAAGACTTTGACATGGATTGGTAACATATTAAAGGTATTCCTCTCTTTAAAAATATTTAATCATTGTTTTAATTTCTTCAATGAAAATGTTTCTTATAAGGAAGATGAATTATACAACTTATAGAATGTAGTATAATGAATCTTGATTGATCAATTTAAAGGAAACCTACAATTTTTTTCATTGGCGATTGCAGAAAGTAGAAATCAAATGAGTTTCTTAAGTTATTGTAGATACACACACATGGGTAAGTGCACACGGTGTATAAGAAATTTGATCTTTCCATAATAACCTTTGAAACAATGTTTTGAAAAGAAAAGATACCCATTTTCAGTAAGGAAACCAAAATAGGTTGGTTATAGAAGGAACCCATGCACCTTAACATGATCTTGGTAATGGAGTCACTATAATGTCATTAATGGCACCACAAAACATAATAAAAGTTGGAAATTTGTACTTGAATGCGTGTAGGGAAATTAAATTCCATCAAGGCAAGGTATTGTGGCCTACAAATCCTATTTTAATAACAAAAATACTATTGACCTTAGCACATTTTGAAAAAAATGAAGGAGAGGTAAAAAATATATGATGGACTATTTTTGAATAGACACTCACTACAAGAAAAAAGGACATCGGTGAGGGTCATGCTTGTGATGGACCTCTAAGGTCCATCACTAATGTCACATATGCTGACGGTCCTTAAAAAAGCATCACTATAAGTGTATATAGTGATAGTCCTTTAAGGTTCATCACCAAAGCCATTTTCAATGACACTTTTGGTAAGGGTCGTTAAAGTCCCATCAGTAATTCTCTCTTTGGTGACACTTCTAGTGGCGAACTTTTAATGATCCTAACCAATGCTCTTTTTGTTACTTTTGGTGATGGTCAAAAAAATTTCCTCACCATTGATCATTCCAATGAGTTTTTGATGACGCTATATGCTTGTTAATGTTTTTTTTTTCAAAAGATAATGATTTAAGGCCGTTATTGTGGAGTACTTTTTATGATATTTCCAAGGCCATAGTGGTTATAATCAGCCAATTTTTTAGGAAGTAATTAGTGTGTATCATTTCCCTCAAGTAATCACTAGTTGAATAGAGTTTTCCTATGAGTCAACACATGATTCATATCTATTAAGTTTATTATCTATCAAATTCCCTTTAGATAAAGTTCACTAGTGTGTATAGGAAATATATTATTTAATACATAATCAAGCTTTGACAATTATATTAATGAGAAATACCTAACACTCCTCAACAATTCGGGCACACCTTAAATTAATGCTTTGTCACAGACTAACATATCTTATCTCCTCGCATGTCTTGGAACATATGTGTACCTAGAACATATTGTCATGACACTGACGCCCAAGCACATGGTGGAATGTGCTAGCACAACATGGAACTCTCCTAGCATGTGTTAGCATGCGTGTAGTCCCTAGCATGCCCTAGAACACCTTAGTTGAATGCATTGACCTACATTAGCACTTGGCACACAATGCCAGTTGGCATGTATTGGGACCTTTTATTAGTGTGACTAGCATGCCCCTTTTGAAAAAGATAAAGTCCTAACTTATTAAACCTCTCATTTGTTCATTTACTTACATTTTAGCTTGGGTCTTCCTCTTTTTGCCTTGAAATTTCTTGACACATATTGACATACCCTGGAACCCTGCACATCCTTAGCACCTAACATGTATTGACATATATTTGCACTAATTGGAACATATAATTAACACACCCTGTAACTCTCTAGCAAAATTTGGCACTTATTTACATGCCTTGATATTCTATAGCATGCCTTACCAATGATTAGCATACCTTTTCACTCCCTCCTTGGCATGATAGCTAGCACTCATTAACACTAGTCCCTGGCATACGTCCTCATATTCATTAACTTCCATGAATTTTTACCTAGTGGTCCCTTAATCTTTTGTCTTATTACTCCTTAACACTCATAAACATGCATTAGCACTCTCTTGCACACCTTAGCAATCTTCAACATGCCATTCCACTTCATAGCATCCATAACAGTCCTTGACACATATTGGCGCTTGGAACGTGTTGGTGCTTGGAAAGTCTTAGCATGTATGGAACACATAGAGATTCCTTGGTATGATTTTGCATGGTTTAATATTAAATTTATTTTAGATCAATTTTTGGAAAGTAGATGAGAAGAAAAAAAGGAAAACTTGGCATTTAGAATGAACTAAGACGTTGCACTTGGCATCTATTGGCACCTAGTGTTGGTGTGCCTAGCATGCCCCTCTTAGAAAAGCTAAATGGATGACTAATTAACCCTATTATGTATTCATTTCCTTGTAATTTATTTTTTTTCTCCCTTTTGTTGCCTTGACAGTCCCTGGCATGCATTCACACACCCTTGCACATCTTGGCATGCCCTATCACTTCGCACGCATTATCATGTTTGACATGCCTTTGCACTATCTAGCACATCTTAGCATTCCTTAAGACACCTTGGCACTCATGTCCTCACAACTATACTTTACATTTTTTCATGACTTAGGAACCCAATCAAGTCCTTGGCTACTGTAGTTATGTGAAAACATTGGCCTGCTTCAACCCCAAGAACTTGACCAATTACACCTACTACAAGTAGATTATGCCTTGTTCACCTAAGAAATGCCTATAACTCATCTTATGCCACTCATGTCCAATCGCAACTTGTCCCACATAACTATTTACCAAGACAAGGATCACATGATATAGCCATGGCCATAAAACAACTAAGAAATATAGCTTACATGGGAAATATTTCACATGTATGTTCAGTTCATATAAACAATAGAAAATTAACTAAGAGTCTGCAGGAACCACAAGATTCACAAGGCACAGAAGGTATAAGCTGACACAAGATGTGTGCCTCAAAACTTATACACAACAATGTACACTATGCAATTATCTAGAATAGTTTAAAACATGAGCATGTAGCCAAAGTGTGCCACATCTCATACAAAAAACATAAAACTAAAGGAAAAACAATGTTGTGCCTAGCACAAAGTGATCTCCCTTGGTCCAAAACTGCTATGTCAAGCCACTTATAAAAACGATAGGCTTGCCTCATGTAAATACTATTCTAAACTTCTCCTAACACACTTCATCCTTAGCACATTTGAATTCTCTAACACTCCCTTGCACACACTCTTATTTGCTCCTTTCCATGCATTTTGACCTAGTTATCCCTTGATATGCCCCAACACTCCCTAACACTCTAGTTCAACATGCATTGACATTGTCTGACACGTGTTAGTATACCTTTTGATTCCTTTGCATCTCCTGACCCTCCCTAGATATCATGCTCTCACGACTACCCTTACTTAATTTTCAACTTGGGAACCCGACTAAGCCCTCGCTTGACTACAAGATATTTACCAAGTTATACTTAGTACAACTATACTATATTGTTGAACTGTGTAGCATGGGAGGTACTCCACAAGCCTAGTGAGATGGATTTGTGTGAGTTTGGTCACAAAAGGCTCTTTGGGAATAGAAGAAAAGAAAAGGGATTTTGGGCCCAATACGGGGTTTAAAATCTAAAATAAAATTAAAAAGGAAAAACAATATTTCCTAAGGACTAAGTGGAGAAAACCCATAAGTTCTAGAGGGTTCCTAAGAGGTCTCGGAAAAACTATTTAAGGAGTCCTTATGATGAAGGAAATAACATCAAGTGGGAAGGAGCTCATTTGATAAGGGGGAAAAGAGACATGTATTCCTAAAGTTGCCATGATCATTATCATGTATATCATTCATTATGATGCCTCAATATGATTTGGCATGGTTTAATATTAAAGTTATTTGAGATCATTTATTGGAAAGTATAAGAGAAGTAACAAAGGATGATTTGGCACTTATAATGCACTAACACTTGGCACTTGACACTCATTTCCACCTAGTGTTGGTGTGCATAGCATGCCCCTCTTGGAAACTGTAAATTGATGACTTATTAACCCTATGATGTGTTCATTTCCTTGTATTTTGTCTTGTTTCTCCTTTTTGTTTGCTTGATAGTCCCTGGCATTTACTGTCACACCATTGTAGATATTGGCATGCTTTAGCACTTGGCACATCTTAGAATATTTTACATTCCTTCGAACTATCTGGAACATGTTAGCATTCCCTAGCATGCCTTGGAACTCATGCCCTCACAAATATCCTTACATTTTTTCATGACTTGGGAACCCAATCAAGTCCTTAGCTACTCTAGTCCATGTGACATTGGTCTGCTGCAGCTGTAACAACTTGATCAATTACACCTACTACAAGTAGATTGCGCCTTGTTCACCTAAGAACTTCCTATACCTCATCTTAGGCCAGTTATGTCCAAGCTGAAATTTTCCCACTTAAGAACTTACCAATACAAGGATCACATCTAGACATGGTTGTAAAACAACTAAGAAACATAGCTTACATAGGCAATATTTCACATGTATGTCTAGTTCATATAAACAGTAGAGCATTAACTGAGATTTTGCAAGAACCACATGATACACAAGACACACAAGATATATTTCGACACATGTAAAGTTCTCCAAAACTTATACATAACAATGTACAATATTGAATTCTCTAAAATATTTTAAAACATGAGCATTCAGCCAAAATGTGCCACATTTCATATAAAAATAATAGATAAAGGAAAAATAGTGTTGTGCCCAACACAAAGTCTCCCTTTGTTTAAAATTTCTTTTTTGAGCTTGTTTGCACTCTATAATTTATAAGATTGGCAAATCTGAACTATAAAGCACAACATCAAACCACTTTGGAGTCCAGGACCTAGCCTTCCTAGACTTAGAGAGGGCTCTCTCTGTTTTATGATTTAAATCGATTTAACTTACTGGATATACGTACAAATATTAGGCTACTTACAGTGATGGGGGTTGTTTCAGTAGTAAAAAATGATGAAATTGATGACTAGGTGACTACAAATGTTAGTCACCGCAATTATTTCAAGTCAATTACTACTAAATTTGAGCAATTTTATGTGACCGAACTAAAAATGACTAATTTAGTCTTGGAATAAAATATATGACTAGTTAATAAGTGACTAAACTAAAAGGGACTAACTTAAACGACTAATTTAGTCCTGGAATAAAATATACGAGTAGATAATAAGCGACTAACTTAAATGACTAATTTATTCTAGGGATAAAATATATGACTAGATAATAAGTGACTAAAGTAAAAGTGACTAACTTAAATGGCTAATTTAGTCTAGGATTAAAATATATGACTAGATAATAAGTGACAAAATTAATAATGATTAATGTAAATGAATATTATAGTACAAGAATAAAAATATGGCCAAATAACAAGCACAACAAGTATATGAATTAGTCATTTATGTCAGTGATTTTTATTTGTGTCACTCCATATATGGAAAATTGCAATTTTGGTACCAAAGTGTTACATTTCACTATAAGTGTCTCTAAATCCATTTGCAGTGTTAAAATTTAAAGACAAAGGGGTTTCTGAATTTACAACTTTAAAATTATGAATACCTTTTTTCCTCCAAAGTTTAATAGTGCAGATGGATTCATCTACAATTAACATAATTGAATTTATCTTCAATCAACTTTACACTAATGCCTTCATTATAATTCTAGTAAAGTTTATAATTATATTAATTAGATAGCCAAATTAATATTTATATTTATATTTAATATTTGGCCATAAAGTTTAATTTTTAAACTTCATTGATTTATGTTAAAAGTGAGAGTTGTTTTAAATCTAAGGTTAAATCCTCATATTTAAATTTAATAAATAGATAAATATAACATTTCTTATGTTAAATATGTGAGTTCATTTAAATCTAGTATTAAATCATCATATTTACATTTAATAAATACTAAATAGATAAACCTAAAATATATATTTATATACCTATTTAGTAAATAGGTATGGAAATTTATTAATTTAAGTATGAAGCTTAATTAATTTTTTAATGATGTATGAGCCTTTTTTTTCGTATGTCAATGTTATATCCATGTAGGAGAAAAGGAGTACATTTATCCAGTTACAAAATAGGCAGCCTCACCTCGACTCGGTTTGTTGAAAATAAATTGCACTAGATGAAGAAGAATACAAAACAGGGACTAGGGAAATTGTCGACAAACGGTTTGCCCAAAGGCACCAAAACACATATAAAACATAATTAAAGAACACCAAATCGCATACTAGTCGTCCAACGTGATGGATGTAGGGTTGTCCGGGGTTGTTCCTAGATGTCGTGGAGGACAGAAGTCACAATGACTGTGCCCTTGAAAGTGTGCTAACCAAGTCTCCAGCTTTTTTACTTTCTTAGTGAGTTGATTATGGCCTTGCTAAAACACTACTAGTCTCTCTCGGACTTGGAACTGTAAATAGTGCATTCGATCCAATGTTTCCATCTGCTCTGCATGCTCCTCACAACATAATCTCTTATTTGTGTCCACTCTTTCCATTAGGTTTTTGATAAGTGCACGACAATTCTCTAGGAAGAAATGTTGGATAACTTGCCCCTCATTTACCTCAAATCAATAAAACCCACGATTTCCCTTGCCACCATGACCTCCTCTACCCCAATTACTCCGATTTTGAACCCTCAAACCCCCCACCTCTGCTATCCCCGTGCTTACCTCCTCCACAGCCCCCATGCGCACCCATACTAGCGAGTCGCCCACACCTCACAATCTTTCCACCCTGTTGTGGAGTCTCCATGATTATTTCTAAGTCTGCCACCCCCACAGGGCCATGGATGATAAGGGAGGGAGAACACCCACACCACACCGGGGGTTTCATAATTCGCCAAGGTCAAGGAACCTCAGCATATGCAGAGTCCAGAGACCAGACCCACGCTACAGAAAACCAAACCACCAATGAAGGAGCCAAATTTCGTCTCCCACCACCACAGGGAAGCACATAGACACCTCCCACTACCAGATAAATACTTGCACCACCAACAAAACCAAATACCATCACCCACCAAACCAAAAAAGGAAATTGAACAACAAACAATGACAAAGTAACCGATGCTTGAGCATAACATCCCCCAGGGTAGTGACCAGCCTCAAAATTCTCCACATAGAGACCACACACCAATCCATAAAACACCATCACACCCATGCTGGAGGGCACAAAATTTGGAAAAGAAACTAGTTTTTCAACACCACCCTTGAGGTTTCCTGGATTGAAAATTCTAGCTTTCCCTCTTATCACGAAAAAACAGGCTCACAGAAAGCCAAGAAAAATAAAAACCAGTGAGCTCACTTCCCTTAAACTTCCTATCCTTAACCCAGACACAGTTAATGGCTAAGAAACCAAGCAGCAGGGACTAGTTGAACACACTACACCAACAAATGTCCACGACAAGCACACACAAGCCACTCCTTCTGTAAACCTTCCTGCGACATTTACGCTTCCTCTTCAGAGGCCACCATCAAGACCAACACCAAATCATATTTATGAGTCTAATGTTGGGCTCCCTCATATTCCCTCGCCTTATCCTTTCACCACCTCCAAACTCTAATGTGCAGTTATTTTTCACATGAACTGCCAATGTGAAGCCAGTAACTCTTCTGCGTCATGCGTTATGGTGAAGGGACCAGGAGTATCGTCCCTCACCCTCGCTCCACTTATATTTAGTCATGCGATATTCCTTCCACGTGTTTCTCAGACCTCACCCCCATTGGCGAGTATTGTATGAACCTTTGTTAGTTTAGTTATGAACCTTAATTAGTTTTTTAATGGTGTATGAACTTTTATTAATTGTTTGATATGAACCTTGGTTAATTTTTAATGGTATTATGAATTTTTGTTAATTGTTTAGGTATGAACTTTACTTAATTTTTTAATAATATATAAACCTTTATTAATGGTTATAAATATGTGATTCAAAATATTTAAGTATGGTTTATTATGTAATAATGGATAAATGTGTTTCGTTTTATCAATTTCTATGAGAATTGTACCAATAAATCTCTTTAAATAAAGCAATATTATTGGCTTTATATTTCATTAATAATAAAAGTAGTAAATCTCTTTTTGCAAAAGAGCTCCCCTCAAATCATGCATAGTAGGGACTTTGAAGCCTTTCCTTTAGCTATAATAGAGTCTCGCATATATTTGTAATAAGGTGAGAGAGCAACATTAAATGGGATATCTTCATCATACCACCATTTAGAAATGTATTGAAATGTGTTGGATGTGGAGCCTGATTCTCTTGTTTATTTTGTATCACAACATAGTACCCCTATACCTTAATGGGGTGGCAACGCTGCCTGTAATTAAACATTTCCTGGGGTGTCCCACGGGTGGGGGGGGGGTTACGACTTTATGGAGCCCCCCCCCCATTGGCGGGGGTTTTGGGGGGCAATGCCCCAGAAGCTAAATTGCGGTTGTCTATTGTATGTGTGTTTTCAAAGCGAGAAACAGATAGGGATATTGTGAGAGAGAATGGAGGATATTACGGCGGATCTGCTGGAGGTTGTGTCTCTTCATTTTTCTATATAATAGAAAGGAGGGACAGGCTATTTGGGGTGGACGTAGCCCAAAATGGGTGGACCACATATATCTATGTCTCTCTGGTTTTATGTGTTTTCTGTGCTTGTGTTTTCCGCATATTTTATGTGTTACATTGCTCTGTAATATATAATTTTCTAAAAAAAAGAAGATTCTTTGCATAGTTACAAGACATGCCATATAACCCTCGATGATAGATATATTGACCTTCACATTGTTTTTTGAAAGGTTAGATTTCCTAATGGGGGAGATGGTGAAGGGGGTTTATTAGCATATATGGCAACAATAATGAACCTTGATTTTGGAGGAAAGAATGGGAAGAAGGCTCCCTTTGGAGGAATGAAGACTTTGGTACATTGACAGAGGAAACCAAATATGTATTAGCCAATGTCTCCATAATTCCATTTCCCTATCGAGATTTATTATTCGAATACTCATAATGTCACTAGAGGCAAGATAAAAACCTCTACACTATCACCATTTTAGAGCTCAAAGGTGTGACCATGGATTAGATACAAGATCAAAAACCTTGTAGCTTCACAATCTCGGAGCTTGAAGGCGTGACTTGCAATAATGAGAGGGTTTTCAAGCTTAGCATCGTGGGATTTGGCATCGACAGAACAATATTTCCTTTCATTTTCAACTGCACCAATTTAGACTCCCTCGACTTGTTATAAAACTGTTTGAATGGCAAGATACCAATGAAACTCCAATATGGTCAATGCAATATAATTCCCTTGTCGTGAATCCTATGTGATTATCTAAATTTCAAAGATCTCCAAAATAATAGGATCACGAGAAAAGGTGGCAGAATTTGGACATTCAAAGACTGCATCCAAAGTTAGTTTTTGCCCTTGGGTACCTTGATCTTGAATACTTCAGAAGGCAGCAACTGAAAAATAAATATGATGTGTATTCTTTTAGAGTAGTGTTAGTAGAGTTCTTGTGTGCAAGGGAAAATCTTAATATTGTTTTTCCCAGAGAAAAAATCAATTTAGAAGAGTGGGAAAAGCACTGGAAGAAAAAGGGCAAGTTTGAAAAATTCATTGACCCTCACCTTGTTGGGACCATCAACTCTGGTTCTCTGAAAATGTTTAGGGAAACTACCGAAAAGTTATTCGAAGAGATGGGCTTCGACATGACTTCAATGGGAGATGTTATATGGAACTTGGAATATGCATTTCAAATATAGGAGATATCCATGCAAAATTATCTAGATGAGAATAGTACAAATCATATTGAAGATGTTCCTTTGCACTACCCAGATCCTAATCCTTTTTTTCCAAGTTCAGTATGACTTCAAGTCTTCTACAAAAGTTCACAATTTACAAATTTCATTAATGAGCATGTGGGATTTTGGAGTTCTCAAAATCCCACTGAAGGATAGTTGTGAGAATTTACCTATTGTTTGGAACATGTTCTCCTTCAATGGATATTACACATAGTGGATCCATACTTCGGTGCAATATTTCCTTACCTCAAAATGTTTTCACAAGATTCAGGGCAAAGTGAACACACAACACTAGTGGCTTTGGTTTGGGAGGAGAGCTACAAGTATGTATAAGAGATTGAGGGTGCATAAATTATGTTCCTTTTCATTACCGAGAGCCTGAGACTTTTTCTAGTAGTGTTATTGGATGAGATGTTGGTGGAAGTGATGATGATTTATAAGATGAAACCACAAGTGTTGTGTTCTCACAATTTCTAAATCCTCATGGGAGGTGATCATAAAACAAGACTCCTTTGCCATGTTCCAAATTTACTAAATTAGCACATGCAGAGAGAACATTGGTGAATGTGAAATGGTTAGGTTTGGTACTTTTCTTTTGCATATCACATTAAAAATCTAGTCCCTCCTCATAAAATCCTCTCCTCATATAATCGACCACCATTACAGATGATTACACCACACTTCGTTTAGAGATTTAGTTAGGTAGGTAGAGTGCCCCTATCTTCCATCCCCATATAGAGTAATTTTTTCACATATTCTTTCTTCTATGATACTGGTTCCTCTCTCTTAATTCCTATCCATCGTCCTTCTTCTCTCTCCATTTCTCTCCTACCTCCCTCTCTCTTCCCCAATATTAGGTGGAGGCAGAGTATAAGAGCCAACTTTCTCATGAATGTGGGACACTCGAACTTAACCTTTTTTGTAGTAGTCATGAGGTGCACTATGGTTATTGAGACTTCATCACATGGCCATTCTTTGGACTTCAATTGTGTGACAACATTCTGACTGAGTTTGAAACTGGATATTGAACATACATTTGGTTTAATTGCAATATAAATTTTCATCAATAATGTAGAGCAATGGATAAAAAATGCTAAAAATTAATAAATAGAGAAGACATGGCAACAAGAAACAATACCTACAAAATTGTTACATTGAGACACAAAGAATAAGCAACTATTGTGCACAAACAGAGACCAATGAAACTATCAACTTAACCCCTAACCCATTAGACACTAATTCCCAACCCTAACACATTTAACCCCCTAAAGCTCTAAACCCCTAACCCATTTAACCCCTAAAACCTAAACCTATAAACCCTTAACCCCTAAAACATTAACTACTAACACATTTAACCACCTAAACCCCTAAAATCCTAACCCATTTAACCCTATAAACCCTAAACCTCTAAACCCTTAACCCCTTAAACCCTAATTCCTGACCCCTAACCCATTTAACCCCATAAAACCTTAAAACATTAACCCATTTAACCCCCTAAACCTCTAAACCCCTAACCGATTTAACTCCTAAAACCTAAAAATCTAAACATTTAACCCCTAAACCCTTACCTACTAACCCATTTAACCCCCTGAACTACTAAAACCCTAACCCATTTAACCCCATAAACCCTAAACATCTAAACCCTTAACCCCTAACCCCTTAAACCCTAATTCCTGACCCCTAACCAATTTAACCTCATAAACCCTAACCCCATTAATCCCAAACCCCTAAAATCCTTAATTGCTAAATCCCCTAACCCCTTAAACCTCTAAACCCCTAACCCATTTAACCACCTAAACCCTCAACCTCTAACCCCTTAAACCATAATGTCAAACCCCTAACCCAATTAACCCCCTATACCCCTAAATGCCTAACCCATTTAACCCCTAAACCTCTAAACCCTTAACCCTTGACCCCTAAACCCCTAACCCCTAACCCATAACCCATTTAACCCCCAAAACCCCTAAATCCATCACCCATTTAACCCCCTAAACCCTATAACTCTAAAAACTTAACCCTTAAACCCTAATTCCTGACCCCTAACCCATTTAACCCCCTAAAACCATAACCCATTTAACCCCCTACCCTAACCCCATTAACCGCAAACTCCTAACCCTTAAAATCCTTAACTGCTAAATCCAGTAACCACTTAAACCTATAAACCCATATCGCATTTAACCCCCTAAACCCTAAACCTATAATCAATTAAACTCTAAGCCCTTAACCTCTTAACCCCCAACCCCTAACCCCTAAAATCCTTAACTGCTAAATCCTTTGACCCCCTCAACCTCTAAAACCCTAACCGATTTAAACCCTTAAACCCTAATTCCCAACCCCTAACCCATTTAACCCCCTAAACCCCTAAAACATTAACCCATTTAACCCCCTAAACCCTAACCTTGTTAACCCCTAACGACCCCTCACGCCTAAAATCCTTAACTGCTAAATCCCCTAATCCCCTAACCTCTAAACCCTTAACCTATTTAACCCCCTAAACCCTAAACATATAACCCCTCAACCCCTTGACCCCTAACCCATTTAACCCCCTATACCACTAAACCCCTAACCCATTTAATCCTCTAAACCCTTAACCCCTTAAACCCTAATTCCCAACCCCTAAAATCCTAACCCATTTAACCCCCTAAACCATAAAACTGTAAACCCTTAAACCCCTAAACCACTAACACCTAAACCCCTAACCCCTTAACCCCCAAACCCCTAAACTATTAATGCTTAACCCATAACCCATTAATGCCTAAAATCTGTAACTGCTAAATCCCCTAACCCTTAACCCCCTAATCCCTAATACCTTAACCACTAACTCATTATTCACCTAAACCTTAACTATGCCTAAATACCCTAACCCCTAAGCCCCTAATACGTAATCCCTTAACCACTAACTCATTATTCTCCTAACCCGTAAATGAGCCTAAATCCCCTAACCCATAACCCCACAATCCCTAACCGCAATCCCTAATCCCTTAACCACTAACTCATTATTCCCCTAACCCTAAATGCGCCTAAATCCCCTAATCCCTAAGCTCCCAATCCCTAACCCCTTAACCACTAACTCATTATTCCCCTAACTCCTAAACCCTAAACTTCTAACCCCTAAGCCCCTATTCCCCTAACCCCCAAGCCCCTAATACTTAATCCCTTAACCACTGACTTATTATTCCCCTAACCCTTATAACAATCCTTAAAACATGTTGGGATTAGCCATTCCAAACAAGAGTAGGTCTAGCTGGGACCTACGATCAAGTTAATTGCCCCTTGTTGGCAAGGTGGAATATCATGAGAAAAACCATGGGTTGTAAAAACCTCTCCTAAATTTACTATTTTATCTCAATTTTATTTTAATAATTAATTAATTGATTTCTTTAAAAACTCTTCTCGATAAATCACATAATTTTTTTAAGGTTGGACTCCTTTCAAACAATTCATTGTATGGTTCATCATCAATATTTTTAAAATAAATTTATTAGAATGAAATTGAATTGATTTTTGAAGCTTCTTTTTAAATCAATTGTTGACATTACAAGGAATCACGAGTGCGCTCAACATCCATCAAACAATAATGGGTATGATATTAAAAATGATATTTCCAGGGCACAATATTAAAAATGAGGTTTAAAAATGATGTTTAGAATTATATTTGGAGGGAATGATATTAAAAATGATGTTTCGAAAAATGGAAGGAGGGAGTATTCATTTTTCGTCTAAATTTTAGACATGAGTTAAAATAACATTTCTCTCGCCCAAAACACATGACTTTGTTTTTGTCATCTCTAGCTGGCAGAGTGATTAGGGCTTTTGTTATGGGTCTTGTTCTTGCAACTTCCTTACAACAATTCCTTCAGGGTGCATTTAAATCTCCTCTTACTAAAATCTCATCATCGCACAATTTCCCATTCCCTATTCTTCCAGCCACATTCACGGCCCTATGTGTACTTATCAATGAAGCTATTGCCACTAGTTACTCTCATTTGATAAATTGAAACAATACAAGTGGTGAGAGTTGGTAGTTAATGGCAAGGATTCACACGGTCGCCCAATAGACAAAGATAGCAGGACTAGCCATGGCGTCATTTCCCAAGTAAAATCTATGAATTTTACTATAATACATAGCATTTCCATCCTCATCGATCTCGATATCTAGTTTGAATAAAACATAAACTGCAAGGTATTTCAATTTTAATCCTTTAACGATATACTCAGAAAATACAAATTGGCATCGTCCATATCATTTCTACTAAACGTAAAGGATATGTATGTTGATGAAGCTGACAAATATATATATGTTGCATGAAAAGGTTAGATTACTTGTAAAATTCAAAGTTTGTGTCTGGTTTTTTAACATTGGCTTTGCAACCCTTTTCAAAATCCTTTGGGAGAATAACATAGTGGTTTTTCCACACTACATGCATACCAACTTCTTGAAAAATTGCAGTTATCTCTATAGCACTAATTTTTTCAGGCTGAGATGCATAGTCTTCAAGGTCTACCTTGTCACTGAGGTTCATTTTCACTGTATAAACCTAGAAAAAAAGACATTTCAGCCTCCTATCAGGCAGAGGAAACTCAATTTTCCTATCAAGTATTCCAGGACGCAAAAGTGTGGGATCCAGTGTATCGAATCTATTGGTTGCCATAATCACCTTCACTTTCACAGTCTGATCAAAACCATCCATCTAATTAAAGAGTTCCATCAAGATCCTCTGAAGCATGCTGTTGTGATTGCAATTACAGGGGTGGAAAAAATGGGCAGGAGAGACATTGTGGTCACATGGAGAGGTATAAAGATGATGCTAGAATGGATAGAAGGCCTCCAGGGTTGGTTGGTTCCATTCACGTTGAAGGAAGCCCACGGTCACGAGAATGGCCACAATTCTGAGACTAAGCCCATGAAGGTAGAAACTAGGTTCCTCAACGTTTATAGCAATCACTCGCAGTACTGTCACATGAGCACCAGGGATTTGGTTGTCACAGAGATCGAGCCCTATCAGCTCCAGTTTCAGCATCAAACTATGTTTTTGAAATTGCATCCACTTCATCAATGAATATTATTGCAAGCACATTCTATTTAGCAAGGTAAAATACATCACAAACCATCCTTGGCCCCTCTCCAAAATACTTCTGAAAAAACTCAAAAGCCAACGACCTGAATGCAAGCAGCTGTAGTGTGGTTCACGATAGCCTTGGCAAGCTTGGACTTCCCCATACCTGCATGGCCATAAATAACAACACCCTGAGGAGGGTCTATCCCAATCTGCTTCTAAAGCTCATGGTGTGTCAGTGGAAGCTCCACGACTTGTCGAATATCCTATTTCTGCATGTCAGAGCCCCCAATATCATTGTAGGTTATGTGCAGTTTCTCAGACTGGGAGAGGAGTGAGATAGAGGATTCTTTCTCAAGTGAGATCCACCAGGGCATTTGAATGTCGATGGATGGCTACCGAGGTGGAGGGCTTCAGGAGCTCCCTGTTTATTGTGCTCAAAATCCTGACATAGTAGTTCTTTAGATATTTTTTTATTGTCCTTCATGTATTGTTATTGAATGTCGAAGAACTCCAAATGTCTCTGTAGTGATTTTAATCTTCTATACATATATTCTTCGTCCATGTCAGAATGTGAATGGGTATGGGGAGGAGTAATACTCATCTCTATATTTCCTGTTGGACCCTCGGCCAAGGTTTAGCACTATGGCCAATGCATCCATTGTCACCCTACCTTTCCTTTCCCTCGTAAAAACCAGAACAGAGCTAAGGCTTTCTTCACCAAAAGGAAATTGTGTCAGATAAAATCTAATACATTAATGTATCATATGCTCGAGAAATAACTTTTAATTTTTATTTATTGTCTAAGAGTTAGGAATCTCTGGATGATGATGGATGTTGAGTTATGTTCTGATATATTGTAATTTATGAATCAGGTGTTGCAATTCAAATTACATGTCCGTTATAAAAGTTGATATAGATCTGAAGCCCAAAAGGGAAGAAGTTGCAGGTCTGAGCAATAAGCTATGGTTTTTCTATTTCATGGATATGGTTTTCCCAAATGTAAGTTTACGTATCCCTCTTTTATAATATTGTCTCATTTTCCTCTTATGTGTGTTGTTATTCATTGTTCTCTATCCAATCTCCTTATTGTTTCTTTATTTCTCATCGTTTGTTGTCTTCCATAATGCTATTTTATTCAAAAATAACATAGAAATGATATTTATAAGAAAGTTTTATTCTCAACATTCAGGTGTCCATTGAACATAAGTATTTAGAATATTATGAAGAAATTTTATACCAAACCATCAGTGGTCTACAACAATCTTCATCCAAAAGAGAAAAAATTTCTTGCCCAATGTTGGGTGTGGACCCTGATTATCTTGTTTATTTTGTATCACAGCGTTGGACCCCTGTACCTTAATGGGGCGGAAACGCCACCTGCAAGTAAACGATGCCTGGGGGGTCGAAGGGGGGCTACTACAACTTTATGGACCCCCGAAGCTAAAAATAGATGTAAAATTGCCTTGTAAAAGTATAGTAATTTCTAGTCAATCTGGGTTGTTCATTAAGCAGATGATCTGACGATAGAAGTTATTCTTAGTTTAGGGTTTTTTTTCCCTAGAAGGAAACCCCTTGCTATGTATGAGGTATTGTATTGCGGCTTTGTATCGTATGTGTATTCTTAGAGAAAGAAACAGATAGGGAGACTCTGAGAGATAACATAGGATATTAGAGCAGATCTGTTGTAGGTTGTGTCTCTTCATTTTTCTGGATAATAGAAAGGAATGACTGGCTGTTCAGGGTGGACGTAGCCCAAACTGGGTCGACCACGTATATCTATGTCTCTTTGGTTTTATGTGTTTTTTGTGATTATGTTTTCCACATATTTTATGTGTTTCATTGCTCTATAATATATAATTTTCTAACCACTAGTATCAAAGCCGAAGGTCTATTTGGCTAATAAACTCGCAGGGAAGAAGGGTTCCTGGCTCGAGTGGGAGCAATGGTGGACGATGGTAAGTTTAGGGTTAAGAAATTTAACGTCCAAAACTTCCCACTGTGGAAGATGCAGATGGAAGATTATTTGTATCAGAAATATCTGTACTTACCATTGAGCGGAAAATAAACAAGCCAACGGCTATAAAAAACGTAAAATGGGAGTTTCTCGATAGAAAGGCACTTGGAAGAGTATGGTTGTGCCTCGCGGTATCGGTAGCCTTCAATATTTTGAAGGAAACAACAACATAGGGTTTGATTAAGGTGTTGAAGAAATTATATGAAAAACCCTTGGCCTCAAACAAGGTATTTGTTATGAAACGTTTATTTAATATGAAGATGTCGGAAGGTGGATCCATTGCAGACCATTTAAATTATTTTAATATAGTTACCAGTCAGTTAAGTTCTATAGGAGTAAAATTTGATGATGAAGTTAGGGCTCTTTTATTTCTATGCTCATTGAAAGAAAGTTGGAATGGTTTAGTTACGGCCATTAGTAACTCTGTCTCTGGATCTAGTACTTTGAAGTTTGATGCTAATTTCGGTGCTACAATTAGCAAGGAAATGTGATGGAAAAGCTCCAGTGAGACATCCAGTAATTATTTGGGTGAAGAGTCTAGGTGAAGACGAATGGAAAGGGGAAAGAGCTCAGGATATCGCAGTAAATCAAGAAAAGGAAGATCCAAGTCTAGATCGAGGACAGTGTGCTATAAATGTGCAAATAAAGGACACCTGAAGATATGCACAAGAAGAAAACAATAATGAAGCAAATGTGAAAGGTGATGTGTTACAATATGATTTGATTATTTCTTTTGCAAATGTTACTGATTCCTAGGTAGTAGATTCAGGGGCCTCTTTCCATGCCACACTTGATAAGAAATATTTTCATGACTACGTTCATGGAGATTTTGGACAAGTTCATTTGGGTGATGATAAACCTTGTAAAATTGTTGGAATGGGTAAAGTTCTTGTAAAAGAACATAATGGAAACCAATGGCTGTTAAAGGAGGTAAGGCATGTTCCAGATCTAAAGAAAAATATGATTTCAACAGGGCAGTTAGGCAGTGAATGTTGTGTGACAACTTTCACAGATAAAACTTGGATGGTCACCAAAGGAGCCCTGGTAATAGAAAAAAGAGAAAAGGTTGGTACATTGTATTTATGCAATGGTATTTCTAACTCTATTAATGCTTTAACTTCCAAAGGAGAAGATGCAACATTATGGCATCATAGGCTCAGACACATGAGTGAGAAGGGGATGAAGATTATTCACTCAGGAAATTTTTTGCCGGGTTTGAAGAATATTGATCTGGATTTCTGTGAGAATTGCATTTGCAGAAAACAGAAGACAGTCAGATTTCTTATAGTTGGGAAAGAAAAGAAGAGCGAAAAATTAGATCTTGTGCATACAGATCTATGGGGACCTGCTCAAGTATCATCTCTTTGTGGCTCTCATTATTATGTTACTTTTATTGATGATGCAACTAGAAAAACTCAGATTTATTGTATTCAGAATAACTATGATGTATTTGATACTTTCAAGAAATGGATTAAGGGTGAAAATGTGAAGTTGGGAAACACTTTTTGCCCCTTTTTGACGTTGAAAATTGTAATTTTCTACGCTTTTCAACTTCAACTCCACTATACTCATATTTTTATTCCAAATTACGCTTTGACTTAAAACAAGAATTGTAGAGAATTGTCTTACCTCCATACCCATAATTTTTTTTTTTTTTTAAATATTGACATATAGAGGGGTAAATTTCTTGTTTACTAACTACATATACTTGAAATTTTCAGGCAAACATGAATAGTCATTTTATGATCCTTCACCATTTTTAGGGAAGGTTATTCATTTTTTGGAAAAAAACCATAGCATCATAATCTAAATATATTGCACTAGTGCAGAGACTATTTTTCGGTAATTTTCGGATTAAACCACTATTTTTTATTATTTTTTGAAATGGACGAAGACAAAAAAACAGTGATGTTTCAGTACATTTTATGATCCTTTGATTTTCTTTTCAATGTGATCGTCAATAAGGAAAATGAGAGTACCCTTTTGAAGTAGACAGGGAGAGGAAGTGCAATATGATTTTTTTGAATTTTTTGGTGTCCTCATTTGAAAGTTATTGAATTTTCATTCAGTGCAATTTTTCGAACAATGAAATTCCACAGTAACACAGTTTAGTAAAAAATTAATAAAAAATTGAATTTTTTAATGAAACTCCACAAATCTCATATCATCAAAAACTAGATTCAGAGATGAATCTAATGGTACTTGGTCCGACATATAACATTTTGTTTTTCTAGGTGTTCCGCCCCTCCAAAGTTGCAGGTTCCTGAAAACTGCAAAATTTTTTGGGTTTTTCGTTGACTAGAAACTCTCATCCGAGATAATGTCTCGGACGAGAAATTAATAAAAATATCGATCGAGAGTTTAACCCACCTAAATTTACATTTAACCGCGTGTCCAAACTCTCGCCCGAGAGTTTAGAAAACTCTCGGACGAGAGTTTGCACCCGAGAGTTTAGAAAACTCTCGGACGAGAGTTTGCACCCGAGAGTTTAGAAAACTCTACGACGAGAGTTTTGAAAACTCTAGGCCGAGAATTTTGAAAACTCTAGGCCGAGAGTTTAGAAAACTCTAGGCCGAGAGTTTTGAAAACTCTAGGACGAGAGTTTAGAGAAATCTAGGCCGAGAGTTTAGAAAACTCTCCGCCGAGAGTTTTATTAAATGTTTTAATCAAAAGTTTTAGGGGTTTATATGTTTACGGTTTTATATGTTTAGGGTAATTTCCTCTTCTTTCTTTATCATTTTTATCTAATTTAAGATATTTATTTCCCTCCTTTTAGATATGAATTTGTAATACTTTTTAGTTAATCTAAATAGTTATTAAAATAATTATAGTATTTATAAAAATATTGAAATATTTTAATAATTAAATATTTTTAATAAGTAATTTAATATTATCTTTAACCTTTTTTAATTTTTCTTGAATAATTAAAGAATCCCCTAATAACTAATTAACTAATAATTATTTAATCTCCTTAACAACTAATTAAATAACTAACTCAATAACGACTAGCTTTCTAACGACTATAAAGGAGTTTATATGTTTAAGGTTTTATATGTTTAGGGTTTAGGGGTTTATATGTTTAGGGTTTAGGGGTTTACATGTTTAGGGTTTAAGGGGTCAAATGGGTTAGGGGTTTTGGGGTTTAGGGGCTTAAATAGGTTAGGGGTTAATGCGTTAGGGGTAGGGGTTAAGGGTTTAGAGGTTTCGGGTTTAGGCAGTTAAATGGGTTAGGAGTTAGGAATTAGGGTTTAAGGGGTCAAGGGTTAAGGGGTTGGAGGTTTAGGTGTTTAAGGGGTTGAATGGGTTATGAGTTGGGAATTAGGGTTTAAGGGGTTATAGGTTTAGGGTTTAGGGGGTTAAATGGGTTAGGGTTGGTTTAGAGATTTAGGGGGTTAGTGGATTTAGCAGTTAAGGATTTTAGGGGTTAGAAGTTAGGGGTTAATGGGGTTAAATGGGTTAGGTTTTTAGGGGTTTAGGGTGTTGAATTGGTTAGGGGTTGGGAATTAGGGTTTAAGGGGTTAGAGGTTAAGGGTTTAAAGGTTTAGGTTTTAGGGGCTTAAATGGGTTACAGGTTTAGAGGTTTAGGGGGTTAGGGGATTTAGCAGTTAAGGATTTTAGGGGTTAGGGGTTAGGGTTTTGGGGGTTAAATGGAATCCACACTTAAATGCGTTAGGATTTTAGGGGTTTAGGTTGTTAAATTGGTTAAGGGTTTGGAATTAGGGTTTAAGGGGTTAGGGGTTAAGGGTTTAGAGGTTTAGGGTTTAGGGGGTTAAATGGGTTATAGTTTTATAGGTTTAGGGGGTTAGGGGATTTAGCAGTGAAGGATTTTAGGGGTTAGGGTTTAGGGTTTTGGGGGTTAAATGGAATCCACACTTAAATGGGTTAGGTTTTTAGGTGTTTAGGGTGTTGAATTGGTTAAGGGTTGGGAATTAGGGTTTAATGGGTTAGGGGTTAAGGGTTTAGGGGATAGGAATTAGGGTTTAAGGGGTCAAGGGTTAAGGTGTCAACGGTTATGGGTTGGGAATTAGGGTTTAAGGGGTTAGGGGTTTTGGGGTTTAGGGGCTTAAATGGTTTAGGGGTAGGGGTTAAGGGTTTAGAGGTTTAGGGTTTAGGGGGTTAAGGGTTTGCGGATTATGAATTAGGGTTTAAGGGGTCAAGGGTTATGGGTTGGAAATTATGGTTTAAGGGGTTAGGGGTTAAGGGTTTACAGGTTTAGGGGGTTAAATGGTTTATAGGTTTAGAGGTTTAGGGGGTTAGGGGTTAGGGTTTTGGGGGTTAAATGAAATCCACACTTAAATGAGTTAGGTTTTTAGGGGTTTAGGGTGTTGAACTTGTTAGGGGTTTAGGGGTTTAGGGGCTTAAATGGGTTACAGGTTTAGAGGTTTAGGGGGTTAGGGGATTTAGCAGTGAAGGATTTTAGGGGTTACGGGTTAGGGTTTTGGAGCTTAAATGGAATCCACACTTGGGTGTTGAATTTGTTAGGGGTTTTGGGGTTTAGGGGCTTAAATGGGTTAGGGGTTAATGGGTTAGGGGTAGGGGTTAAGGGTTTAGAGGTTTAGGGTTTAAGGGTTAAATGGGTTAGGGTTTTAGAGGTTTAGTGGGGGTATATGGGTTAGGGGTTAAGGGTTTAGAGGTTTAGGGTGTAGGGGGTTAATGGTTTAGGGGTTAGGGATTACGGTTTAAGGTGTCAAGGGTTATGGGTTTGGAATTAGGGTTTAAGGGGTTAGGGGTTAAGGGTTTAGAGGTTTAGGGTTTAGGGGGTTAGGGGATTTAGCAGTGAAGGATTTTAGGGGTTGGGGGTTAGGTTTTTGGGGGTTTAGGGTGTTGAATTGGTTAGGGGTTTTGGGGTTTAGGGGCTTAAATGGGTTAGGGGTTAACGGGTTAGGGGTAGGGGTTAAGGGTTCAGAGGTTTAGGGTTTAGGGGTTAAATGTGTTAAGGGTTTAGAGGTTTAGTGGGGGTAAATGGGTTAGGGGTTAAGGGTTTAGAGGTTTAGGGTTTAGGTGGTTAAATGGGTTAGGGGTTAGAGGTTTAGGTGTTTAAGGGGTTGAATGGGTTATGGGATGGGAATTAGGGTTTAAGTGGTTATAGGTTTAGGGGGTTAGGGGATTTAGCAATTAAGGCTTTTAGAGGTTAGAAATTAGGGGTTAATGGAGTTAAATGGGTTAGGTTTTTAGGGGTTTAGTGTTGGGAAAAATACTGAGAGGGGGGGGAGGGTGAATCAGTATTTTCTGCATATTCAAAACTTTGATTTTTCTTGCTTCTAAAACGCATACGCTACTTTCCTGAACCAGACTTGCGTATATACGCGGATACCCTTTACGAAACTCGCGTATACACAGATATCTATTTATGTCATTTATTCTTCACTTAAATCATTCCTTCATTTATTCATCAGATATTCAATAAGCAGTAAACATGTGTAGTAAGAACAGAATAAATCATCACTCAAAGCATCACACATGAACACCAGGATTTTTAGGTGGAAACCCAAGTCGGGAGAAAACCACCGCTGCAGTTGCTCAGCCTTCAATATTTTATTATAGAGAAAACATCTTACAACATATGTGCTGGTGCAGACTCTACCAGCACGCAGGCACCCACCTGCGCTCGTTTACCAGCCTCTCCTGTAAGGGAGCTCCAACCCCCTGACTCGTTTACCAGCCTCTCCTGGAAGGGAGCTACAACCCCCTGCTCTCGTTTACCAGCCTCACCTGGAAGGGAGCTACGACCCCCTGACTGAAGGCTACAACCCTCAGCACCACCTTGGACCACGTTTCATCAATTTTCACACTGGATCCAACCACTTTAATAGAACACAACTTGCAGGCCACAATTCATCATATTTTCAGACCGAACCCTTTCCATACTTTCAAGCACAACCATACATCATCAACAGATTCATATCAACACAGATCAGATAGCAGAAACACAGCAGAACAGATCAGATATTTCATACCCCTTGCTTCAGCAAACCCTAGTATGCATACGCGCTTTTACTTCACTGATGTCGCGTATATACGCGCTTCCGTCCACACAAACCAACGTATACCTCAGTGTATATTTTATTGCGCATACGCGCTTTCTCTTCGCTGAAGCTGCGTATATACGCGCTTCCTCCGCGGCGAAGTAGCGTATAGAGCTTCAATCATTACAGAGCAGCATACTTCATCAGATCAGATATTCAGTTCAGATCTACCCTTTTGCTTCAGACAGATGTTCGCCTAGATGCTCGCCTCATCACATATCTAAGCCTTCCATAATCAGATCTAGAAAATACAAGAGCAATTCAGATCTAGATCCCCTTCTTCATCATTGGTGCATCATACAATCAGATTTATCATTCAAGTGTAACCCTTTCCATTCAGATATACTTCAGAGAGAAGTATTCATTCAAGCTCAGACATCTTGCACCCACTCATGATTTGCACAATGAAATTCTTCTCCTTATATATGTTTATCCTTTTTCAATACCATGAGCCCCTTTTTCAATACCATGGGCCAAAACAATACCATGAGCCCAAAACAACTTGGACGGGGTCAATTAGGCGGATCATTACCCAATATCATGGGTCAATACCATGGTGGTTACCCTTGGTTTTGCACTTTTTGAGCGCTTTAGCCCATACGCGACTTGGCACGTTATTTTCCGCGTGCATACGCGACTTCCCCTGGGCCAATCCGCGTATACAAAGAGACATACTCTTTTCATCATATTTTTGAGCACATTCTGAATTCTTTTCTTCATTGCCTTCTGTACACACTGTAGAAACATCATATTTTCTTCATCAGGAACATATTCTCTCAAGTACAACTTCATCAAGTAAGTTGTCATCATCTCCATCAAGTGGGTTGCTTTTCAAGGACAACACTCAGCATCATATTGTCAACAAACATCAGATTTACATTATTTACCAAGTCCGTCAAGTCAAGAATAACTTCATCAGGTGGTTTGCCATCAAGGACAACACATGTCAATAGTCGCATGTCTTCATCTTCATTTAGTGGGTTGCCATCAAGGACAACACTCTGCATCATATTTCCAACAATCTCCCCCTTTGGACTTGATGGAAACCATGATGGTGTTTGGTTACCACAACAGATAGGTACCATGTCACTCTCCCAAATATGTCACTCTCCCAAATATTTGACATCATTAACTTCTCTTCATTCAAACACCATGTCACTCTCCCCCTTTGACATCAAGGGCAAAGGGCGGATCAAAACCAACACTCTCCCCCTTTTCTCCTCATGTGGAAGAACATTCTGCAGATCTGATATGTGCTGAAGTGGCCAAGCTCCCCCTGAGTTCATGCTGAATCTTCAAACATATTTGTCAATGAAGTACATGACTCTATGAACTTCCTATCACCACAGACTCATACTTACATCAATTATCCAACCAAGTGGATTTACATATGAGACTCAAGTACCCAACCAAGTGGGTTCAACTCATCTACCCAACCAAGTAGGTTTACAAAAATTGACAAGTCCTTACATGACTGAATATTACAATTTTACATCATGGGTCTCAACAAGACCTTTTCATCAAAATACAAATATGACCATTTATGACCAACACCAGAAAGTCCTCAAGAGAGAGAACATATTTCAGAACCATCATAATGCCAACACTACATTATAGTCAGCAAAGCTAATGCTCCCCCTGAATCTGTGCAACCAAGCAATCTTTCCAAATGACTAAGGCTCCCCCTTAGTTTGTGCATCCTGAAAACTTCCACCAACAAATCATCAAGGCATCTTCATCAAAACATTAGAGACAAAATTATGAGAACTGGAACACCACCAGAGATACCAAACAGCACTGCAGTTGTGCTGAAGTGCGCTGACTCCAAGAAAAAATTGTCAGCAATCATGCATACGCGGTTTTCTGTGCATTAACTCGCGTACATACGCGACTATCTTTCAGGAAACCCGCGTATCCCAAGCCATCTTCTAAAATTTATGCAGATCTGATTCTCTATGAGGAAAAGACAATGTTCAGCTTCTTTCTGAGATATTTGACTGCTTCCTTGGACTACAGATATAACAGAATAGTGTAGTTGTGTCTTCAAGCGTCATCCAATGGTTGTAGCATAAGCCCATTAGTAACCAAGCCTTCAGATCCTTTGTAGCATCAATACATTCTTTCCAAAAGAGATTATCATACCAGAACAACATCTTCAGATATGTGTCAAGCAATCATCCATGTGGTCCAAAATCACCATGATCTTCAAGATGTAACATGAAGTAACATATGTAGGAAAAATATCTCAACCATAGCAACCAAACTTTATATGATCTGAAACAAACAATATCCAACTCATCCACACAAAGATACTTATCAGCAACCAGGGCTCAAAATCTCATCATAATAATCCATGTACCAAATCATCATCATTTGAGCATGAGTATCACCAAGACCAAAGAATAAGCAGTCATATTTCCAACAATGCAACCATTAGAATTCAACTTGCTACTCCCCCTAAACCAGTGCTTCTTCCTTAACTTGTGCAATCTGAGACACCTTCAACAGAAAGTCATCAACAACAATCTCTGCATGATCTGTCCTCATCTCTGAACTATAAGACTTTCATCTCAACAATGAATGCTCTTCATCATAAAGCAACCAGGCTTCATCCATAATCTTCAACACAAGAACCCATGCATCATTTCATCATCATGAGTATAACTAGAATGATGCTAACAATGCAATCATCAGCAGTCAGACTGATGCTCCCCCTGGACCTCTGCTTCAGATCTTCAGCTATCAGATAAATTTTCTTATCATCAATGCATACGCGACTGTGTCTTCTGGAACTCGCGTGTATACGCGACTTTAGTTAATCGAACCTACGTATGGAAAGTGAAGCATAGAAAATTTCCATCTTCCTTCATTTCTTCCTGAGCTTGTACCTCCTGTACCTGTCCTTTCCACATCAGATGCGCTGTCAGAAGTAAACATAACCAGCATAATCAAATCAACCATGAGAGTCATCATGCATTGCTCCCCTTGTGATGATACATTACTAAATTTCATAATGTATCCCACATCATTCCTGCAGTCAATCAGAGAAGTAAGCTTCCAGAAGTGGATGACTGCAGTAGGGTCTGAATTCCCTACGTTTCTGATCGGTCCTCCTTCTTTTTCCAAATTTGCTTGAGCTTTCCAACAGTGTGCTGAAAATTGTCCACTTTCCCAGATCTGTTCATCCTGCATTCTTTTTCTACATGTCCATACTTATTACAAGCATACCATCTCATGTGGCCAGAGAAATAAACATAAGAATCATAATGAGTATTTCTATTCTTCCTCCTTTTACAATCAGCTGCTTTATGTCCATACTTGTTACATGAAAAACAATATCCCTTGAAGAAGCTAGAGTACCTTTCTGAGTAGAATTTGTTTGTTTGTGGCTGAAATGATCCGCTCCTGCAATTTGCTGCAACATGCCCATAATTATGACATTTAAAACATTCAACGTTCTTGAATGAATTCTTTTGAGAATTCATGATTGTTGGTTGATCTTTTGCTTCTTTCAACACATCAGGTTTTGCATTGAGATCTTCTGAATTTTTGGCACTTCCTTGTGAGCTAGATTCTCCTTTAACAGTTTCATGGAAACCAAGACCATGTTTGATAGCAGGAGACCTTTGATTACTCAGAATATTGTCCAGAATATTAGTACTATCATGAAACCTCAACAGTTTTACCTTTTCTTCCAATTTACCTTTGAGAATGTTTACCTCAACCTCCAAGGCTTGACATTGCTTTGTCATGTTTTCTTCTTTTCTTCTTCCATCTTCAACTTGATCCTTCAGATTTAGGATCTCTTCTTTCAGCCAATTTTCATTTTCTTCACATGTTTGTTCCAGCTCTTCATTCTTCTTATTTTATTTTTCCAGATCTTCTTTGAGAGAGATAATTTCTGCTTCAAGGCCTTCCTTTTCAAAGGATTGTAGAGGTTCCTCATTCTTCTTACTTGATGCTTCTAGCTCTGCTTGCAGAAAGATGATAGCAGCTTCAAGTCCTTCATTCTTCTTGCTTGATTTTTCAAGATCTGCTTCTAGATCTTTAATTCGATTGGATGCATAAGTATGAAACCTTTGATACTTGTTCACCTGTCCATTCAACATTTCTATTTGATCTTTCATTTGAGAGGTCATCTCTTTGTAAATAGTTTCTTGCTTAGAAGTTGAACTTTGTAGTTCTTCAACTTTAGTCTTGAGAGCTTCTACAAATTTACTTTCACTATCTTCACAAAGAAGAGTATTACAAGTGGCCTTCTTCTTTTCCTTCTTTGCCATGAGTACTTGTAGAGCTTCGTCATAAACTTCTGGATCCATACTGTCACTTTCACTGTCATAATCTTTGCATATGCAATTAAGTAAGAGACAAGAACAATGATTAATACCTGGTTCATCTTCTTCAATTTTTTCTATACATGATTTCTGAGGTATCTTCTTGTTTCGAGTAGCCTTCTTCTTTTGCTTCTTAGCCATGAGCACTTTCAGATCTTGGTCAGAATCTTCTTCATCTTCACCGGACACTTCATCATCATCTTCTTTTGCATAATAACTCTTTCTCTTTTCAAATTGTTTCCCTTTACCATGCTTTTCTCTATAAGGACATTTAGCAGCATAATGACCAACTTTTCCACACTCAAAACATTTGAAGGGAAGCTTACCTTTGAATCTTCCAGTGCCTAGTTGGAGCTTTCTCACGAAATTCGCTTCTTCTTCATCGAATATATAGCTGGATTCTTTGACAACTTCCTTTTCCTTTCCTTTTGTAGATGCCTTAAAAGCAGCTTCTCTTACTTGAGAAGGGCCTCCTTGTCTCATTTCAAAAGCAGTCAGAGTACCATGTAATTGAACAATAGTAAGAGTTTGCAAATCTTGTCTTTCTTCAATAGCTGAAACTTTAGAGTCAAATTTTGAAGTCAAGGATCTTAAGACCTTTTCCACCAGAGTAGTATCAGTTATGGTTTCACCCAAATTTCTCATTCGATTTACAATATCATCCAGACGAAGAAAGAAACCGGCAACACTCTCATCACTATGCATCTTCAAATTTTCATATTCAATTCTAAGAGTTTGGAGTTTTGCACTTTTTACCTTTGTGTCTCCTTCATAGCTTAGAATGATTTTGTCCCATATGTATTTTGCCGAATGTAGTTGCATCACTTTAGCAAATTCTGATTCAGACATGCTTCCCAATAAGACATTCACTGCTTTGGCATTGATTTCATACTTCTTTCTTTCAGCTGCATCAGTAGGAATACTTGCCGGGTATTGATAACCTTCTTCCACGATTGCCCATACATCCGCACCAAGACTTTGCAGATATGCTTTTGTTCGTACCTTCCAGAATATCAGATTGCTTCCATTGAATAGAGGTGGCTTTATAGACATTACTCCTTCTTGACTTCCCATTGCGACGGATCTCCTTTAAGCAATCAAGCTTCTGCACAAGGACCTGCTCCGATACTAATTGTTGGGAAAAATACTGAGAGGGGGGGGAGAATCAGTATTTTCTGCATATTCAAAACTTTGATTTTTCTTGCTTCTAAAACGCATACGCTACTTTCCTGAACCAGACTTGCGTATATACGCGGATACCCTTTACGAAACTCGCGTATACACAGATATCTATTTATGTCATTTATTCTTCACTTAAATCATTCCTTCATTTATTCATCAGATATTCAATAAGCAGTAAACATGTGTAGTAAGAACAGAATAAATCATCACTCAAAGCATCACACATGAACACCAGGATTTTTAGGTGGAAACCCAAGTCGGGAGAAAACCACCGCTGCAGTTGCTCAGCCTTCAATATTTTATTATAGAGAAAACATCTTACAACATATGTGTTGGCGCAGACTCCTACCAGCACGCAGGCACCCACCTGCGCTCGTTTACCAACCTCTCCTGGAAGGGAGCTCCAACCCCCTGACTCGTTTACCAGCCTCTCCTGGAAGGGAGCTACGACCCCCGATCTCGTTTACCAGCCTCACCTGGAAGGGAGCTACGACCCCCTGACTGAAGGCTACAACCCTCAGCACCACCTTGGACCACGTTTCATCAATTTTCACACTGGATCCAACCACTTTAATAGAACACAACTTGCAGGCCACAATTCATCATATTTCCAGACCGAACCCTTTCCATACTTTCAAGCACAACCATACATCATCAACAGATTCATATCAACACAGATCAGATAGCAGAAACACAGCAGAACAGATCAGATATTTCATACCCCTTGCTTCAGCAAACCCTAGTTTGCATACGCGCTTTTACTTCACCGATGTCGCGTATATACGCGCTTCCGTCCACACAAACCAGCGTATACCTCAGTGTATATTTTATTGCGCATACGCGCTTTCTCTTCGCTGAAGCTGCGTATATACGCGCTTCCTCCGCGGCGAAGTAGCGTATAGAGCTTCAATCATTACAGAGCAGCATACTTCATCAGATCAGATATTCAGTTCAGATCTACCCTTTTGCTTCAGACAGATGTTCGCCTAGATGCTCGCCTCATCACAGATCTAAGCCTTCCATAATCAGATCTAGCAAATACAAGAGCAATTCAGATCTAGATCCCCTTCTTCATCATTGGTGCATCATACATTCAGATTTATCATTCAAGTGTAACCCTTTCCATTCAGATATACTTCAGAGAGAAGTATTCATTCAAGCTCAGACATCTTGCACCCATACTCATGATTTGCACAATGAAATTCTTCTCCTTATATATGTTTATCCTTTTTCAATACCATGAGCCCCTTTTTCAATACCATGGGCCAAAACAATACCATGAGCCCAAAACTACCTGGACGGGGTCAATTAGGCGGATCATTACCCAATACCATGGGTCAATACCATGGTGGTTACCCTTGGCTTTGCACTTTTTGAGCGCTTTAGCCCATACGCGACTTGGCACGTTCTTTTCCGCGTGCATACGCGACTTCCCCTAGGCCAATCCGCGTATACAAAGAGACATACTATTTTCATCATATTTTGAGCACATTCTGAATTCTTTTCTTCATTGCCTTCTATACACACTGTAGAAACATCATATTTTCTTCATCAGGAACATATTCTCTCAAGTACAACTTCATCAAGTAAGTTGTCATCATCTCCATCAAGTGGGTTGCTTTTCAAGGACAACACTCAGCATCATATTGTCAACAAACATCAGATTTACATTATTTACCAAGTCCATCAATTCAAGAATAACTTCATCAGGTGGTTTGCCATCAAGGACAACACATGTCAATAGTCGCATGTCTTCATCTTCATTTAGTGGGTTGCCATCAAGGACAACACTCTGCATCATATTTCCAACATTTAGGGTGTTGAATTGGTTAGGGGTTCGGAATTAGGGTTTTAGGGGTTAGGGTTTAGAGGTTTAGGGTTTAGGGGGTTAAATGGTTTACAGGTTTAGAGGTTTAGGGTTTTAAGGGATTTAGCAGTGAAGGATTTAAGGGGTTAGGGGTTAGGGTTTTGGGGGTTAAATGGAATCCACACTTAAATGGGTTATATTTTTAAGGGTTTAGGGTGTTGAATTGGTTAGGGGTTTTGGGGTTTAGGGGCTTAAATGGGTTAGGGGTAGGGGTTAAGGGTTTAGATGTTTAGGGCTTAAGGGTTAAATGGGTTAGGGGTTTAGAGGTTTAGTGGGGGTAAATGGGTTAGGGGTTAAGGGTTTAGAGGTTTAGGGTTTAGGGGGTTAAGGGTTTAGGGGTTAGGAATTAGGGTTTAAGGGGTCAAAGGTTATGGGTTGGGAATTAGGGTTTAAGGGGTTATGGGTTAAGGGTTTAGAGGTTTAGGGTTTAGGGGGTTATATGGGTTACAAGTTTAGAGGTTTAGGAGGTTAGGGGAGTTAGCAGTGAAGGATTTTAGGGGTTGGGGGTTAGGGTTTTGTGGGTTAAATGGAATCCACACTTAAATGGGTTAGGTTTTTAGGGGTTTAGAGTGTTGAATTGGTTAGGGGTTTTGGGGCTTAAATGGGTTAGGGTTAACGATTTAGGCGTAGGGGTTAATGGTTTAGAGGATTAGGGTTTAGGGGTTAAATGGGTTAGGGGTTTAGAGTTTTAGTGGGGGTAAATGGGTTAGGGGTTAAGGGTTTAGAGGCTTAGGGTTTAGGGGGTTAAATGGGTTAGGAGTTAGGAGTTAGAAATTCGGGTTTAAGGGGTAAAGGGTTAAGGGGTTGAATGTGTTATGGTTTGGGAATTAGGGTTTAAGGGGTTACGGGTTTAGGGTGTAGGGGGTTAAATGGGTTAGGGTTGGTTTAGAGGTTTAGGGGGTTATGGGATTTAGCAGTTAAGGATTTTAGGGGTTAGAAGTTAGGGGTTAACGGGTTAGGGGTAGGGGTTAAGGGTTTAGAGGTTTAGGGTTTAGGGGTTAAATGTGTTATGGGTTAGGAATAAGGGTTTAAGGGGTCAAGGGTTAAGGGGTTAGCGGTTTAGGTGTTTAAGGGGTTGAATGGGTTATGGGTTGGGAATTAGGGTTTAAGGGGTTATAGGTTTAGGGTTGAGGGGGTTAAATGGGTTAGGGTTGGTTTAGAGGTTTAGGGGGTTAGGGGATTTTGCAGTTAAGAATTTTAGGGGTTAGAAGTTGGTGGTTAATGGGGTTAAATGGGTTGGGGGTTTAGGTGTTTAGGGTGTTGAATTGGTTAGGGGTTGGGAATTATGGTTTAAGGGGTTAAGGGTTAAAGGTTTAGAGGTTTAGGGTTTAGGGGTTAAATGGGTTACAGGTTTAGAGGTTTAGGGGGTTAGGGGATTTAGCAGCGAAGGATTTTAGGGGTTAGGGGTTAGGGTTTTGGGGGTTAAATGGAATCCACACTTAAATGGGTTAGTTTTTTAGGGGTTTAGGGTGTTGAATTGGTTAGGGGTTGGGAATTAGGTTTAAGGGTTAGGGGTTATGGTTTAGAGGTTTAGATTTAGGGCGCAATGGGCATGTGTTTAGAGGCTTTAGGGGTCAGGGATTTGGCGTTGAAGGACATTAGGGGTTAGGGTTTTGGGGGTTAAATGGAATCCACACTTAAATGTGTTAGGTTTTTAGGGGTTTAGGGTGTTGAATTGGTTAGGGGTTGGGAATTAGGGTTTAAGTGGTTAGGGGTTAGGAATTAGGGTTTAAGAGGTCAAGGGTTATGGGTTTGGAATTAGGGTTTAAGGGGTTAGGGGTTTTGATGTTTATGGGCTTAAATGGGTTAGGGGTAGGGGTTAAGGCTTTAGAGGTTTATGGTTTAGGGGTTAAATAGGTTAGGGGTTTAGAGGTTTAGTAGGGGTAAATGGGTTAGGGGTTAAGGGTTTAGAGGTTTAGGGTTTAGGGGGTTAAGGGTTTAGGGGTTAGGAATTAGGGTTTAAGGGGTCAAGGGTTATGGGTTGGGAATTATGGTTTAAGGGGTGAGGGGTTAAGGGTTTAAAGGTTTAGGGTTTAGGGGGTTAAATGGGTTATAGGTTTAGAGTTTTAGGGGGTTAGGAGATTTAGCAGTGAAGGATTTTAGGGGGTTAAATGGAATCCACACTTAAATGGGTTAGGTTTTTAGGGTTTTAGGGTGTTGAATTGGTTAGGGGTTTTAGGGTTTAAGAGCTTAAATGGGTTACACATTTAGAGGTTTAGGGGGTTAGGGGATTTAGCAGTGAAGGATTTTAGGGGTTAGGGGTTAGGTTTTTGGGGGTTAAATGGAATCCACAATTAAATGGGTTAGGTTTTTAGGGGTTTAGGGTGTTGAATTGGCTAGGGGTTTTAGGGTTTAGGGGCTTAAATGGGTTAGGGGTTAACTGGTTAGTGGTAGGGTTTAATGGTTTAGAGGTTTAGGGTTTATGGGTTAAATGGGTTAGGGGTTTAGAGGTTTAGTGGGGGTAAATGGGTTAGGGGTTAAGGGTTTAGAGGTTTAGGGTTTAGGGGGTTAAGGGTTTAGGGGTTAGGAATTAGGGTTTAAGGGGTCAAGGGTTATGTGTTGGGAATTAGGGTTTAAGGGGTTAGCGGTTAAGGGTTTAGAGGTTTAGGGTTTAGGGGATTATATGGGTTACAAGTTTAGAGGTTTAGGGGGTTAGGGGATTTAGCAATGAAGGATTTTAGGGGTTGGGGGTTAGGGTTTTGGGGGTTAAATGGAATCCACACTTAAATGTGTTAGGTTGTGAGGGGTTTAGGGTGTTGAATTGGTTACGAGTTTTGGGGTTTAGGGGCTTAAATGTGTAAGGGGTTAACGGGTTAGTGGTAGCGGTTAACGGTTTAGAGGTTTAGGGTTTAGGGGTTAAATGGGCTAGGGGTTTAGAGGTTTAGTGGGGGTAAATGGGTTAGGGGTTAAGGGTTTAGAGGTTTAGGGTTTAGGGGGTTAGATGGGTTAGGGGTTAGGAATTAGGGTTTAAGGGGTCAAGGGTTAAGGGGTTAGAGGTTTAGGTGTTTAAGGGGTTGAATGGGTTATGGGTTGGGAATTAGGGTTTAAGGGGTTATAGGTTTATGGTTTAGGGGGTTAAATGGGTTAGGGGATTTAGCAGTTAAGGATTTTAGGGGTTAGAAGTTAGGGGTTAACGGGTTAGGGGTATGGGTTAAGGGTTTAGAGATTTAGGGTTTATGCGGTTAAATGGGTTAGGGGTTAGAAATTAGGGTTTAAGGGGTCAAGGGTTAAGGGGTTAGAGGTTTAGGTGTTTAAGGGGTTGAATGGGTTGTGGGTTGGGAATTAGGGTTTAAGGGGTTATAGGTTTAGGGTTTAGGAGGTTAAATGTGTTAGGGTTGGTTTAGAGGTTTAGGGGGTTATGGGAATAGGGTTTAGAGGTTTAGGGTTTAGGGGGTTAAATGGGTTACAGGTTTAGAGGTTTAGGGGGTTAGGGGATTTAGAAGTGAAGGATTTAGGGGTTAGGGGTTAGGGTTTTCGGGGTTAAATGGAATCCACACTTAAATGGGTTAGGTTTTTAGGGGTTTATGGTGTTGAATTGGTTAGGGGTTGGGAATTAGGGTTTAAGGGGTTAGGGGTTAAGGGTTTAGAGTTTTAGGGTTTAGGGGGTTAAATGGGTTACAGGTTTAGATGTTTAGGGGGTTAATGGATTTAGCAATGAAGGATTTTAGGGGTTAGGGGTTAGGGGTTAGGGTTTTTGGGGTTAAATTGAATCCACACTTAAATGGGTTAGGTTTTTAGGGTTTTAGGGTGTTGACTTGGTTAGGGGTTGGGAATTAGGGTTTAAGGGATTAGGGGTTAAGGGTTTAGGGGTTATGAATTAGGGTTTAATTGGTCAAGGGTTATGGGTTGGGAATTACGGTTTAAGGGGTTAGGGGTTTTAGGGTTTAGGGGCTTAAATGGGTTAAGGGTTAACGGGTTAGGGTTAGGGGTTAACGGTTTAGAGGTTAGGTTTTAGGGGTTAAATGGGTTAGCGGTTTAGAGGTTTATTAGGGGTAAATGTGTTAGGTGTTAAGGGTTTAGAGGTTTAGGGTTTAGGGGGTTAAGGGTGTAGGGGTTAGGAATTAGGGTTTAAGTGGTCAAGGGTTATGGGTTGGGAATTATGGTTTAAGGGGTTAGGGGTTAAGGGTTTAGAGGTTTAGGGTTTAGGGGGTTAAATGGCGTATATGTTTAGAGGTTTAGGGGGTTACAGGATTTAGCAGCGAAGGATTTTAGGGGTTAGGGGTTAGGGTTTTTGGGGTTAAATGGAATCCACACTTAAATGGGTTAGGTTTTTAGTGGTTTAGGGTGTTGAATTGGTTAGGGGTTTTTGGTTTTAGGGGCTCAAATGGGTTACAAGTTTAGAGGTTTAGGGGGTTAGGGGATTTAGTAGTGAGGGATTTTAGGGGTTAGGGGTTAGGGTTTTGGGGGTTAAATGGAATCCATACTTAAATGGGTTAGGTTTTTAGGGGTTTGGGGTGTATAATTGGTTAGGGGTTTTGGGGTTTAGGGGCTTAAATGGGTTAGGGGTTAACAGGTTAGGGGTAGGGGTTAAGGGTTTAGAGGTTTAGGGTTTAGGGGTTAAATGGGTAGGGGTTTAGATTTTTAGTGGGGGTAAATGGGTTAGGGGTTAAGGGTTTAAAGGTTTAGGGTTTAGGGGGTTAAGGTTTTAGGGGTTAAGGGTTTAGAGGTTTAGGGTTTAGGGGGTTATATGGGTTTCAGGTTTAGAGTTTTAGGGGGTTAGGGAATTTAGCAGTGAAGGATTTTAGGGGTTGGGGGTTAGGGTTTTTGGGTTTAAATGGACCCACTCTTAAATGGGTTAGGTTTTTAGGGGTTTAGGGTGTTGAAGTGGTTAGGGGTTTTTGGGTTTAGGGGCTTAAATGGGTTAGGGGTTAACGAGTTAGGGGTATGGGTTAAGGGTTTAGAGGTTTAGGGTTTAGGGGTTTAGAGGTTTAGTGGGGGTAAATCGGTTAGGGGTTAAAGGTTTAGGGGGTTAAATGGGTTAGCCCGGTTAGGAATTAGGTTTTAAGGGGTCAAGCGTTAAGGGGTTAGAGGTTTAGGTGTTTAAGGGATTGAATGGGTTATGGGTTGGGAATTAGGGTTTAAGGGGTTATAGGTTTAGGGTTTAGGGGATTAAATGGGTTAGGGTTCGTTTAGTGGTTTAAGGGGTTAGGGGATTAGGGTTTAGATGTTTAGGGTTTAGGGGGTTAAATGGGTTACAGGTTTAGAGGTTTAGGGGGTTAGGGGATTTAGAAGTGAAGGATTTAGGGGTTATTGTTTTGGGGGTTAAATGGAATCCACACTTAAATGGGTTAGGTTTTTAGGGGTTTAGGGTGTTGAATTGGTTAGGTGTTGGGAATTAGGGTTTAAGGGGTTAGGGGTTAACGGTTTAGAGGTTTAGAGTTTAGAGGGTTAAATGGGTTACAGGTTTAGAGGTTTAGGGGGTTAGGGGATTTAGCAGTGAAGGATTTTAAGGGTTAGGGGTTAGGGTTTTGGGGGTTAAATTTAATCCGCACTTAAATGGGTTATGTTTTTAGGGGTTTAGGGTGTTGAATTTGTTAGGGGCTAGGAATTAAGGTTTAAGGGATTATGGGTTAAGGGGTTAGGGGTTAGGAATTAGGGTTTAAGGGGTCAAGATTTATGGGTTGGGAATTAGGGTTTAAGGCGTTAGGGGTTTTGTCGTTTAGGGGCTTAAATGGGTTAAGGGTTAACGAGTTAGGGGTAGGGGTTAAGGGTTTAAAGGTTTATGGTTTAGGGGTTAAATGGGTTAGGGGTTTAGAGGTTTAGTAAGGGTAAATGGGTTAGGGGTTAAGGGTTTAGAGGTTTAGGGTTTAGGGTGTTAAGGGTTTAGGGGTTAGGAATTAGGTTTTAAGGGGTCAAGGGTTATGGGTTGGGAATTATGGTTTAAGTGGTTAGGGGTTAAGGGTTTAGAGGTTTAGGGTTTAGGGGGTTAAATGGGGTATAGGTTTAGAGGTTTAGTGGGTTACAGGATTTAGTAGCGAAGAGTTTTAGGGCTTAGGGGTTAGGGTTTTGGGGGTTAAATGGAATCCACACTTAAATGTGTTAGGTTTTTAGGGGTTTAGGGTGTGAATTGGTTAGGGGTTTTTGGGTTTAGGGGCTTAAATGGGTTACATGTTTAGAGCTTTAGGGTGTTAGGGAATTTAGTAGTGAGGGATTTTAGGGGTTAGGGGTTAGGGTTTTGGGGGTTAAATGGAATCCATACTTAAATGGGTTAGGTTTCTAGGGGTTTGGGGTGTTGAATTGGTTAGGGGTTTTGGGGTTTAGGGGCTTAAATGGGTTAGGGGTTAATGGGTTAGGTGTAGGGGTTAAGCGTTTAGAGGTTTAGGGTTTAGGGGTTAAATGGGTTAGGGGTTTAGATGTTTAGTGGGGGTAAATGTGTCAGGGGTTAAGGGTTTAGAGGTTTAGGGTTTAGGGGGTTATATGGGTTACAGGTTTAGAGGTTTAGGGGGTTAGGTAATTTAGCAGTGAAGGATTTTAGGGGTTGGGGGTTAGGGTTTTGGGGTTTAAATGGAGCCACTCTTAAATGGGTTAGGTTTTTAGGGCTTTAGGGTGTTGAAGTGGTTAGGGGTTTTGGGGTTTAGGGGCTTAAATGGGTTAGGGGTTAACGAGTTAGGGGTAGGGGTTAAGGGTTTAGAGGTTTAGCATTTAGGGGTTAAATGGGTTAGGGGTTTAAAGGTTTAGTGGGGGTAAATGGGTTAGGGGTTAAGGGTTTAGAGGTTTAGGGTATATGGGGTTAAATGGGTTAGGGGTTAGGAATTAGTGTTTAAGGGGTCGAGGGTTAATGGGTTAGAGGTTTAGGTGTTTAAGGGGTTGAATGGGTTATGGGTTGGAAATTAGGGCTTAAGGGGTTATAGGTTTAGGGTTTAGGGGGTTAAATGGTTTAGGGTTGGTTTAGAGGTTTAGGGGGTTAGGGTATTTAGCAGTTAAGGATTTTAGGGGTTAGAAGTAGGGTTGATGGGGTTAAATGGGTTAGGTTTTTAGGGGTTTAGGGTGTTGAATTGGTTAGGGGTTGGGAATTAGGGTTTAAGGGGTTATGGGTTAAGGGTTTAGAGGTTTAGGGTTTAGGGGGTTAAATGGGTTACATGTTTAGAGGTTTAGGGGGTTAGGGGATTTAGCAGTGAATGATTTTAATGGTTAGGGGTTAGGGTTTTTGGGGTAAAATGGAATAAACACTTAAATGGGTTAGGTTTTTAGTGGTTTAGGGTGTTGAATTTGTTAGGGGTTGGGAACTAGGTTTTAAGGGGTTAGGGGTTAAGGGTTTAGGGGTTAGGAAATAGGGTTTAAGGGGTCAAGGGTTATGGGTTGGGAATTAGGGTTTAAGGGGTTAGGGGTTTTGAGGTTTAGGGGGTTAAATGGGTTAGGACTGGTTTAGAGGTTTAGGGGGTTAGGGGATTAGGACTTAGGGGTTTTTGGATTTAGGTGCTTAAATGGGTTAGGGGTTAACGTGTTAGGGGTAGGGGTTAAGGGTTTAGAGGTTTAGGGTTTAGGGGTTAAATGGGTTAGGGATTTAGAGGTTTAGTGGGGGTAAATGGGTTAGGGGTTAAGGGTTTAGAGGTTTAAGGTTTAGGGGGTTAAGGGTTTAGGGGTTAGGAATTAGGGTTTAAGGGGTCAAGGGTTATGGGTCATGGGTTAAGGGGTCAAGGGTTAGTTTTCTCCAATAACACAATTCTCCAATCCCATACACTTCTGCTTGGAATGTCACACTTAACATTAATTTCCTTTTCGGATAATATTCTTTATCCCCTTACATCCATACCTAGGAAAATAAACTTCATTTCAATTTAATCTTGTGAAACTAAAGTGGAATATAAGAGGACACATTCCAAGAAGGGCATCTCACTCAATGTTCAAATAATATTGTTTATTCCCTTACATCCATACCTAGGAAAATAGAATTCCTTTCAAGTTAATCATGTGAAACTGAAGTGGAAGATAAAGTGACCCATTCCAAGAAGCTCATCTCACTTCAAAAATTTCTCGAGATTTCCAAGAATTTATAACGATATTAAGGTGCTATGCATTGTCTCCTTTATCACCTCATTACATTTAGTCAATTTTTTTTTAAATTTAAATTTATTCAATAATTTCAAAAGAAATATTATATAAATTACATATAGTTGTTTTTATTTTGATTTATGTTTTAGAATTTTATTTTATTTATATTAATATATCAATTAGTTTTATATAAAATATTTTTAGTTTTCTATATAACGTTGATATTACAAAATATTGTAACAAATTTTATTTAATTAAATCTTGATGTATTTTTTATCATTAATAATAATAAAATAATTTAAAATAAAATTATAATTTTATTATTTTTTATCATTTTTTAATTTTAATAAAGTACTATTAAAATTATATAAAGTACCAATTCTAACAACTTAATAATTTTGGCGTTTTATTATAGGAATGAAACTCTCAGACGAGAGTTTTTAAAAATCTAGGATGAGAGTTTTTAAAACTCTCATACGAGAGTTTTTAAAACTCTCATACGAGAGTTTTTAAAACTCTCATACGAGAGTTTTTAAAACTCTCATACGAGAGTTTTTAAAACTCTCATACGAGAGTTTTTTAAACTCTCATCTGAGAGGTTTTTTAACTCTCGTCCGAAAGTCTTCCCGAGATTTTCCGTCAATAAAACTCTCGGATGAGAAAATGCATAACTCTCGTCTGAGAGATTTTTAACTCCAGTTAAACCCAATAAAACTCTCGGACGAGAGTTTTTAAAAATCTCAGTCGAGAAATAGAGTTGACTATTTTCTCGGACGAGAAATTAAAAATTTCTCCCAAATTGTAGCCATCCGACAAAAAGTGTTTCCCAACTTCGTGATTTCACCCGAAAGCTTTGGTTGATATTGAGACAGGAAAGAAGTTGAAGTGTCTCATATTAGACAATGGAGGTGAATATTGCATTAAAGAGTTTGATAGGTATTGTTCAGAGCATAGAATTCACAGAGAGAAGATAATTCCAAGGACACCACAAGAAAATGGTGTGTGAGAAAGGATGAACAGAACAATCATGGAGTGTGCAAGGTGCATGAGATTTCATGCAGGTTTGCCTTTACAATTTTTGGCAGATGCTGTAGATAATTTTGTTTATCTAATAAACATAAGGCCTTCAAGTTCCTTAGATGGTGGTATTCCAATGGAAGCATGGATAGGTAAAAAGGTAAAATACTCCTTTTTAAAGTGTTTTGGCTGTGAGGCCTTTGTCCATATTAATAAAGAAAATAGAAAAAAGCTTGTGGAAAAATCAAAGAAATTTACCTTTATTGGTTATGGTGTTAATGATATTGGTTATCGCTTATATGATTATGAAAATCACAAAATAATTAGGAGAAAATATGTAACATTCAATGAAAAGGTCTTTTATAAGAATCAGTTGCTAGAAAAGAAACAGGAAAAAGAAAACAAAGAATACACAGTTCCTGATGAGATCACAGAAAAGGTAAAGGTTCCTGAAAATAATAATAATCAAGAGCCACAACAACATAAACCACCACAATAGCAAGAGGCACCTCAAACACTTGAAAGTGGTGTTAGAATATCTAAAAGGATAAGTAGACCCCATGAACAATACTCTCATTCATTATATTATTTGTTGTTGACTAATTCTGGTGAAGTTGAGTGTTATGAAGAAGCAATGCAGATTGAAAGCAGGAAGAAGTGGGAGCTAGCCATGGAATAAGAGATGGAATCCTTAATGCATAACCAGACTTGGGACTTACTCAGGTTTCCTGTAGGTGAAACTACATTGCAAAATAAATGGGTTTACAGGTTGAAGGAAGAATATGGAGGAAAACAGAGGTACAAAGCTAGACTTGTCGTGAAGGGGTTTGCACAGAAGAAAGGTATTGATTTTGATGAAATATTTTCTCCTGTTGTTAAGATGACTTCAATAAGAACTATTTTAAGTCTTGTAGCAGCGGAAGATTTACATCTTGAACAATTAGATGTAAAGACAACATTTCTCCATGGCGATTTGGAGGAAGAGATCTATATGGAGAAAACAAAAGGATATGAGGTCAAAGGGAAAGAAAAATTAGTATGCAGGTTAAAGAAGAGCTTGTATGTCTTAAAATAGGCTCCAAGGCAGTGGTATCTAAAATTTGACAAGTTCATGTCTGAACAAGGTTGTACTAGATGTCACTCTGATCATTGTGTTTACTTCAAAAATAAAAATGATGCCAGCTATATTATATTTTTATTGTATGTAGATGATATGCTTGTTGTAGGGTCTAACATGCAGGAAATAAATGTGCTCAAAATAAAATTGGAAAATTCATTTGCAATGAAGGATTTGGGAGCTGCAAAACAAATCCTTGGTATGAGAATAACTAGAGACAGTAAAAATCGCAAATTAAAACCATCTCAAAATGAGTACATACAGAAGGTGTTGAAAAGATTTAATATGCAAAATGCAAAACCAGTTAGTACACCTTTTGCTAGCCATTTAAAACCTAGTAAGCAGATGTTCCCCAAGACCCAACAGTAAATGAACTATATGTCTAAAGTTCCATCTGCATCATCAGTTGGAATCTTAACGTATGCAATGGTATGCATAAGGCCTGATCTTGCACATGGAGTGGGACTTGTAGTCAGGTACATGAAAAATACAGGAAAAGAACATTAGATGGCAGTAAAATGGATTCTCAGATATTTGAGAGGTACCACAAATCAAGCATTATGCTTTGGTGGTTCAAACATTTCTTTACAGGGATATGTTGATGTAGATATGGTAGGTGATAGAGATAACAAGGGAAGCACTACAGGATATGTATTTACTGTAGGTGGAACAAATATTATTTGGGTTTTAAAAATCCAAAGTTTTGTTGCACCTTCAACAACAGAAGTAGAGTATGTTGTTGCTACAGAGGCTAGTAAGGAAATGATTTGGTTACAAAGGTTTATGGATGAATTGGGTAAGGATAATGATATGGGCACATTATACAGTGATAGCCAAAGTGCCATTCCTCTTGCAAAGAACTCAACATTTAATTCCAAGACTAAACACATACAGATCAAGTACCATTTCATATGGTTAGTATTGGAAGATGGACAGTCGAAGCTAGAAAAGATATACACTAGCCAGAATCTTACATATATCCTAACAAAAGTTGTAAACAGGGAGAAACTGAGAATATGCTCAGTTTCAATTGGTCTTCAAAGATGACAATGAAGATGAAAAACATCCAGGTCCAAAGAGGATTCATTATCTAGCAAATGAAGCAGCGGTGGAGTTTCTACAATCAGTCTCCAAGAGGGAGATTGTTGGGTGTGGAGCCTGATTATATTGTTTATTTTGTATCACAGCGTTGGACCCCTGTACCTTAATGCGGCAGAAACTCCTCCCGAAATTAAACGTTGCCTCAGGGGTCTAGGGGGAGAAGCTGCGACTTTATGTAGCCCCCCCCGTGGTGGAGGGTTTCGGGGGTAGCGGCCCCAAAGCTAAAAAAAATGTAAAATTTCCTTGTAAAAGTATAGTAATTTCTAGTCAATCTGGGCCAATCATTAGGTGGATGATCTGATGGTACAAGTTATGTTTAGTTTAGGGTTTTTTCCCTAGAAGGTAACCCCTCACTATGTATGAGGGTATTGTATTGTGGCTGTGTATTGCATGCATATTCTCAGAGCGAGAAACAGATAGGGAGACTGTGAGAGAGAACAGTGGATATGACAATAGATCTATTGTAGGTTGTGTCTCTTCATTTTAATGGATAATAGAATGGAAGGACTAGCTGTTCGGGGTGGACATAGCCCAAAATGGGTGAACCACATATATCTGTGTCTCTCTGGTTTTATGTGTTTTGTGTGCTTGCGTTTTCCACATATTTTATGTGTTTCATTGCTCTATAATATATAATTTTCTAACACACAAGACTTATCTCATAAGTCATATAAAAAGCACAAAATTTTGAAACAATAAATTGTTAAGGACAATGGTGGAATTAAAATTTTTTTAGCCTTATTGCTGAGATGAGTTAACTAAGTCATGATTCCATCTCTCTTCCAACATGCCATACTTGTTGGCAGCAAGTGAGTTTTGTAAGTACTTGTAGGTCAAACCCTGACCCCTGAATAACTTGTGGGCAATTTACCTGCCTAAGAGTCCAACTCACAGGTGGATGCAGAAATGTTAGGTGTCAAATATATTATATAAATGCCATAGTTTTACCTTCCTGAGAGTCCAACTAACAAGTGGATGGAGAAATCTTAGGTGTTAAATATATTATATAAATGTCAAAATTTTAACTGCTTGAAAGTCCAACTCACAGGTGGATGGAGAAATATTAGGTGTCAAATATAAATGCCAAAATGGGAAAGAAAAGTCCTCATTTTGGACAATATATGCTTCCAAGTTATTGGCAAGTCTATGGAACTCTTATACTTTGGATTTGCAGAGTTTTCTGCTGAAATAATTTTTTTTAATGCTCGCAAGAGCACCACTAAGGAGGGAGATGCATAATGCAATTTTTGCACAAATCTGTTAGTGGGGGCATACTCTCTTCAAAATAAATTGTTGCTCAAAGATAGTAACAAATGTAAGATAATGCCCAAATGTGCCTATAAATGCATATAGTTTATATTGTATTAAAGCTACAAAATAAAAAAATGGAAGAAAATAAAAAGTTGCAAAGTGATGAAATTGGTGGTGCTTGTGTGTTTTTTCTGCATCTGTTTCTTAAATCAGAAAGTGAAAATGTCATGTCTGATTCTCATGAGATCCTTTATGTTCCCTACCAAAAGACTCTCTTAGTCTAGCTCCTAATCCTGGTGGTGGTTGGTATTTTTAGATGGTTTATTCGCTAACTCATGGGTTTATAACAAAAATTTCATTGTACAAGAAACACCCCTTTTTCTAATCATTTTGATAAAAAATTTAGGGTTTTTGAGATTTTTTTTTGACCAACGACCTCCAATTTTTGTAAAAATCATAAATAAAGAAAGTGATGAGATCCTAGGAGTTTAAAATTTAGTGTTTTCAAACCTTGGGAGCATATGACATGTATCATATGAAATGATCATTTCCATTAAGGATGAGGGTAGAATTATTAACTTAAATTTTCTTTAACATAATCCCTCTAGATTTGTCTCTTCAAATGTGAGGGAAGCCACTCTCATAAAGGACATGTAGGGAGTTTAAAATTTAGTGTTTTCAAACCTTGGGCACATATGACATGAATCATATGAAATATTTATTTCAATTAAGCATGAGGGTAGAATCATTAACTTAAATGGTCTTTAACACAATCCATCTAGATTTGTCTGTTCAAATGTGAGGGCACCCTGTCTCATGTTTGCATTTACTGATATTAGCCTTTAGGAAAAGATAATAAAATATAAATTAGACTAATGTATCAGTCCATGTGAACATGATACCCATTCTCCCTCTCACACACTCAATATGAAAACTTTGTCTCCTAAAGGACATGATTGGAGCAGTATATCAGCTGCCTCAAAAAATTAGGTTCGAGTCAATTCTTCATGCAACATGATACTAAGAAGTTGCTAAGTTGTCTCGTACTATTATGCTAAATTGGTCAGCATCAATTCAGCAATTATAGATGACTCTCATGGTTTTATAATGTTATTTAATATTACAAGTTGGCATACTTTCTTAGTCCCACAGTGCTGAAAAACTTTCCTCCACTATTAATCCTAAAGAAGCCCAATAATGGGTGAACATGGATAGGCCAGCTTTAATTTTCTCACATGTCTTCCATTTCACTTAGACACTTATTTTGGGAGCTCTTATACATTTACTATGGCAGTTTACTAGGGCCTAAGATGGGAAAAATAAATAACAAGTGTGTGCAAGCAGCAACACATTTGACTAGATTGAACTCGGCCTAGTGTTATGATGGATGTACATTTTAAGGGCTTCTTTCCTAATTTAAGTCATTGAAGATATATAAACTAACTATTTAATTTTTCCTACAATTCCAATAGTGCATATGCAAGCTTCTCTGCAAATGTCTTTTGTTGCATATGGTAGGCCTCTGAATAGACTAAGCTTGTACTAGCATGATGCAAAAATGACCTGCAAGTCACCACTGTGTTTTGGTTTCTAAAGTCTATCGATTTATTGACTGAATAGTGAAGTATCAACCATTTAATAAGTTTAAAGCTTTGGAGAAGTCACAATATATATTATAATTTTGTCTTGAAGATTGCCCTCTTGACAATTTTTTCTAGGAATGTCTCTTGTGAAAAAATAAGTTCTTTCCAAACAGGCTATGATCCTCTTGAAAATACCAGGTTCACTAGAACATTGGAAGAAAATATATAATGCACACATCATGCTACCACTACAAGCCATTGCAGAAAATAGATACGAAGGTGAAGAAGGATCTACATCTACCTTGTAGACGTGTTACAGTGACAATATTTTCTTAAATGTATATTCTCAAACGTCCATAGCATTACCAAAAATAATTAGAGTTTGTATTTAACTCCAAATAATATACATTCCAATAAGAAGTTTTCAATCATAGTTTTACCTTGTGGTAATGATTTTCCTTATGCAGTGCTCTCATTTCAGTAAAAAACCAGATTTCCTATATTGATGACATTCCTACTATAATATGACCAACTATCAGACAACTATCTCATTGTAATTATAGATAAAATGAGTAGTGTACCAAAATAATATAGAAAATGAAAATGATAGTAAATATTGCAGGGTAAGAAACTATATAGGTATTACGCATGATATGCTATTCCATAATTCACTACATTTCCCATTTATAAAATAGTTTCTACAACAATTTCACTGCATATTAATTCTTTATGTTTCTATTTAATGAGATTTTTTCTCACACGAGGATTACAATCAGCCTTTCCACAGGTGATACATATGGCTTATGAAATTGGCATACCATTGTTGTTACTGTAACTAACATTTCATGATAAGAATTTACAGTTGAAACATTTCCTTTACTTTTTTTGGCTTCCTAATTGTTATGTATGGCATATATAATACCAGTTTTCCATCAGGATTCATAAATGACCAAAAGAGAAAGGATTTAACTGTTGCTAAATGCAAAAATGTGATAGGGAAGGATTGGAGGGATTTTGTGCAAATTATAATGAACACAAAAAGTGAAGGCCTGCACCTGCAGCATAGTATAGTAGGGTTTCCTATTTATAATCTTCTAAAGTTATTATTATTATTATTATTTTATTTCTTTCTCACTGTTTTTCCATGGTCAAGGTGTTTCTCAAAATTTTCAGCTCTGAATCCTAAACACGCTGCTTGATGTCTTGCAGTGAAAACACCTCACATCTTAGCATAGGTCAAAGATCTAGTTCTGGTACAATAGCACAAATTGTGGAAAATTTGGTAAGTTCCCACTACTGAAAGCCTTGCCACTGTGACCCAAGTGCTATTTGGCCACAACTGGAAGGTTAATGCATTGGGAAAAAGAGAATGTTGTGTGTGTTGATGCTGCACATAGTGCATCTTTTTGTAAGCCCTTTTTTCCCATCATGTGCAAGAGCAGTTTGCATCTGCAAGTTGCACATATAATTCTCTTTGCCCAATAAAATAACCTTCTAGTGTTGCATGAGCTTCTAGCCTTGTTAGACTAAGGAACTGCCAAGAACTTTTTCACTCTTGGTTCGTAGTTATCTTGTTTGTTTAGTCTGATTGCAAGACTTTTGCCTTAACATTCCTTCTCAATGTTTCTGCCATAACCTCATAGCTACTCAGGTTTGGGGTTTTTCCCTAGATATCTCTTGGGGTCTTGACCAACCTCCTGATCTGCTAGAAAAATTTCTATACCTCCAGCAGGTATATCACTTATCATAGGAATTTTTGTTTCTCCAAAATTTTGTTACTCTCACAAAAGGGTGCAATCTAATTTAAGATACTTTCTCCCACAACCCAACATGTTGTGTTCAATGTGGTGCCTGTTGGGTGATTTTGATGGCTTCTACAAACTAGTTATTAGACAATGTTTCTAACCTCTTATGAAGGAGCTACTTAGCGGTGGCTACCTCTCTGACAATTGCTCGTATTGATTTTTCATTAGTATATCGAAAAATTTATCATCAGGGATTAATGTTTCAATTTTATCAAGTGTATCTTGTTTCATATTCAACACAAGATGGACTTTGCATGCACTCAGTTCATTGGATCAAGGCTTTATGGATTTCCTTGAATATAGAAAGCAAGTTACAGAAGCGATCCCTAAAGATGGAGCATCATTGACAACAATTCAAGCTCCTCTCAGTGGATGTTTTCTAATCCCTCTTCTTCTATTCCTTCACCTTTTCATCTTCATTTTTTTACAAGGCATGAAAAATATACCCATAAGTATAAATTTTAGCCCAAAATAAATTTTAATTATAGTGGAAATGTTATGAGAATATTTCTATTATCACTAATGCTTTGCCCATTCTAATGAGGGATTTCTTAAGAAAAGAGTTCTCAGCACATATTTCAGTGGCTGAGCAAAAGGAAGGAGAAGGTTAAAATGATTATAGTCAACAATCCCACTTACATAAGTGGTTTTTGTGGACTTCCCAATCCATGGTGGAAATGACTCTGCTACTAAGTACGATAATTATAACAATTCAAAAAAAAAATGAAAAACAATTCTAAGGCCATAATTAGTCTTAATCATCAATGACTACTTTAGTTTAGACAAGGTTTCTTTGTTTGTGCAAAAATGTTTCATTATAGTTAATGGTAGTGATAAAAATCTTATTTCACAAGATCATGTGACTTTTCTTAATTTCCCTTCAAAATGTTAACCTTGGTCTAAAATTTTAGGGTTGGATGAAGGATAAGGAACCAATGCAAGTTATGAAGGTCCATCAATTAAATTTTGCTATTGAATACTCTTTGATAGTATTAAGTATGATGGAACTCTTATTGACTATTGCGGTCTTATTGCTTGGAAGGTTTTATCTACATGATTTTTTTCCCTAAATTGGACTATTCTATTAATTATGAACATAGTTTAGAGGTCGAAGCTTTCTTCAGGAATTTCTATGCTAGCCAATTTCAGTGGGAGCATACTTCAAAAAGACAAAAATGACAAAAATGAGACCGCCCCAAATGGGGAAACCAGTCAAAAAATCGCTGCCCCTACTAGGGAAACCAACTTTAACCAGAAAAGACGAATATTTTTCCAAATTGTTTAGGAAATACATGCTAACAAAGAAATTGATAAAAACAGGAAGAGGAAACTTCTCATTGCAGTGTCTGCCTATCATGCTAAGTGTCATGAGGATATGGAGGTGGATCCTCAACGATAAGACACATGTAGTCACAAGAGGAATGGTCATATTTCTTTGAGTTTTAAGCCATGAGCTCTAGTGTGGTGGTGATGCGCACAAGGCTAGCTCTACCTTTTCTCTTCTCACCCATCGAGCATTTTGAACTTCCACTTCCGCTACCTTCACTGTTGGAGGAGTGCCCTTCTGGTGTGACCAAAAGAGCTTCGGATTTCTGCGAGTACTGAGGAGGCGCTAGAGAGATTGTAGATTTCCTGGGATGTTTTCTAGAGCCTGACCCAGTTGAGCTTGAAGGAAACTCCTAGAAGTTTCCAGTAATAGTGGTTGTAACTCGTGGTCTGCCCAGGGAGCAGTTATGGTGGAAATGACCAAAATTGTCTTCAAGATATGGGGAGCGACTGTCAGAGTGAATGGAGATTGGTGGATATGAGGACTGTCCCCTTTCTTTCCCATGGCGTCACATCATTCTATGCCTCCTCGGCATCCTGGAGAAGGATTGAGCGTGAGGGAAGCTAGTTAGTAGAGACTTAGAGGTCGAGTGAGTTTTGGTGTGAAGATTCTGCGAAACTCAATGGAAGCTGATGCAATGAGGCAACGAGTCTAACAGGAGGTGAATGTAATAGTGCATCTATGAGAGGGAAGGGGAGTTTAGAGCAGAGAATACAAAAAAACAAAGACGGCATGATGAGAATGGCATCAATGGAGGGCATGGCACCATGAAGAGGAGCTCAGGGCTATAGACCGGACATGCGTAAATGTGGAGGGCATAGGTAGTTAAGGCACCTTGAAGCAAGCAGCTGGAGAAGTTGTGGGTTGTAGGACATGCCCCATGTATGGCCATGTGGCTAGGCCATGTGTCACGCAATGGGGCTGCCACCTCCTATCCTGGATCATACACCTGCATTCGGGGGGTTTTATCAACATGATTTCCATGCAAGCTATTATACATTGTCTTAAAACTTCCCTATTTTTGTAGAGAAGTTAGCGTCATGCTAGTGATTAATTTGAAACTATATTTTAGTGGAAAAATTCACTGTTTTTTGCTGGAATAATTCATAATTTATTCTGATCTTTTTTTGCAAGTGTACTAGTCACGATGATAAATGCATGGTTTACTTCAGAGGGTTCTTAGTTCTTTATAGATACTCTTTTTATCATTTTCTTTTAACACTTCTCTAGTGCTTTACCTTCATATTTTATACCTTGCATAATTTCTCCTAAGGTCCATGTTTTTATGTTTATTGGCTGTTTCTGTGGAAACTTTTTCTTAAGGTTCTACAAGGTAAATCCAAATGCAAAAAATACTATGTTACATATTGATATTTTTTCAAGACATTCTTTTGTGATACTTGAATTTCATAAATCTAGATTTCTATTTCGATATCTATATCAATATATAAGAACAGGCCCATGGATTGTTCATATTTCTCAAATTGTGGAGTTGTTCCTTTCCCATTGCATGTTCTTTTATATTGTTATGTTCTGATTCAAATTTCTAATTTTGCTTTCCATTTATTCTCTGGCGTAGTACATGATTTGTTAGATTATATCAAAATTTATTCTTATTGTATTTTTATTACGTATATTGAACATATTATTTCTAGCAACTTTTGATTTTCCTATATTTTCTATTCCTTTGGTGTATATTTGCACCTTTAGGGGAAATTGATAGTTTAAATGCTAATTCTTATAGGGTGCTAGCTCAATGGAAGAGAACCATCTTTACAAGAAGGAGGTTGGTGGTTCGATTCCATCGTGCCCTGATATTCATAGGGAATGATGACGATCAATTTTTGGTGACGGATGCTCTTTTGACCATCACCAATGAGCTTATGGTGACATTTTTCAACCCTCACCAAAATATGAAATGGTGACGGTCAATAAATGCCACCATATACACGCATTAATAGTGACGACCATTAAAGGTCCGTCACCATAAATATTTTTTGTTGATATGAAATGCTGAGGGTCACTATTTGTCATTATAGTCATTATTCGTGATGGACCTTCATGTCACTAATGATTTTATGGTGGCGGTCAAAGAAAGTTGCCATATATATGCACTAGTAGTGACATCCATGAAAGGTCCATCACAAAAAATATTTTTTGTTCATATGAAATGGTGATGGTCACTATCTGTCATTATAATAAATATTTCGTGACAGACCTTGAATGCCACCACAACACATACTTTCGACGAAGCCACCTTTGGTGATGTTCATTTTTTTGGTGATGGAGGTTATTTTCCATCACCATTTCTCATATGAAATGGTGACGGTCACTATCCTTCACTATAAATCATTATTGGTGATGGACCTTGAATGTCAGCACAACACCTATAATTTTGGTGACGCCACATTTGGTAACGTTCAATTTTTGGTGACGAAAGCTCTTTTGACCCTCACCAATGAGCTTATGGTGACCATTTTCACCCCTCAGCAATGTCCTTTTTTTCTTGTAGTGAATTCTCAAAGTATAATAATTGGAGGTCTGAATTTAGCAGTTGTCTTCAATAGACTACTATAAAATTATAGAAGAGTCATTTATATTACTTAATGAGGAAAATTTGGAGACCTCATCCCAACAATCCCACTTTTCTAATTCCCATCTATAGACTTAACATAGGATAATCTAGGACTATTCTATTGAAAATTGCTTCTGTAAGGGATAATACTTGAAGGATATCTCATATGGGTAGTTTAGAAGAGTCTGAGAGAAAAATAAAAAAAAATATTATGATAATGTCTTATGGCCTAGAAAGCCAATACAAAGAGGAATAATTGAGGAAGTTAGTGGTACCAAAACCTTGTTCCACACATGATATGGTTAGAGGAAAATAATTTGAAGGATCTACTAAATAGGTGATATATATGCGAGACAAGATTGAATACCACTGAAAATTCTGGTTAATGGATAAATCCATCACAAAAGTAAGAAAGAAAAGAGACCAATTACATACTATCAGGTTGAGAATAATTGTAATATTTTTATTTTAAGAGCCCAAGAAACTATAAAAACATGAAAGCCATAAAATATAGTGCATAAACTATGAAGAATCAATCATTCTTACAGAGAAATGAATAAGGATAAAATGGGCCAAAGCTAAAACGAGGCCCTGGAAAGATGATGTCCCTTAGGAGAAATTGAATAGGAAGTAAAAATTTTGAATAAATCCTTGATCGAGAATAAATATTGAATATAAAATGGCCTCAAAATCTTTGTGGGATTAGATATTAGTATTTTTTTTTCATCATAAAATTCACAAATTATATGTCTATTAAGAGGAAAAATGGGTATACAGTGGTGGACTGTAATGATGTCACCAAAAAATTAGGAATATTGATAAGAATTACTGGAGTAGCCTAACAAAGTGGAGAAACCTCAAGATGGGAATTGATATGTAGGCTAAACTAGAAAACTCAAGGGAGTGAGTTAAAAGAAAACAATGGATAAGGTGTAAAAAGGAAAAGGAGTGTTGTAGATTTGGGAAATTACACTTGTCACTTAAACCATGAAAATTAACTATATCAAAATAATCCTTAATTATCTATGTGGGTACTTTAAATTCCTTATTTATGTCCACATACTTTTATAGGTTTATGGCAGGTTGTGGAAATAAGTGGCGGAACCATAAGAATGGCCTTGACAAGGTCCACCTTAAAATGAAATTGGAAAAATATAACCATGGAAGTGGATGAGATAGAAGTTTATCTTACACTTAAGTATGCATTCATACCAAAATAACAAAATAAATAAAATTATACAATTATTCCATTAGTTATTATTTCCTTTTTGAAAGAAATATGAAAGGAAATGTGACAATTCCATAGGTTGAATGTTGCATTCAGTAACACCCATGTCAGTTTATATAGCTATGAATAAATGTACGAAAAGAATCTATGGTATTGTGGTGATGTTATATTGATGTTACTGACCTTGCTTGGATTTATGTGGATATTTTTGTATGGTGCATGTGGAATGCATTAAGCACGTGTTTACAATTTATGAAAATGTGATAGGGAAGGGGAAAGAAATTAATGTAAGAGTATGTGTGCTTCAAAGTTCAACCATCACTCTAAATATAGTGAAGTGGAAACACTTGCTACTAAAGAGAAAATTATAGGAATGAAAGATAGGATGCATCTCCTTTCTATCTTAAGAAAATAGGGAATTAAGGGAACATTGAGGATGATGTTTTACTAAAAAAGGAGTAAGATGTAAGAACCCTATGATTATTCTTTTTAGGTAGTTAATATTTTTAAACATTGAAATATCATTGGATTTAATGTTGATGGAAGTCATAATGGGACTTCATCATTCAATTGTATTATTACTATTAAGATAATAAATAAATTTCTTGGAAATATTTAGTATAGAGCACTAGAGTGTAAAAGACTTCTTTCCAGCTTAAATAAAAATGTCGTGGTGAAGACCAAATGATGGACCTTCCCTAAAAGTCTCCTAAAAATAACTAGGAGAAAAATAAAAGAAATTAAATTAACATAATGGGAGACAAATATTATGTTAATCACTTAGTTGGAGATAAATATTATGTGGGGTGGAATGAAGCACTATGGGAGATAAAATCATGCTTTGAAGAACAAGAAAAAAATATTTTTTTTTGGAAAACCTAAAACAAAATGATCTAGGAAAAAAGGTTGGCAGACATTAAAGCACGATGCTGCTAATTATTTTTTTTGGAAGAAAATCTATAAAAAGGAACCACCTAGTAATCAAAGGGGGATTCCTCATAGCAGGAAGGCCTTAGCTTGAGGGGATCTATTTGATATCTCATGGTTGAGTGGAACCTTCTTTTCTCTTCATTATTTCTTAAACAGTAACAATTAGATAAAGCTTTGTTTCATTTTCAATGTAATTTAGAATTGTTTAATGATATGTATAAATAGAATAGAAAAAGTGGCACATGTTTGTGTCTAATGTCTAGATTTTGCATTTTGCATGCATAGTTATTTAGTTTCTCATATGTTATTGTTATTTGTCTACAACTTTGATGCACGTGAATACATATAATATAGGTTAGAAGATATTTGTGGTGATGAGATTCAAGATTTAAAGATGCATTTGTGGTTTAATATAGTTATATTGGAGTATCAAATATTAAAGTGAGCATGCAGAATTATAGTTAATTATGAGATTTCACTGTCGATTTAAATCCTACAAGTCGAAGAGTAAAGAAATTTTATTTATAATTAAAGGGTATTAGCACAACGGCTGAGAATGATAGTTCCCTTAAGACTCTGGTATATTTTTATTGACAAATTCTAATTATTATCAAATTTTATTCTCATGTGATGTTCAATGCGAGTCGACTGAAAATTTTGGTTACTGTTGGAACAAAATTATGTTACCGTCTGAGACGTAAAGGAGTACCTCTTACGCTAATTAGATTGTATCATATTTACACTTTATATAATAAAATAATATGCCTAAAAATGGAGGAAATAGATCTTGCGATAAAGGAAACTAGGAAATTTCTATGATTTTCGTACTCCTTCATTTCTAATTCACTTTATTGGTGAATTCCTCTAGAAAGGTCAAAAGGAAAATTAGAGGAATTTTTCTAGAAAGGAAATACAAATGAAAAATAAATACCCCATTAGTATGATAAGTTCTCTTAATCTATTATACTACAAGGAATTATATAATATAAATCCTAAATTGAAACCTAGCCAATCATTAATCAAGGTAAGAAGGGTTGATATGGAAACATGCAGACGATACAATGATAAATAAAAAACTTGAGTAAGTCCATAGGGAATGTGTGCAGGCATTAGTTGTTGTGTGCATATATATATATATATATATATATATATATATATATATATATATATATATATATATATATATGTAGTTGGGAAACAATATTTGAGTATCAAGCTAAAGTAGAAGTCGTAAGTATAACCACCGAAAGAACGGAATGCATGATTTTTTTCACAAAGGGATTTTTGCTAGTAACAATGATATGGAAAATTTCCATGGAAATATGTGGGAGAAATCTATCCTTTAAAAGAAAAGGGAACCATTACTGGCATACATTTTCGTTCCTACTTAACCTCATACCATTGATGAATGTCGAATTAATATTGCGGGGAGACAATATAATCCTAGGATGTGTAGAAGCCATAGAGGGCTAACGAGCGTGTCTATACAACCGAAAATTAACAACAAAATGAGTAAGTAGATTATGGATGCCCATTACAAGAAAAGAGAAATTTAATGAAAAGAGCATACCATAATATAGTGGAAAATAATTGATATATCTAATCATGATGATAAAAAAAAGGAAATGAATAGGAGGACATTAAGAGAAAATTCTATATTCTAGAATGAATTTATATCTAAATTTAAAATCAAATGACTCACTTGGGTGCCAAACCCATCAAATTTAAGCAAGTAGCCAATATAAAAAGAGAAGAATTTTCTTCTACTGTTATAAGTACCATACTCCATTTACAAGAAACATATTTATATATTGAAAATTTTTAAAGGAAAAACACCATCATATTTGAAAACCCAACCGCTAGAAATTATTTCAATCGGAAAATTAACCCTTACAAGCAAGTTGTGAGGCCCTAAGGGACTGGTAGTAAAATAATGAGAAAAATAGTAAACTGTATTGAAAAATAGATAATTGTACTTTATGCATCGAAGATGTTCATTAAATTAGAGATACATGGATATTAGCCATGGGCCAAAACATCAAATGACGCTAGTATAAGTTATAACTTTGTAATACTAAGAAGATGATCAATCCACTTTTCGTGGCAATCTCAGAAAGTAAGAAACTAAGAAATAAATGTGACTATGACCAACCTGGAGCACAATAAGTTGTGGATTAGAGCGGCTCCTTTTTTCTTCGAATCAGACTTATACATGGAGCTTGAGTGCGAACCAATACCTGAAAAAAAACCAACACACAAGAAATATGCTAGAGTTAGTGACATCCTCACAAAAAATAAATAAATAAATAAATTTTCACAATTGCAAAATTATGAAGGAGACCAAGAGGGGGAAATAAAAGAAAAATAACCTATATAGAGGCTACGGGTGAATATACAACATATCATGGCATCTCTGAATGCTTTTCCTTTATAATTGGGCATAAAACCATTTTCTTCGAAGGGGGAAAGATACCACATGAAGGAGTTGGATGAAAAAAAATAAAGAAAAATAATAAAATAGTTAAGGGACTAAAGCCTATTGTGGCACAAAAGAACTTATTGGAAATCTAAATGAAATTCCAAAAATTTCCGTTTCCATTAGAATAAAAAACTAGACTCCAGACACATCTTACTTGGATTAGGGGTGTTACACCAATTTCTGGTCATATAAACATGTATAATTAGAAATTTAGGTGGATCAAAATACACCATGTAAGATGATATTTTCCATAGTAAAATTTCTTTCACTAAGAAATAATTTAATAACAATTTAATAAACCATATTTTATTAAGTTATTTCTTGTCCAAATGGAAAACCCCATAAGCAATAATTAAATAAATCCTTATTTATTTGATTTTCCTCTAGGAATGATTAATTAAACCTCTGTTTAATAATATTCATGGTCATATTTAACCCAATTAATGAGAAATAATTAGATAAATAATCGTTTATCTTATTATTTTCTAGGAATAATTAATTAAATCATTATTTAATTAATATTCCTTGTTAAATTTGACTAAATCATTTAGGAATAATAAAATAAACCATTATTTGTTAAATTATTCCTTGATCTCATCCTTGAAATAATAAATAAATATTTTATTTGTTTATTTTTTCTAAATAAATGGATTTAACCATTTTAAATTCCTTTTCCATCCAACAAAATATAATAAATTATTCCAAGTAGTTAGATCTAGATTTTGGTTAATAATATTTTATTATGCACCATTATCAAGGATAACTCAATATTTTGTTATAAATAAGAGGGTTTTACATTCACTTCTTCCCTTTGATCCTTTTATCATGGTCGGACTTTGATGCTCTTATCATTTTCTATCTTTGATTATTTTTATTTTCCTTTTGCTAATTGAGCTCCTTTTGAGTTCTACATGCCTTGGGAATTCTACACCATTGAGAGAGAAACTCTAAAGCTGAAGTGTTTGAGGGTAGTCAAGAACCCATCCCATTCAGTAGGAATGTTTGAATTCTCTTCCCATATGTTACATAATAAATAAAAAAAACTTTATAATTATTGTTCTGTCCATTGGATATTTTGGAGAAAATCTTATTTTATTTTGTTGTTCCACTGCTTTATTTGAATAGATGTGGGTTTATTTTCATTTTCCTCGACCCTATATTGTATATATAAGAATTTATACATCTGTATTTGTTGCTAGCACTATTTTTCATGTGCAGCTAAAGTGATCTCTTTTCGACACTTGTGTTAAGATTTCATACTAGGAATTGGCGACTCCACAGAGTTTTATTCAGATTTTCAGATTTTCAGAGTTTTATTAATGTCATTTTTACCTTTTATTCCCTAAAATAGTAAAAGAATTAACTTTGCATGTTTTTGGGTGTTTTCCAAAGCTAACTTGTATCAACCGTGACACAGACAAAAAACATTTTCCACAACCTACCACCGAGACTTACAGAAGTGCAGATCACACTTTTCAGCCCCAAACTTGTGATTTTAGGGCTTAGATAGCATCTCTTGGGAAAAAAAATATGATTTCACCAGTTAGTAGGTAAGTACCTACGTGCTGCAGTTTTTTGTTGGTTTACTTATGTAATTTTCAGGGTTTGATGCAAGTAGTATTAAGGGAATATTAACCTCTATCTTGGCATGTCTTAGGCCTATATATGCTCATTTTTTGTTTTTGAAGATGGAAGAAGAATCTTAGGGCTTCAATACACTTCCACCTTTTTAGGAAGGGTTTAGATGAGTAGGTAGTGTGAGATTTTGCAGTGCTTTCAACCATTTCTTAGGGTTTGATCCCTCTTTCTTTCAGATCCATTTAGATCTGTTATTATCTCATCCAAAACTCCCTCTTGAGTCTTGTTTTCCCTCTCCCTTAAGCTCCCTCTTGTTTCCCTTAGGGTTCTAACCTGTCGAATCACATTTTGTAGCAGTTTTCCCTCTCATTTCTTGTTTTTTTCTGCATCTCTTCAATAGATCTAAGTCATTATACCCATTTCCCTTAAACCTTAGATCTCTTGGTATTTTTGTGTGTGTTTGAGTCAATTTCACCCACATCTTAGAATACTTGCTTGGGAGCCCTTATTTTAACGTTAGAATTTATGCATCTTTAGTTGTTTATTTTACTGCCGCTTTAGTTTTATTTATAGTTATACAACATTTTTTATTTCTATTTATATACAACCTTCTGGGCTTAATTAAAATTAACACAGAGATCACATACAAGCATACCTAAAGTGATGAGTGCTTGGTTTACACCACCAAGAGAAGATATAAACATCATAATTAATTTATCTATCTCTCTACGCCTTTGTTTATTTATCTTCCACATTATTTGGGTATCTATGTCTTGTGGTCATTGTGCACCCAAGGTGTTTTTCCTGGAGACTCTGAGGCATTCATCCTGAGTTTCTGTTAGGAAGACTTGCACAACCTCGTCACCGTCGAGTCAGTCCTCTGCCCACCACCTATACCAACTCTGATTCTGATCCATTGGGCACTCACTTGGATTCTGAACCTGGTTCCCCTCTAGCTCATTCTCCCACCATGTCATTTTCCAATGTAGGTACTATTCCTAATGATAGTGGTAGCCTCAAATCTAAATCTAGAGCTGCTAGTAGTGGAAGCAATATCGAAACCATCCCAGCTACTCCCTTGCTACCTTTTATTGCAGGTTTGAGCCTCCTCGATTTCAATCAATTAATTAACGACCCTATACATAATGATCCAGGTTGGCCTTTTATGCCAACTAAGCTTCCTTATGACACCCCTATGTTTGAAGGAAACACTGGAGAGGACCATACTAATCACATCCACTCCTTTCACATGTGGTGTTCATCAAATTCTATCATTGATGACTCTATCCATCCTCATTTATTCTAGCGTAAGCTCACTGGAGATGTTGGAAAGTGGTATTTCGACTAGTCCTCTGCCTCTCATTCCACTTTTGTGACTCTTGATAAATATTTTTTTTCCTAATTGTAGTTACCTCTCTAATATGATACTGGTACAGAATTGTTGACTGAATTCCGTCAAAAAATTTCCACCCACCTTTCTGACCATTTCCAAGAATGGTGTGAAAGGAGGATCTTATGTTGACCTCCCACATTCGACAACCATGTCTATATGGATCGGTTTTTTAGGACGTTTTTTTCCCTCCATTGTTAAATATTGAACATCTCACTTTCCTCACAAAGAGGAAGAAGCTCTCCAAATCACATTGAAATATGACCTCATCTATGCCTAGTCTGGTTATGTTTATCCCGTATTACAAGATCTTCCTAAACTTGGTGGTGCCAACACACCGGGGGAATCTGACGCCACTGAAGGTATCATTGGAGCTCTTTCACATCAGTATACTCATCCTCCCATGGGTTATGGTTTCCCTCAGGGAGGGTCTAGCTCCTTTAGCACTTATCCCCCTCCCAAAAACATGTATCTAGGACAGATCACATTTTCCCCATTATATCAACCAATGCCAGGGCCTGCAGTCGCTCAACCTATTTACCCCAATGTTTCTCAACATCCTTTCTATCCTTATCATCAACGTGGTTCTCTAGCCCCTTCGGCATTAGCACCACAGCCTCTTATTCCTTCTCAACCTCCACTGCAACAGCTACCTCCCCCTCCAAGTAAAGTGTATGCACAGCAAAGCATGACTAATCCTGCCAATTCCAAGAAAAGAGGAAAGAAAACCAAAATCAACCAGCACACGGTAATCAAGGGCTCCCACCTAATCCACCAAATACTAACAACCAACAACAGGGCACTCAACCAAAGAAGGACATACCTCTTCGTAAGACAAGCCTTGTTCTAGTTGTGGTGTGCATGGAAATTATACTCATGATTGTCCCCTTTTACCGCAAATGCGTCCATTGTGGGAAGTACAAGCAACATTTAGATGACATCAAGGTATGGTTTTAGCTCCTCCAAATACTGTGTCTATTCAACTGACTATTTTTACTAATCCTTTCCCTCAAAAAGGATATGTGGCTACCCAACCCCCTGAAGGTCAATTTGCCCCTCAAACCTCTCAATCAAGTACCTTTTATTACCGGATTCTCATGATGAATTCTAAAGTGGTTGATACCACTGATTTCAACCTTCAAACTCAGCTGCACCAGTATGGAAAGCCTCCTACTTCCTTAATAATCAAGTCTCAAACCAAAGTTTTGACAGAGTCTAGTTCGACTCCTGATGCCCCTTTACAGATACCTCATCAAAGAGCAAAGGTCCTTCCAAATATCCCCAAAGGGTCATTACGTTGAATTTTTGCTTCTTCCAAAGCTGCCCATAATTACAACATAAAAGATGACTTAGAAAAATATCCTGCTGCTATGTCAACGTTGGAAGTCCTCCAGTCGTGCCCTTCACAACGTAAAGCTCTATTATCTTCTATGGGAATTTTGGATCCTTTAGATGATCGTTTGATATCCTTTGATGTTAACAAGTAAAAACATCCCCCCTTACCTTCATCCGTCACCTTCAAAACACCAGTCAAGACTCAGAATGCCAATGTATCATTTTCTATCATTGACGAGGGTGCATCCACCTACGTGATTTCCGCCTCTATTTGGATGAAACTTAGACCACCTGAGTTAGTCCCATCCACTATCACTTTGTGTGCTTGGGATGGTCACTCTTCTCATCCCCTTGACATGTTCTGCAATTGTCCTATCACTCTTGCGGGAAATACTATTTGCATTTAAATTGAAGTAATTGATGCCCCCTTGGATTACAACATCCTGTTGGGTCATAGCTATACATATGTGATGTCTTATTTTGCGTCTGCAGTTCATTGTAATATGTGCTTTCCTCACAATTGAAAGGTCGTTACCATATATCAGTTCACATATTACGAACCGAAGTCTCAACTCTCCCCTGAGTCTATCATATATTTGGTGGTGGATAAGCAATTAGTCACACCTATTACCAGTGTTTCACCTAGAGTCTATAAATATTCTAAATTTCTAAGTGCTTTCCCTCTTCCCTCCACTCTTTTTGTAGATCCCATCTCGTCGAATGTTTGCATGATGAAATCATCTCAAACTAGCCACAAGTGGTCTAATTCAAACAGCAAGTAGCCTATGCCTCAGCAACCTGCTTTTGGTCACTCGACAGAGCCTATAGGGCCTTCCTTTCAAGATCCTTCCTCTTCTGCTGGTGTCTCTTCCACTCCCTTTCAGCCAAGAATGGTTCTTGCTGGCCTTAACCAGTTGGGAGCCATTCTACCAAGCCATTGTAACAACTCCACTTACCACAATTTTTTTTCTAATTATAATATAACTACTTACTTGGTGACCTATATCTTCCATCTTTGTCACTTATTTGATGAATTATTTTCTTTTTCCTTCGTCACTAATTAATCAATTTTCAATGAAATTCTTTTTATACTATCATCATGCTTATACAAATTTTGTGGTCATACGTTTTGTACTTGATAATTTACAAAATCACCACTTCTTCTTGATTACATTCTATCTTCCTTATCCTCATATAATTTAGTTTCATCTTATCCTCTCTATAATGTTAATTGTGAATAAATGTAGAAATAGGAATTCCTCACTATTACTTTACATTTATCTCTCTTATATATTTGATCCCTTTTCCCTCATGCATTTATTGATTAATACATTTAGTATCATACTTCTAAATTACTTTTAGTATATCCAAAGGAATTCCCTTCCTTATTATAATAGACTCTAACTTATAACTTTATTAACTTTAGGAATTGTTCCCATTATAATATTTGATAAGAATTTGATTTAATTCCTCCTACTTTAGTTTAATTTACAACCAATATTAAACTTGTAAAATTGGGGTTATTACAATATAACCTTTAGGAAATATTTTCGAAATTACAATTGAAGAATATTGTATGCTTTGCATTTCGTATTAAATAAATCGAATAATAAAATATGTTAAGCATACTACATCAAAAATTAAGTATTTGCTTTCGGGTCACATAGTGTAACATTAACGCTATCAACCTTAACTTAACAGGATATAATCGTAGACATTTATAACTTTATGAATTGTAAAACTTTAAACCATTTGATAAGAATTTATTCGAATTCCTACCACTATAGCTAAACTTACCATTCAATATTAAAGTGAAACTCTACAATATAATCATATATTATATTCAACACATACAACGTGCTTCATATCCCATCTAATGACTTCAATTTTTAACCTTTTGGTTACACGTGTTCTAGCAATGGTTAAGTATTCAAATTTGAATATCATTGGCCACCTTAATGCTAGTAACCGTATATTAATTTAGTTAGACTAAATTTCTATAATAGCATTATGCTTTAACTTTAGGTCTCATCACATCATAACTCACCATTAATTAACATCTATATCATACGTTAATGAGGTAAGGGTTGTATATATGATTTGATTTATACATTTACTTCTCTCATTAGTACTATTACTTACCATTAAAACCTCAGGATTTCATCGATTTTTTTTTTTTCTGTACGTTTACTATATTTCATCCACATGGCTTCTCAACCTTCTATACTCTGATGCCATCCATGTGGACGATGTGGATGGAATCATATTTTTTGGAGGGTTAACAACAAGGAAACCATAAATTGGGTATCCTAGTTTTCATTTTTCACTTTCGAGGTTTAGCTCTCCAATTCGGCTTACTCCTCGCAACAAAAATTCGAATTATGTTTCCAACGGTTTACGCAGAAGGTTTTCTATAGGTTAACCACTATGCAACAACCATTATCATTTTCGGCCATAAGGCTCTGTTCCAGTAAGGTAAAAAATATTTCCACTGTTTTCATTTTATGAGTTTTCTTCGCTTTATTTCTGAACTTTCATTTCTTCAGGTTATTATTTTTTCATTATTCTTTATACTCTTCTACTAATTAATGAGTTTGAGCTTTCATTGTAGATTGAGGAATTCTGTTTTGGTTTGTTTCGGCCATGGCATACCCACGCTGTATATGTAAAATTTTTACGATTCCCAAAATCGTTTTCAGCCACATTATTCTTTATTGAGGGCTCTTTCGTATCTCCCCTTTCAGACATTAATGAATTGGAAATTTTGTTACAGGTGAACGAATTCTGAAGTGATTTCTTCCGCAATTTACTTATCGTTCTTCCCAGGTAAGATAATTTACAAACCCCAAATCATTTTTGTTAAAACTCCCTTCCCGTCACTGCTTGAGCTTAAGTATCACTCCTCAGGCCATCGTTTACCTTTGTATCTAAGGTATGGTGTTGGATGAGGTTTAATAAAATATTTCATGAACTCCCATCTACATTCTCGCTGCTTCTTCTCTTATCATTTTTCTTCAGAATTTATTTTTTGTTGAGAACTCATACTTCTACAGTAATTCTCAACGCATTCCATCAAACTTCTCTGTGTTTTCATAAGTATGCATTTTACCCTTATTTTTTCATTTTAGCATATTGGAATTTACTGTAGGTATAACTCTATTTTTTCTACTTTCCACTTCCAATTCTGTCTGCGGTTATTGGAATTTTCAATATTAAAATTCTTCACCTTATTCGAACGAAGATACTCTAGAACTTCTAGTTTGGCTCTTCAGAGTTTACGTGTAGGGTTATTGTGAGATTTATATCGCTTATGAGAATTATTTCTCAAGTCAATAATAATACCCTACTATAATATAATTTCTCTTAATTCGAATAATATTCCCCAACGAGTCGAAATTGACTCGGAGAAATATCATTCCTTTGATTTCGTTTTTATCAATTTAGATTGGAATGAGACTTATTTAGTTTGTTAATAATTTCTTTTCAAGTGTACGCAATTTTCTTCTCAGCTTTTCATATACTTCTCTCTTGAAGTTATGAAGAGATAAATTCAGATTGTAAGACCGAGAGATAACAATTGAAAATTTTGGGTTTAACAGTAGGAAAAATTCCTACCTATTTTGTTAATTCCAATTTCTATAATAATATCTTTCTCCTCAATGAGATTCATGGAATTAGGTTTATAGAATATTCCAAGTTCTTCCTTTAGGAAGTACTAAACATTTAAATTAGTGGTCTCACTATTAAAATGTTTTACTTTGTAGAACCTTCTTTTAACCTTCTAAAACCAGTGATGGACATTCATGTTTCACACTGTCCTAGCATAGGTAATTTCGCTCCCATGTTTTTCTATACAACAATTTATTCACAGTGTATCCACTTGTATATTTTTGTCCTTAGAATTTGATTGGTTTCCTTATTTCAATACAAGAACTATGATGACATTTCTTCTTGACTAATAAGGTAATTTACTAATTAATTTAGCATGACTCCTTGCTTAGATTTCAAATAATGAATTTAATTGTTCTCATAATTAATTTATAACCATTTTTATTCTAGTTTCTTGTTCAGATACTGTACCTTACACCCTTTATTTCTAGTCAATCTGTGTATTACTCGCACAAGCATTGACAATCGGTTTTATTCCTCTGACGTACAGGTTGGGTATAACTTGCTAGAATTCAATGCTATGAATTCCATGATAGTTATTCCTATGTATAAGTTGTAATTAATATACAGATAAATTTTCTGCAGTTAATATACTATGGAAATTATATCTTAATACATTTTATCAGTACTTTCTACAAAAATTCCATGAGAATTTCTCTTTATATAAATTTTGTATGCATACTTGTAACATCTTTCAGTGCTGAAATATACATATGAGATTTAATTTCATGTTTTTCCATATAAATGAATAGACATAATTATGTGTGAGATGAAAGTAAAATAGAGGTACAAAATCATGTTTCTTTTAGATTTTCTGATATCTCTTGGGCTATATAGGTTTCTATTTCATTTTGGTTTGTAGAATAGTTTTGTTAATTAACTCTATTATCATATGTTCTAATTCACATAATGACATTTCCAAAATGAACATATAATTCCTCACAACCAAACAACAGATTTATACCCTCATCATTGGGTTTATAATTCTTGTTTTTTGGTTACTAACTTAATTCGTCTATGTAACTGTATATAACTAAACTATTTTCACAATGGTCATGTTCTCCTAAATAAATTAGACTATAAATTGTAAAGTTAATATAACTACTCATCATATAAAACATTTCACTTATATTTCAGCATAAACATCATTCTTCAATTTTATCATTTGAATCATAAAATAGAATAATAAATCAGAACTAAATGAACTATGCATACCACTTAAGGTAAGGCTATTTTCCAGCCAACCTAGAGATTTATCTCCACAACTCCCCTCGAGTAGAGATCACTTCCTCCAAGGTGTAGACAACCTCTTGTCTACCCAAGAATGGCTTATTTAAGCCTGCTTTCCCTCCAGCTTGTTTCCCTAACTGCGTCTAGTTAATCAGGATGTTGTTTTCCTTTTTTCCTAGGCTTCCTTTTGTTTTTTCCACAATAGTACTTTAGAACTAGCTTTTTCCTCTTCCTTGTTTTATTCCACCTCTTTCTAGTAACTTTCCTCTTTACTAGGGTATCTTTTAGATTTTTATCTCCAATATAATATTTTAAATACCATTTATTTTCTCCAAGGATTTTTGGAGAATCTGGTAAAGCCTTTGGAATATTATCCATCCTCTTGGACTTGAATTCCCGATCTCTACTTACTCTAGTATTTGCACAATGATTAATTTTCATATTTATTAAATTAAACTTTACTTTATGTCCACATATAGCTTTCTTATAGGTCTATTTGACCTTTAGAACTTTTAACTACCAAAAAGAAAAGCATAAAATTAGGGATATTACATATTCCCCCTCTAAAACATAACATTGTCCTCGGTGTTGCAAAATACTTTGTTGGTTTCTCAACCAGGGATGGATGTTCCTCCTTCATCCCATCCTCTTCCTCCCAATAGTTTCCTCAAAGGTAAAGTCCATCCACCACACTTTTACACTGCTTTCTGTTATATTCTTAAGCTTGATTTCTTCCTACTTCTATATAAGAAGTATATATGGAAGAAATTTCCGTTCCTGTTTCCACCTGATCACAAATCATATAAATTTACATGAGCCAAGTGACCTATATACATTTATAATAACGAATTATGATAATACTGTGAAGCTTAATATGTCTCAGTAGATTCACTTTGTAGCAAAACTCCTAATGGTTCATAGTAGCATAGTGTTGATTTAGCACAACTACTAGCATATATTGTTCTCTTGCGAGGCTTAATCCTCAAGTACACATGGTCACCCACTTGGAATTCTCTATGAATTCTTTTCTCCTTTACTTATCTTCTCAATTGAGACTCCATTTAATCGAAGTGTAGCATTTCCTGTTACACAAGCTTCAGAGGAAAAACATTTCACGTTAATTAGAAGCTTACTAAATTGTATTAAAAGCAGATGTGCCATATGCAGTTTTCCCACTTACGGTTCTATCCTTTATTTCATTACATAGACGCATGACATGTATTTAAAATTGGATTGATTCTTTCAATCTATCTAGTTGATGACAGGTAGTACCAAATTTCAATTTGGAATTATTTTTCCTGCAGCACAGTTTTCAAAAACCCAATTGAATTTAACTTTGTTAGCCTTCCCTGATATAATCAATCTTGGAAATCCACATTATTCTACAATTTCTTTCTCTGACACATGCACTACTTTGAGCTATGACCAAAGTAGCTTGAGCTAGTAAAAAATGCATTGATTTTGTTAGTTTCTTGTTCTAGGAAAACCAGTTATAAAATTTATTGAGACAACTTCCTACTTCTGTTATGGAATTGGGAGAGAATCCAATAATTATATTGGATTTTTATGTTTCATTCTTACTTAGTAACATTTTTTACTAGAAAATCTACTACTTATTTTCCCATCATATGCCAAAACACATTCTATTTAAATAATGAATTCAAGTTTGATCACAAGTATGTCCTGCATAAGGACATTTATGATTCTTGTCTATTTTTTTTTTAATGAGATCACATTTGTAATATACAATCTTCTTTTATAATAATTAGTCCCTCCTCATTTTGAGTCTATCACAATATATTAGCGTTTTGCAACTTTTCTTGTATTTTTTCATAGTATACCTCAATATTTTGATTTTATACTATGGATTTTTGCATAGATTGGGTTTTTAATCGCTAATTCCTATATCAAACCTTTATGTCAATCTTTTCACTACTACCAAATATATTCAAAATTTTGAGGATAATTCCTACTCAATTCGTCCTGAACCTTATTTTCTTTTCCCTTAATATGTTTGATTTCTATGTAAAACTCACTAAGGAAAGACAACCACCTAGCTTGTCTGGCATTAAATCAGGTTGTGTGAAAACTTATTTCAACTTATGTGATCTTTCATCAACATAAATTTTTCCTGACAGAGAATGTCTCCACATCTTCAAAGCATGCATCACAACAGCTAACTGTAAGTCATGCACATTGAAATTTTGTTCATGTTTCCTAAATTTTCTTGACTCATATGCTATGAATATGTTTTTTCTCACAATAATATCCCTCCTAATCCTTTCGCACAAGAATTTGTATACATTTCAATTCTTGGTTTCAATCAAAAATCTTTAATAGGAGTAGTTGTTATTTTAAGTTTTAACTGTTCAAAACTATGTTGACATTTTGTTGTCCATTCAATTTTCACTTCTTTCTTCTGTAGAGATGAAATAGGATAAGATAAAGCTTAAAATCGTTCTACAGTTATCCTATGGTATCTCACAATTCCCATGAGTGATATTATGGATGAAACATTAGTAAGCACAAGCCAATCCATAATAGATTGTATCTTTTCTAGGTCCACTATCAATCCTTTTTCTGACATTACCTAACTCAAAAATTGAATTTTATCTTTATAAAATTCCCATTTGCTAAGTTTGGCCTACAACTTATGTTCTCTACGTGTTTGTAAAACAAGTATGAGATGTTCCTTAGATTATGCTTCATTCTTAGAATATACTAGAATGTCACCAATAAACATCAAAATAACTTTGTCTAGGTACTTACTTAAGACACTATTCCTTAGACACATCAAGGTAGCAAGGCATCAGTCAACCCAAAAGGTAGAACTACAAACTTATATGGTATTTATCTAGATCTGAATGCAATATTATTCATGTCTTCATCCTTAATTATTAGTTGATGATAGTTTTTCCTTAAATCAATCTTTGAAAAGATAGTGAATCTTCTCACTTGATGAATTAAATTATATATTATGGGCAGAGGATATCTATTATTGATAGTCAGTTTATTCAATTGTCTATAGTCTATACACATTCTGAATTTACCATCTTTATTTTTAACAAACAATAACGGTGCTCCCCATGGAGACACACTTGTCCGGATATAACCGCTATCCAAAAACTCCTGTAGTTGAAATTTTAAATTTATCAACTCTGGGGTACTCATTCTATATGGTGCTCTAGAGACATGTCTAACTCCAGCTATTAATTCAATTGCAAAATCAATTTCTCCTTTATGGGGTAGTTAAAATATTTCATCTCCAAACACATCGTTGAATTCTATGGTTTTAATTAACCTTTCTAAAAATTTTGTTTCAGTTTGTTGTCCACATTCCTCCACTTGTACATCATGTACTTGACATCCTTTCTTTGTTGTCCTTTTTAATTATATTGTTGAATTTTTCCTGATTGATATTGTTCTGGGTTTTCTTTTCACTATCATTGGTTTTCCTTCATTCTTACTTAATAACGTTTTTTACTAGAAAATCTACTACTTATTTTCCCATTCTATGCCAAAACATGTTATTTTTAAATACTGAATTCAGGTTTGATCACAAGTATGTCCTGAATAAGGACATTTATGATTTTCATCTATTTTTTTTTGTTTTAATGAGATGACATTGGTAATATACAATCTGTTTTTATAATAATCAGTCCCTCTTTATTTTGAGTCTATCACAATATTTTAGCATTCTGCAACTTTTCTTGTTGTTTTTCATAGTATATCTCAATATTTTGATTTTATACTATGGAATTTTGCATAGATTGGTTTTTTACTCACTAATTATTATATCAAACCTTTATGTCAATTTTTTCACTACTACCAACTCTATTCAAAATTTTGAAGAGCATTCCTACTCAATGCGTCTTCAACCTTATTTTATTTGCCCTTAATATGTTTGATTTCTACGTAAAACTCACTAAGGAAAGACAACCACCTAGCTTTTCTAGCATTAAATCAGGTTGTGTGAAAAATTATTTCAACTTATGTGATCTGTCATCAACATAAATTTTTCCTAACAGAGAATGTCTCCACATCTTTCCTCCTATCCTCTCCTCCGTGAACACTATCCATGAAGATCTTCCTTCCTTGCTTCTCCAGCAACTTGTTCAGTACACAGGTCCTCTACTTATCCAATTCTCTCCTTTGAAAATCTAACCTCCTATACAACTCAACAACTTCAATAGGAGTAGATTTCGGGAACCTTACACAACCTTTTATGCCTCTACTTGTTCTTGACCAATCCTCTGCAGGCCCTTCTCTCTCAGCTTCAACATTCTACTGAATATATTCACTTGACTCTCCTCTCTTCATATCTTCCTGAGATCTCACTATCTCAGCATTGGTCTGAACAGATTTTAGATTTAGTGTCTTCTTCTCATCGAAAAACTCTAAAGCTTGTCCATCTTCTAGCGGTGTACCTCCAAACACACACAACTTTTTAGTTTTCAAATCACAAGACTTTTCAATCTTGGCTGCTCCCTCAAGCATTTCTTGTTGAACAAGCCTGCACATGGAATCTTCAATTTCCATCCTTGCCTCAAGAACTTAGGGTTCTTCTTCGTCTGTGGAGTCTATCGTCACTTTACATTTTTCAGACTAAAAAACACAATCCCTTACATCGTCTGGACTTGTCAAATAACTCAGGAAATCCTCAATGAATTCCTCTTCAGCACGACAAGTTTCTTGCTGCCTCAAGTCTTCATCATGTCCTACAAGATTTCTTGCAGATCCCCACTCTTAATTTGTGTTCTGTTCTACTTCACAAGCAGAAATTTCTTCTTTCAACTCAGCTACTCTAAGTTCTCCTCTCAATAAGGCAATCTTATTTTGCCTCAACCTCAACTGTAATGGTTTCCAATTTACTCTCTTTTTCATGAGCCAACCAACTCTCTCGCTTTCTTCTATCCTTCTCTCCAGTTTATAGAAGTTCTCTGTAAACTCAGCTATTTATTTCCACCATTCTTCATCAGTGAGTCTCTTCCTCATGCCAAATACTTTGGCATCTTCTGTCACTCTTCTGTTGTGGCCTCTCTCAGAACCTCTGCAATCTCTGCAATCTCTTCTATGGCTCTTAGCATCCATTTTCTCTACAAATTCTTCACTCACAAGATGCACTAGGCCTCTACAATAGAAAGCTCTCTTACTGCAACTAACCTCACCAATCCCCTCCTCCGGATCCGACTTTTGGCAAGTACTGGTCCCCTGTCTGCTAGAACCCTCTGACCACTCTCTTCTACTCTTCCTAGGCTTCACTCTGTAACTTCTCTCAAGAAAACCTCTGTCATCCAACCTCAGTTGGGAATATTCCAAGTTCTGCCACACTCTTTCATCACTCAGAATCCCTTGCTGGAATCTTCTATCACTCCTCTCAAAGTCGTGATCTGCTTCAACTAAGATGTTTTCAATTTTCTGCAGTTTGACTTCTGCAAACAATCCCCCAACCATAGTTAAACATTGCTCATTTTCTCTTGAGAACACTGCAATTTTCTTCTTTATCCAGCCTCTAGCTGAATCTCAGGCTCACTGCCTTCACTATCAAACTTTGTCTGCACTTTCAGCAACCACAATTATGTAAACATAAAATACACATCACATTTAAATTTATCCTCCTGCAAGACTTCTACGCGATCTTGTCTTCCACTCACTCTACAAATCCTGTTCACTGTGATTCTGTGTATCCTTGCTGCCTATTAGATCTTAGAATCCGAAATCCTTTCCTCAAATTTGCAGTCTTCAAAACACTTGTCCTCCAATTGGACTCTATAATTCTAAAATCACCTTCATTGTATCCTTGTAGGCTATAATCTTATCAGTTTCCACAAGTCTAGTCTCTTTCCATTCACCAAAGTTGGACTTTTTCCAAAAAGAGCTATTCGAGCTGTGATACCACTATGATGCCTGGGCTAAATCTCTTGTCCCACGTTCTTCAATATCTATGAATAAAACAACAACGCACTTTAAGGTTGTGCCCAAATGAATTTAAATCTGATCACACACTAACAATCTATGGAATTTCATCTCTTATTACACCTATGCTTGTGAAACCACACAATACAACCAATTGAAATTCACATGAGCCCGTATATAAGCTTCTTTACAGATATATGTTTTCACTGCCTCATACCAACCATAATATATGCATCAACACCTATATACATTCCTCAAGGCATCTATTAATCAATATTAATAACTCTTAGGCTTTGGATTAACTCTGCTCTTAACACAATACAACCGGCCCTCATAACTTCGATACGAATGCAACTCTTATACTCACACCCTTCGTTAACAACTACAATATATCAACATGCATTACAGTATCTCAACATATATTATAGTCACCACCAAATGTAAAACATCACAACCAAGTCTTAACTTCAGAATTGACACAGCGCTAATATCTATTCCCAGACCTTATGATTACACCATAATACTCAACATAATACTTCGAGTCCCACAAGCCACGTACCTTGGTTATGTATTGAGCGGATCCAATGATCCGTAGGTCGTCGCGCCTCAACTGTTGATCGAACAGGCATGGATGGATCTCGCGAGGACTTAAATACTGAACATTAGTGCATGATGTAAGCAGTTTTGGAAACCCACCTCATGCCACTCGTCCTCCAACGAATGTGATCACGCTGATTTCATAAAAACCACTTTCTGCTTTTGAATCACATGATAACCATAAGATGTTTGGGTTCCTTTTCACAATTCCCTACTGTCTACACAATAAACCGACTGTCATTACCATCAATTCAATTTTACATGCTGGCTTTTAAGACAAAATCCAATCCTTTAGCTAACGCCTTCGTTCTACCTCATCGACCCTTGCAGTGGTCGATGACTGCGCCATTCCCGGTTCTTAACTCATGAAATTGTATATTAATACAACATCAAATTTCCCAATCGTGCATAAAATCACACATTAACCCCCTTACACAGGGAGGTCAGAATGTCAGTCAGAATTCTGGAAATATTCAACCCTCTTCACTATAGTGGAATCATATTCAATTGTTCAATGATCAGTAACTTCTGCAGGTGGGTTTTTTTTATATGTATCAATATTGATTTGCCCGATCGATATTCCTCAAAACTACGCTACACATGTTCGCGGATCTACCTCTTTGTACAGGGGTTTACATTAACTCATTCACACTTCCACAACTAAATTAAGCACTTCATACATGCATGATCTAATCATAGAGTTCATGGTTTCCATGGGAATTCAAACAATCTTTATCAAGAGAACATACATGTCTACATAATTATTCTTCATGCAGAATGTAATCAACAACACATATAATTTCACACAGGACTTGGGACAATCATTCATCAATGTATAAAAATATCAACAATTACAAAGACATCCACTTACAACTTCTTAATTGGCCAAATTTGCAATTCGATGGCCTTCTACAACCTATTCTGCACTATTCCTCGACAGACTCCTCCTTCTCTACTACAGATGCTTTACATTTTATGCTCAAGGATAACCTGAATCGATTTAGGTCTTCAAATAGCTCATCAACTCTTGACATTCATGATTCCCAAATTTAGACTCAATAACTGCAATTAATCCTAAATTTGCTCATAACTCAAGGCTGACTCTTCCTATTCCTAACAAAATCAATTCTCTCATGTTCTCAATGACTTCGAGAGCAATTACAATTTCTTACAAAATTTATTCAAAGTAACTAATAATTACATGAGGATTTAAAAGTGTAAGACCCCTTATATCTACCTAGGTATAAGGTATTTGATTGTGTCTAAAGCCCCTGCATCAGGCTCCCAAGGTTCAAATTTTTCATGATCTCCTGATCATGTGTCTTTGATCTTTGCCTCTCGGATCCCATACTTTGTTTTGCTACTGTTCATCAGCTACATCATCCTTCAACTGCATTTCCCCAGGTCTCCATATCTTGTTCTGCAACTTGCTTCTAGTTGCACTTTCACAATCTGCCTTTGTCTTTCCTTTGCTGAAACTGTCCTGCTTTATTGCTGCTATCTACTGTTCCTGAGTCACTCTCATCATCAGCTCCCTGATGTCCTCAATTTCTTTGTCCAGCCTATCTTCTAGCTGGATATTTCCTTGCCTACTGCTGCTAATTCCACTTTCTGTGGCATCCAACATTGCTGCTCTTTCTGTTACTATTGTTACTAACATGTTTTCAATTCTTGCAGATGTCATGCCCCATGTTCCGTCTTCCCAAACTTCCTATCCCTCTACAACATGCTTTGGCACATCATCTGCAAATTTTATTTTAGAAGATAAATCATCAATCAATTGTCTTCCTAAAGTAACATACCCATCCAGTATACTAGTAAACAGAATTAATTTCTGCAAGCTAGTATCTGCTCCTCTTTTCTTCACAGCTTCAGGCATTTTCATCCCAGTTTCTGTAGTTTCTCTCTCTTGCATAATTTCTTCCAAAAAATAGTTCATCCATCTCCCCCATACTGGTTTTGCATCTTCAACATGCTGTAAGTTAGCTTCAATATCTCTTCCTTCTTCTTGGGAAATCTTCGACAAATGTCTCTCATCCTCTTGATGGATTCTGGAAATCCCATGAAGCTCTGCAATTTCATCTTCTGTCAGCATAGAATGCTAATTCTTCTTTACTGCAGTAGTTTTAAAAATATGTCCATCGATTCTTTCTTGTACACTCATATCATCCATATGTTGAAATATGGCTTCAGCATCTTCATCTTTTGTCAGCATGGAATGATGATTCTTCCTCACTTCAGCAGCTTCTAAAATTTTCTCTTCAGGCTGGCTTTGGCCCATCCAACTAGCCAACTCTTCTTTGTCAACTTCCAACTGTTGTTCTTCCCCTCTTCCTGCATGATGAACACATTAACCATCAGTAGTAATTTTCCAAGGTCTTAATACATTTTACTCCTCTGAGAACACATTAGTATGTTGTTCATAACTCCCTTTTAAGTCTTCTGTCAGCACCTCAGCATGCTGATCTGCATCTTTCATGAGACTTTCAGCTAGTTTCTCTTTCCTCCTATCCTCTGCTCCATGAACACTATCCATGAAAATCTTCCTGCCTTGCTTCTCCAGCAACCTGTTCAGTACACAGGTCCTCTGCTTCTCCAATTCTCTCCTTTGAAAATATAACCTCCTATACAACTCAACAACTTCAATAGGAGTGGATTTTGGGAACCTTACACAACATTTTATGCCTCTGGTTGTTCTTGACCAATCCTCTGCTGGCCCTTATCTCTCACCTTCAACATTCTACTGAATATCTTCACTTGACTATCCTCTCTTCATCTCTTCCTAAGATCTCACTATCTCATCATTGGTCTGAACATATTTCAGATTCAGTTTCTTCTTGTCATAAAAAAACTCTAATGCTTGTCCATATTCTAGCGGTGTACTTGCAAACACACAGAACTTCTTAGTTTTCAAATCACAAGACTTTTCAGTCTTGGCTGCTCCCTCAAGAATTTCTTCTTGAACAGGCCTGCACATGGAATCTTCAATTTCCATCCTTGCCTCAAGAACTCAGGGTTATTCTTCCTCTATGGAGTCTGTCGTCACTTAACATTTATCAGACTCAAAAACACAAGCCCTTAAATCATTTGGACTTGTCCAATAAATTAGGAAATCCTCAATGACTTCCTCTTTAGCAAGACAAGCTTCTTGCTTCCTCAAGTCTTCATCATGTCCTACAAGATTTCTTGTAGATCTCCACTTTTCATCTGTGTTCTGTTATGCTTCACAAGCAGAAATTTATTCTCTCAACTCATCTGCTCTGAGTTCTCCTCTCAATAAGGCAATATTCTTTTGCCTCAACCTCAACTTTAATGGTTGCCAATTTACTCTCTTTTTCATGAGCCAACCAACTCTATCGCTTTCTTCTATCATTCACTCTAGTTTATAAACATGCTCTGTAAACTCAGCTATTTATTTCCACCATTCTTCATCATTGAGTCTCTTCCTCATGCCAACTACTTTGGAATCTTCCGTCACTCTTCTGGTGTGGCCTCTCTCAGAACCTCTACAATCTCTGCAATCTCTGCTATGGCTCTCAGTAGCCATTTTCTCTAGGAGTTCTTCACTCACAAGCTGCACTAAGCCTCTGCAACAACAACCTCTCTTGCTGCAACTTACCTCACCAACCCCCTCCTCCGGATCTAGCTTTTGGCAAGTACTGGTCCCCTGTCTGCTGGAACCCTTTGAGCACTCTCTTCTGCTCTTCCTAGGCTTCACTTTGTAACTTCTCTCAAGAACACCTCTGTCATCCAACCTCAGTTGGGAATCTTCCAGGTTCTGCCACACTCTTTCATCACTGCTCTCAAAGCCGTGATCTGTTTTAGATGAGATGTTTTCAATTGTCTGCAGTTTGAATTTTGCAAACAATCCCTCAAACAGAGTTAAACACCGCTCGTTTTCTCTTGAGAACACTATAATTTTCTTCTTTATCTAGCCTCTAGCTGAATCTCAAGCTCACTGCCTTCATTATCAAGCTTTGTCTACACTTTCAGCAACCACTATTCTATAAACATAAAACACACATCAGATTTAAATTTATCCTCCTACAATACTTCTACACGATCTTGTCTTCCACTCACTCTGCAAATCCTGTTCACTGTGATTCTGTGTATCCTTGCTGCCTATCAGATCTTAGAATCTGAACTCCTTTCCTCGAATCTACAGTCTTCAAAACACTTGTCCTCTAATTGGACTCTATAATTCTGCAATCACCTTCACTGTATCCATGTAGGCTGTAATATTATCAGTTTCCACAAGTCTGGTCTCTTTGCATTCACCAAACTTGGACTTTTTCCAAAAAGAGCTATTCCAGCTCTGATACCACTATGATGCCTGGGCTAACTCTCTTGTCCCACGTTCTTCAATCTCTATGCATAAAACAACAACGCACTCTAAGGTTGTGCCCAAATGAATTTAAATCTAATCACACACTAACGATATGTGGAAGTTCATCTCTTATTACACCTATGGTTGTGAAACCACACAATACAACCAATTGAAATTCACATGAGCCCGGATATAAGCTTCCTTACAGATATATGTTTTCACTGCCTCATACCAACCATAATATATGCATCAACACCTAGATACATTCCTCAAGGCATCTATTAAGCAATATTAATAACTCTTAGGCTTTGGATTAACTCTGCTCTTAACACAATACAACCAACCCTCATAACTTCGATATGAATGCAGCTCTTATACTCGCACTCTTCGTTAACAACTACAATATATCAGCATGCATTACAGTATCTCAACATATATTATAGTCACCACCAAATGTAAAACATCACAACCAAGTCTTAAGTTCAGAATTGACGCAGCGCTAATGTCTATTCCCAGACCTTAGGATTACACCATAATACTCAACATAATACTTCGGGTCCCACAAGCCACGTACCTTGGTTATGTATCGAGCGGATCCAACGATCTGTAGGGCGTCGCACCTCAACTGTTGATCGAACGGGCGTGGATGGATCTTGCGAGGACTTAAAGACCGAACATTAGCGCCTCATGCCACATGTCTTCCAATGAATGTGATCACACTGATTTCATGAAAACCACTTTCTACTTTTGAATTACGTGATAACCATAAGATGTTTGGGTTCCTTTTCACAATTCCCTACTATCTACACCATAAACCAACTGTCACTACCATCAATTCAGTTTTACAAGCTGGCTTTTAAGAAAAACTCTAATGCTTCAGCTAACGTCTTCGCTCCAGGTCATTGACCCTTGCAGTGGTCGATGACTGCGCCATTCCCAATTCTCACTCACGAAATTTTATATTAATACAACATCAAATTTCCCAATCGTGCATAAAATCACACATTAACCCCCTTACACAGGGAGGTGCAAATGTCAGTCAAAATTCTGGAAAGATTCAACCCTCCTCACTATACTGGAATCGTATTCAATTTTTCAATAATCAGTAACTTCTGCAGGTGGGTTTTTTTTATATGTATCAATATCGATTTGCCCAATCGATATTCCTCAAAACTATGCTACACAGGTTTTCGGATCTACCTCTTTTTACAGGGGTTTACATTAACTCATTCGTGCTTCCACAACTAAATTAAGCACTTCATATAGGCATGATCTAACCACAGAGTTCATTTTTTCCACAGGAATTAAAACAATCTTTATCAAGACCACATACATGTCTACTTAATTATTCTTCATGCAGAATGCAATCAAAAACACATATAATTTCACATAGGACTTGGGACAATCCTTCATCAATGTATACAAATATCAACAATTACAAAGACATCCACTTACAACTTCTTAACTAGCTAGATTTGTAATTCGATGGCCTTCTACAACCTATTCTGCACTATTCCTCGACAGACACCTCTCTCTCTACTACAGATGCTTTACATTTTATGCTCAAGGATGACCTGAATTGATTCAGGTCTTCAAATATCTCATCGACTCTCGACATTCCTGATTCCCAAATTTAGAATCAATAACTACAATTAATCCTAAGTTTGATCATAACTTCAGGCTGACTCTTCCTATTCCTAACAAAATCAATTCTCTCATATTCACAATCACTTCGAGTGCAATTACAATTTCTTGAAAAATTTATTCAAAGTACCTAATAATTACATGAGGATTTAAAATTGTAAGACCACCTATGTCTACCTAGGTATAAGGTATTTGATTATGTCTAATGCCCGTGCATCAAAAGATAGTGATTCTTCTCACTTGATCAATTAAATTATCTATTCTTGGTAGAGGATATCTATTATTGATAGTCAATTTATTCAGTTTTCTATAGTCTATACACATTATGAATTTACCATCTTTATTTTTAACAAACACTAACGGTGCTCCCCATGGAGACACACTTGTCCGGATGTAACCACTATCCAACAACTCCTATAGTTGAAATTTTAAATTTATCAAATCTGGGGTACTCATTCTGTATGGTGCTCTAGAGACATGTGTAACTCTAGTTATTAATTCATTTGTAGAAATCAATTTCTCCTTTAGGGTGTAATTGAAATATTTCATCTCGAAACAAATCTTTGAATTCAATGATTTTAATTAACCTTTATACAGTTTCTATTTCAGTTTGTTGTCCACATTCCTCCACTTGTACAACATGTACTTGACATTCTTTTTTTGTTGTCCTTTTTAATTATATTGTTGAATTTTGTCTGATTGATATTGGTATGGGTTTTCTTTTCACTATCATTGGTTTTCCTTCACCATCTATACAATCAACTGGTTTATCTAAGAAATTAACTATTGGTTTATCTTTTTCTAATAAATGCATTCCTACTAATACATCGTAGGAACCTAAGGTAAAATATCTAAATTTTATTTAGTTTCATACCCATTTAAATTTACAACAATCTTTAGTAACTTATGGTCCACTTTTCTTTTTGTTCTAATAGCTAATTGAACTAACTATGTTTGCTATAATTTTTCTGATCCTAATTTTCAATTTTCCACAGGAACCTTATTTTAGCAATCATACCTTCGATTTTCAATTTTTTTGTAACCTCCACTTACCTACTAACTGATTATATCATTATACTGATAGAATTTTTTAATTTTAAATCTGTTTCGTATTCCTCTAATTTTTTCTACAGTTGCAAGATTTTTTGCATGTCTCTTTTCCTATGGCTAACTGTACTAACCAAGTTGCTATATTTTTGTTTACAATTCACAATTTTTTTTGTAAACTCACCTAACCAACTTTTGTTGCTAGATTTATCAAGTCAACAACATTTTTTTTCAGAATTCATACCTTCAACCTTTGTTATGATTGATTTGGTATTCACTCGATTGATTTCCTAATGCCACACTAATCCCCACAATTTTCGAGCCTTGTCATGTTTTGTCTCTTCAACCGCTTAATCTTATTAAATTATCCTCTGTTGACAGTCTGGTGATATTCCCCAACACCTCAACACTTTACTAGTTCTTTTGTTTCCTTGCTTTATCATTATTATCTCTATCATTCAAGTATATAAACTTTAACTTTGCTTGACAGTCTTCTCAATTAGTGATGTTTCCATTCCACGCTTGTATCACTCTAGCTTCTTCCTACCACAGTTAGCTTTACTCTACAATTGGTAGATTTCTAAATTTTTTAAAAAAATTCCCATTATTTTCATTTAATAACCCGAAGTTATTTTTCTAAATTCAGGAGCCAGGATTCCTCATCCTTCACCTTTTCCTTTTTGGGATTTGGTGTAGTTGTTTCACCATCCTTAGACACTTCTATGTGGTTTCATCTTCTTTTCTCTTTCTTTAGGTATTCCATTTTATGACTAGACCTTGAGGTTAATTCCTTAATCAACCTCCCTTGTTCTTTCTAGCTTGTAGCAATTGTCCATTACTGGTTCTCAGATGAACCAATCCTTGTTTCATTTCCCAGAGGGTGAAAATGTGAAGTTGGGCTACACTTTTTGCCCTTTTTTGAGAAAAAACTTTCATTTTTTTTATTCTTCAACTTTCTGCAAACTATAACAACTTTTCTATTTAGAATTTCATTTTGAAATAAAAATAAAAGATGTTATAAATTTTGTTAGCTTTCTATTACTTATTTTTTGGAATTTTTTTATGCACATTTGATATGTCAACTTAGCGTTTATTTTAGTGTCTGCTTTTTAACAATCAAAGGATTAATAAGAAGTCATGTTAATACGCAATGTTTTATTCTTTGAAAATTTATGCTTTTGAGAAGAAAAAAATGTGTTACAACAATTAGATAGAGTCTACTTTGGTTTCATCATATTTACAAAGCCAATGGATGCATATCATAATTACTAGAATTTTTTGAACTGGTCCAATATGAAAAAACTGCATATTTTGAGTATGTTTCGTGACGCAAAAATTTTCTTAACATATAAGTTATAAACAAAAAATCTAAAAGATACCCATTAGAGACGACGGACCAATGTAATGCTCCATAATTTTTTCAATTTTCTTTACAATGTATTTTGGGAGATACAAAATTTTGATTTCAGTGAATCACAATGACCCTCAGAAATTGTTTGCACCCGTTTTATTATAAAATTCATTAAAATTAGTAAATATTTATGAAATTCCATAAAAGTTATATTTCCTAAAAGTAGATTCAACTCTGAAAATTCTTTTCTTAGTTCCGACAATTAATTTAGAATGTTTCATGGATTTTAATCAGTCCAAAGTTGCAGAAACGAATTCAGATCTTAGATATGCGTAACTGGTGACACGTTAGTTCAGCCAAACTTTTCTACAAAGTTCGACCGAACTAGTTTTTGTGCAAACGGGTCGTTAAGTCTCACACCTTAATAGTTCGTCTGAATTTTTTCTAAAGTTCGGCCGAACTTCTACCTAATTTTCCTTCGCTCGGAAAATTTCACGGAGCCCCTCCAAAAAAAACATTTCGCGGCAGTATAAATTGCCGCGAAATCTTTCATAATTTTCGCACATTTCACACATTTGGTCTAATTTTACAAAGGTCTTGGTTTGAGTTTAAAGACTTCTCTTGGAGATTTTGGTTTAAGGACATTTCTTGGAGGCGATCTGATTTTGCAAAGAATTGTTTTGGGCTTAAATACTTTTCTTGGAAGACATTTGTTGGAGGCGGTCTGATTTTGCAAAGAATTGTTTTGGGTTTAAGAAATTTTCTTGGACATACATTCAAAGACATTTCTTGGAGCTATGTTATACATTTTTTTGGATGTTTTCTGTTCTTCATTTTTTTTTAAAGTATAGATTTGGGCTTAATTTCAAATTTTTAGAGCACGTGTTTTGAGTTGAAGTAAATCTTTTGAGCTTCACTGCTTTTTTATAAGACATTTTTTTCTAGGATTTTTTAAAGTAAGTTTTTTGGACTGGAGTATGTATTTTTTGCAAAAAATTTAAAATGAGTTTTTTTAAAATTAAATATTTTGTGATGCTTTTTTTAATTGAGTTACTGTCTAAATTTTTGAAGGAAATTTTTTGAACTTCATACTCTATTATCATGGAAAATTGAAGGAATTGTGCGAGAAAATATGATCGAAAAAGAGACCCTAAGGAACGTTGAGAAGATAAGAGATAATCTCGCAAAATAAATATAGAATCACTCTCAAATATTGAGGGGAAAATCAACCTCAACTAGAAATTGAAGCATGTATGTAAATGTAAATATTATGATCTATTGATACATTTAAAATTTTCCTAGTGTAAAATATGAAGCTTAATTTCTATTTGATGAACTAATTCAAGAAAAATATTTTACAATGTAAATAGAGAGAAATATTCCTCGAAACATTGACGATGAAATACAAAATTTTGAAAGAGAAAGTGAAAGAGATATTGAACCAATGATAGAAGATCGTTAAAATATTGAAAGAAATTCAAGTGAATAAATTGAATCACAAGGTATGTACATATGTATATACATATATTTAACACATGCACGTATTATTGAAATTATACATATATTTATTAATTTATTGAATATGTAAACTTATTATTTGCTATTTATGCAAATATGTACAGATGAAATGAGTGTCGATGATGAGATGTTAGAAAATGTTGACACTCACACATATGGAGATAAAGGACTTGACCATTATATACGATATCGTGTTAACCGCATTTTTGAAACGTATTTCATAAAGGAGAAGGGGATAGTTCAAGCTCAAATGTTGAAAGGTCTCCTACCATTAAGGAAATTAAAAGAAGCTACGACACTACTGGGTATTTGAAAATAAACCAAAGATAAAAAAAAAAATGAAAGAAAATGTGATACAAAATATAAGTAGTGCTATAAATTCAATTAGGAGCTCTAGATAGGAAAATGTTTCAATTGTACGTAGAGGAATACATATGGCAGTGGTTTCATCAAGTACTAAAGAGAATTTTTTGGTAACATCTATGGTACGAGCATTAGGAACGTTGCGAAAAACTTTGCAAAAACATCGAAAATTTCGGCTGCAAATAACTGTAAATTATGAACTCGCTTGTTGGAGAGCTATTTGTAGGCAACCATATAAAGATAGACTTGGAGAAAATGTTAAAAAAATAATATATGAATATTGGAAGAACAATTCGCATGTTTCGCCAACTTCAAAGCATGTGATGCGAAGAAGAATAACACAAAATCAGTACGAAGAACATGAAAAATATTTCTTGGAAACCACTCAGATAGAGTTATTCAACAAGTTCAAAGAAGAGAATCATGAAATTCATGTTTCAATCAATGCTTTTTTTCAACAAAAACCATGGTATGTAAAACCTATCACCGTACACGACACTTGTTGTTTCCATTATCATGTGGAATTTGAGTTATATTATGACACATTCCTTGATTTTGGTACAACATTATGGAAGGACTCACTTCCTCCTTCCACTATCCGTGATTTCATATTTCAAATTATATGTGAAAGAGAAAGCGATGAACTATTTTACAAAAAGAAATGTTTTGGTGGTAAAAAATGTGATGATTGTGGACATTTGACTAAACTTAAAGACAAATATCGTACTGACATAAATGATCAATCATTGTCCAACATGAAAGTGAAATGGAAGAGATATGAATGTATCCATACATCGATTGAAGGTGAAAATAGTGTTAAAAGAATTGAATTATGAGAAGACAAAATTTTTGTGATAGACTTTTTGAGAAAGTTTGAGGCAGAAATTTAAAAATACACCAAGCATTCCCATAGAACTCGATGGAAAGACTTGCAATTCAAAAAATATCATGAAATTTTTCCACCAGGGACCATTTTGTCAGTGATTGATTTTGCAGAAAAATACACATTTGTTCCACAAAAGTAAATTCAGAGTGAATACTATCATTCTAACCAAGTCTCCATGCTCTTCCATATTCTATATAGACATGTTGAACAAAACGTCGATCATATAGAAAGCACGAGTGAAAATTGACATATCATTAAAGAATATCACTTTTATATCAGTGACGATCATACACATGATACATATTTTGTACAACATTGTTTTGGAAAAAATTATGATTCCTTGAAAAATCGTGGAATAACATTCAATGAACATTGGATATGGTCAAACGGATGCGCAGGTCAATTCAAATCTACACGATCATTATTTTGGTTGTGATGTCTTCATAAGAAAACATGCATTAAACATTGTTGGAATTTAAGACTGACCATGGAAAAGGAGAACATGATAGTGCAGGGGCATGAATAAAATGAGTACTTCGAAGATATGAAATGAAACCCTCTGCAAGATGACTTGTGGATGCGAAAGAAGTTGTTCAATGGTGCATCGCTGCTCTAACCCATGAGACTAACCCATCAACGGAAGTGCGAAGGTACATTCAATTTAATTTTTATTGGAAATCTAATTTTATCATGCAATGATTATCTTTGATTGTACATTTTGATATCATATTTACATTCTTCTTTGAATTTTCCATATAAATGTTTTTCTGGCATATTGGGATCGAAGACGTAGATAGATGGAAATGACGTTGAAACAATAAAAGGGACTCTAAAATTGCATTCAATTAAAACAAAGTCGTCCAAAAATGTGTTTGCAATGGATAAAAGAAAATATTCTTGTTTTTATCATGTTTGTATAGAAAACACAAAATCCAATGACGTTTGAGAAAATAATATGTATGTAAACGATTGGAAACATACAGAGCTAAATACAAAAGGAAAAATGTCTGTTTCAATGTTTGAAGAAATGCAATCAGAGGAAACTACAATTTCATTTGATGGTGATCGAGTTTTCGATCTTGTTAGAGAAGGTAACATTTGAATTGCTTTCTAACGATTTAATGATATAGAAATAAATTTTTAAATATGTATATAATTTTGTTAAGTTTGTCTTATTGTGCAGGAGATTTTTTTGCTGTAATTGCACCTATTGATAATGATGAAAATGTGAATTATTATTTGATGCGTTGCACTAAATGAAAAATGAAATTAATTTAGAAAACTATAATGATCACGGATTTCAATATGAAAGAGGATTTATTATACTGAAAGGTTATTTTTTTAGACAAAATAATCGAAGTGAGGTTTTTGTTTAGTTTGAAGACTATGAACCTAATTTCATAAGTTTTCAATATAGTCACTTGGTGTGTGCAGCACGCATAAATTTGATATAGGTTCAATCAAAGAAAAAACGAAAAATAAGAAATGGAAAATGTCAAAATCCAATCATGAATGGATTATTGAAGATGGAATTCCATTGGAATTTTTTTGATTGAACTACCGAAAAATTTATTCTCTTTGGATTAAATATGTTTTAGAACTTACAGTACTCAACTAAAAATTGAGCTGCTTATGTTATTTGTGCAAGTGTTTGCACATGCACAAACTATTTTGGTACATGCACGTGCTCTAGTACCAACAGAAAGTAGCTTTTCTATACATGTGCATTGATGAAAAATGTTACATGTATTGGATATATATACATGTTCTAGAATGCAATTAATTGTTCAAGTAGTTTTACTATGTGCATTGATGAAAAATGATTCACGTACTCAATATATATGTTCTAGAATGCAATTAACTGAAAGTAGTTTTTCTATGTGCATTGATGAAAAATGTTGCACGTACTGGATATACACATGAAATGAATGTGCCAAATTTTTCTTGTCGACTTTTCTGATAAAAATTATCCACAATGTAAATAAATCATCCACAATATAGTTTTGTATGAAGATTCCTTTCAGACAAGAGACTTGGAGCACTTCTCTGACTTTTGGTGGGATTTGACCCACATCTCTATTCCTAATTGAAAATCCAATACAAAATTTGTCTTTCCAATGGTCGGATATGTTCTATGTTCTAGAATGCAATTAACTGAATGTCATCAATTTACAAATTTATAAATCAACAAGGCTACCTATTTGAGTGCATTAATGACATTGACTCGAATTCAACAAACATGTATGTACTTATATTTCAATCAAAATTAAAAGGATAAATACATATATCTACTTTACGTTTTTTTCAATTAGAGCTCAATTGATATGGTTAGTTGCATTGAAAAGCCATGTTCTTACTATTGGAAATTTTTTCACTCAAACAAGAGTATGTAGAGATCAAAAACAATCTTAAGATGACAAATGTACTTCAACCATCCAAAACTTGAATTTTAAAATCTTTTTGATTAAATCAATACAATAATTCACATTGGAGTCTTCCATCTCAGCCAAATATAGATTGAAACCATCAAAAACTTAGATCAAAACATGTAAAATTATATCAAAACATTTAACATTTAACATTAAATAAAATTAAAGAGATTTACATATAACTACTTCTTTACTCTTTCTGATTAAATCAAAACAATACTTCACATGGGAGTCTTCCATAGGCCAAATGTAGATTTAAACCATTGAAAACTTAGATCAAAACATTTAACATTATATCAAAACATTTAACATTTAACATTAAATCAAAATTAAATGGATAAATAACTATAACTACTTCTTTACTCTTTTTGATTAAATCAAAACAATCAGAGGGAGTCTGAATCAAAGAAACAGAAAAGAGGCTACCCATAAATGGGAAACCAGCCCAGAAAATGCTGCCCAATATCAGGAAACCAACAGACATAGAGTGTTCAGAAGCACAGTGATTGCAAAACATGACAAAATTTCAAAAAATCTAAAGAGGACCTGACATCAGGTTAGGTATCGATGTGTGTAGGAGGATTATCCTACACAATTGGACAACTTTAGTCCTCCAGATCATCAGATACTCCCTTGGAGTGTTGGGAGGAGCTCTCCGAAGTGGAAGAGGAGCCAAAGTATTCTTTGAGATTTTTCTCCACACAGGCCGAGCTGCCACTACTTGCGCCATTGCTACTGGAGCTCATCGAGCTGAATTTGACTGGAAGAGTTGTCGACTTCCTGGGGTCTTGGGGCTGATGGGTTGGGATGGTGGAATTTCTTCGTCGATTACTAGAACCAGAGGCACCTTCATCTTGGGGCTCCTCCTGAAAAAATACAGAAATGGTCACCGTAATTTGAGGCCTGACCATAGCACTGGTGAAGTGTAATTGTGCAACACTGCTTACCGAAGGAGGGTGCCCACCTCTGTCATGGATTGAAATAGGTGGGCGAGAGCCAGCACTTGTACCCCCTCCACTGCTACCCCCATGTCCCCTTCTGCAACACATCTGTTGTCTATGCATGGGGTCTTCCATAGGCAAAATGTAGATTGAAACCATCAAAAACTTAGATCAAAACATTTAACATTATATCAAAACATTTAAAACATTTAACATTAAATCAAAATTAATGGGATTTACATTTATAACATTTAACATTAAATCAAATTAAAGGGATTTACATTAAATGTAGATTAAAATGGTATCCAAAACTTAGTTTTAAAAACTTTTTGATTATATCACAACATTACTTCACATGATTATTGTACTTCAACCATCCAAAACTTGTGTTTTAAAAACTTTTTGATTATATCACAACATTACTTGACATGCCATCCAATTGTAGTTCAACTATCCAATAAAAACATTTAATATTATATCACATGTGCCAAATGTAGATTGAAACCATCCAAAACATAAGTTGTAAAAACTTTTTAATTATATATCGTGTAACATTACTTGACATGCCATGCCAATTACAGTTCAACTATCCAATAGAAACATTTAACATTATACCAGATGTGCCAAATGTAGATTGAAACCATCCAAAACTTAAGTTTTAAAAACTTTTTGATTATATATCATGCAACATTAAAACATTAAATATCACATGCGAAATGTAGATTAAAATTCAATTTAAGCAAAAAAGAAATTATAAAAATGATAAGTTCACCAAATTGCGCTTTACATGGCGAGAGCATACTTGGTATAAAATTGAAAAAAACACATGGTCATTAAAAATGAAGTGAAATTTCATTTTAAAAAACTCCATTTAAATTTTTTTGTTTTGAAGTCCCCTCATTTTAATTTTATAAAAATGTGAAGTTCACCACTTGTTGCAAATGTGAAGTTCACCAAGTTGTGCTTTACATGGTGTGGTGGGAGCACACTTTGTATATAATTGAAAAAAAACACATGGCCATTAAAAAATATGCATTTATAAGTACACAACACACACATATCCAAGATATGTTACAATTTCCATCAATAAATTTTGGAGAGCGTCTCAACACTAATTCATCTTTGAGAGATGAAACTTAAATTTTTGAAGAAGAGCATCTCAAAACTAATTCATCTTTGAGAGATGAATCTTGCATTGGCATTGCTCTGTATAATTCTAATTCATATTTGATAGATTAATCATGAATTGGAATTGCCCCACGCAATAGATCAGCAAACATTTTATTCACATTTGTACAATGCCTTATACTAAAAAATTGAAATTGGCTAACAATATTGTTTGCTATTCCATGTAGTTATTTTAGCCTCTCATTCTCAACTTGGCACATGCCATTCATCTGGTTGCATACAAGTTCATAATTGGTGAAAACTACAATTCCATTTGATCCATACTCCATCGTTGTTCCGAAGCCTTCTATCAATCCAATATAATATGCCTCGTTACTTGTTGTTCTTCCTGGTATATTCATTTTCCTTTGGACGACTTTGCTAGTCGCAATATTGGAAAGCACATATGTAATAACTGCTTTCCCTGGATTGGGATAGCAAGAAACTTCTATGCATAATTTCCATTTTTCAACCATATTTAATGGTTTTCTTATCCCTGAAAAAAAAAATCAATAAAAAATTTATATATGACATGGGAGAAATGACACAAGATCGTGAGATAAATGACATGTGCATGGTTTGTCTTAAGTTTTGACTTAAAAATTTTATGGTCTAGAATTGACATCTAAAATTAATGGGAGGAAGCCTTTAGTTTATGGGAGAAATGACACATGTACACAATTTACCTTAAAGTGGTTGTGTTTTGTGGATATTAAAATGAAGAACTTCTATTTAGATCTATTCCAGAGATTGAATTTAGGGGCATTTACTAGATATGTCACCCTTTATAAAATATGAGATCCAGAGGCTACCTGGCCCTTTACAGACTCTTCCTATAAAACTTGTAGAAGTTAAGAAATTTACATTGACAAATTTACTTGTGAGAAATTTACATTGACAACATATAGAGATTCAACTAGGCTTGTGAAAAGTACAAGTGGACAATGTATAATTCTACTTAGAAGAGTCTTTGGTTTAATGGTTAAGCAAGAAAGAGTCGTTACTTTCTCTATCTAGAGTAGAAGTGGAATACATAGTAGTTACTTATTTTTGAGTGTTTTGGATGAAATGGGCTCTACAAGATATTAAGATAACTTTCTTTTTGAGTGAGTAGAACTGGAATGTACATAGTAAAGTTACTTCTTTTTGAGTGTTTTGGATGAAATGGGCTCTACAAGATATTAAGGTAAGGAAAAATTTTTTTTGAGTGTTTTGGAGAAAATGGGCTCTACAAGATATTAAGGTAAATCTATATATCTAGTAAGTGTTTCAATAGAAGTGTAATGATAATTTCAAAAATAAAATATTCTACTTCAATCACTATTTACCTATCATCATAAAGTACCACTTCCTCACACAAGAAGTCTTTTAAAAAATAGTGAAGATGGAATACATACCCACAAAGCCTCTTGTTAGAGAAGCATTTGAATATGTGAGACACAAATTAGGAATAGTTATTGTAAATTATCTTGTTAGAGAACCATTTGAACATGTGATAAAAATTTAGGGATAGTTCTTGTAAGTTATTGTCACTTATTTGACTTCAAAAAAAGAGCCTATGAAATTGAGTGCAATATCTATGTGGTAGAGTACACAATATCTAAGAGGGAGAATACAATATATTTGACTTCAAAAGAAGAGCCTATGAAATTGAGTGCAATATCTATGTGGGAGAGTACACAATATCTAAGGGGGAGAATAGATATAAGGAAGGAATAGAAAGAGTATCAAAAAGCATATGATTGTGTCAATAATTTGAAGTAGTCAAGAAAGATAACAAAGGACCATCAGAATTGAGTGCAATATCTATGTGGGAGAGTACACAATATCTAAGGGGGAGAATACAATATAAGGAAGGAATAAAAATAGTAAAAAGAAGCATATGATTGTGTCAATAATTTGAAGTATTCAAGAAAGATAACAAAGGACCATCATCAAATTCAAATTGAAAGATCAAGTAGTCTTCTTCATGAAGAATAGGCATTAACTATGTTCATCATTTAAAGGGTTCATTTTTTAATGAATAAATTTATGAATAATATCGAATGAATCATTGTACATTATGATAGATATTTTATTTAAATGAAATTTTATCTATGAATAAAAAATAAAATGGGATCATCTCTTCATATATATATATATATCTGTGTGTGTGTGTGTGTGTAAGAGAGAAATAAAAAGCAAAGGTAATTCCACTAAGCCTAAAGGGGCATGTCCTAATACATTAAATTATGTCCTAATACATTAAATTATGTTTCGTTTTTAGAAGCATTAATCATGAAAGCGATGTAGAAATTTGCTGAATAATGATTAATTATTCACCGAGACTATCCTAATCACATACAATTCGAATTTATATGCAACACATAATCTCTTCCACTCAACTCAGATCATCAAACATGCGGAAATAAAATCAAGCGATAACACATCAAATCATCATACACATTAACACAGTATGTATGGGGAAAGCTTATAGCTGAAAACCCCGCAGCTATTGTGTATATTATAATGGAGAAATGAAGTAACAAACTCAGTACAATACTCCTCACAAGTACTCAGTACTTTCTCATACAGTTACCCACAATCTAGCTCAGTTTTGAACAAGTTACTGGTTCAAAACTCACCGCCAATTTCCTTGCCTCTATTACGCAATCCAGGCTTGTCTATATAGAGATCCAAGGTTTGAATCTCCTTGGCTTGACAGCGCAATCATCATGGGAAATTACTCCAAGTGTGGTGCAAAACTCATGCACAACTGATATCGCCACTGATAGCTAACTCCACCCTTTCATCTATCTCTTTCACTGGTCTCCACTGAACTGATCATGCACTGTAGTGAAATGATGTGTTCTTGAGTTGAATAATGAGTTACTAATTAATGAATTAAATAATATTTAATTCACTCAACTCATAACTAATTGATTAGCTAGTTAAACTAATCTCAACTAGTTCAACTAAAATAAACAGAACACAACTCCACTAGCTGTCTCATTAACTCCACCAAACTTCTGCCACTGAAGTCCTAACTGAAGTCAACCATGCATGATGCCATCAAACCCTTGTGAATAGTGTAATTCCTCTGTCAGATGCATGAGCCACTTCTGTAGCTCGAACTGAAGTGCTCCAAGAGAGTAAACTGAAGTTTATAGTCCAAATATTATTAAGGGTAAATAATATTTGACTTCCCTATTTTTAGGAGAGGCGATCTAAAAGATCTAAATAGACTTCGACCTGTATGTCTAAAAGTGGTTGTCCATCTATTTTTACCAACTTGACCAATCATCCAAGAATAGCATACTGCAACTCCTAGAAAATGCTCCATATGTCTAAAAATAGACATAGTCTAAAAATAGACTTTGCGCCAAAAATAGCCTGCGGGCCCACTTAGTGAAGGCGACTTCATTTCACTAAGCTCCATCATCTTTTTGCATTTTCAACACTCCCTCTCAACAAGATATGGATTATCTGCAACCCCTATCCTGCCTCTATGGAATTCAAACTTGCTCTGGGTGGTGCCTTCGTGTCAGGATGTCGGCATGCGGATCCTCCGTGGGAAAGTATGAAAGCATCATGATTCTCCAGAACCACGATCTCGATATGATGATACCACGATGTCGATGTGTTTGGACCTATCACATGAAATCTTTGGATTAGCCAAGAACGATGCGGCTGCGGGTTATACGGTAGATCGCGCCAGGCTCCAAATGCAACTGAACAATCTGCCGAGGATCTTCCTCTCGAATAGCCTCACATGCGGCCAAGCTAGCCGCCACCTCGGCCTCTGCGGGCGAGTGCCACGGATCTGCGCTTCTCTTTGTACCGAAGCTATTTATCCTTAATCTTGAAAACTTTTCTGAGGATGTGCTCTTTCGATCCGTTGGACTCCCTGCCCAATCTGCATCAGTGAAGCCAGAAAGCTTCGCTCCATCCTCCTGTCTGTACCATAGACCATATCCCGATGTGCCTCTAATATAGCACAATACATGCTTGCCCGCCTTCCAAAAGAGCTTGGTAGGCTTAACCATAGCTTGCGAAAGCTGGTTAACTGCATAACATATATCGGGTCGTGTATTGACCAGATACATAAGTGACCCCACCAACTGTCGATAGACAGTGGCATCCACTACCTCCGCTGAAGTAGCATCCTCCTTCCTCCAACCACCAGGAAGAGGAGTGTCAACAGGCTTGCAGCCTTGCATGTTGAACCTCTCTAGAATCTCCCGAGCATACTTGCCCTGAGAAACAAATAGTCCTCCGCTGCGCTGCCAAATCTCCAATCCCAGGAAATAATGAAGGATGCCCAAGTCCTTCATCTCAAACTCTCGTGCAAGATCCTCCTTGCATGAAAGTATCAACTGCTCATCGCCAGTCAAAATCGGATCATCTACATACAGTACGATGATCAACAGCTTCCCCTCCACCACAATCTGGTACAGGTTTGGATCTGCCTCACTCTTGGAGAATCCAAGCCCGGTGAAGTAGTTGTCTATGCGAGTGTACCAAGCACGAGGTGCTTGCTTCAGCCCGTACAGTGCTCTCTTGAGTTGGCACACATGCGACTCACTGCTGAAGATCTCGAAACCTTCAGGCTGCTCTATGTACACCTCCTCCTCAATAACTCCATTGAGGAACGTAGTCTTCACATCCATCTGATGAATGTGCCTCCCCATCTGTGCTGAGAGAGCAAGGATCATCCGTATGGAAGAGTACCTTGCGACAGGTGCAAAAGTATCCTCATAGTCAATCCCCTCGATCTGTGAAAAGCCACGGGCGAAAAATCTCGCCTTGTACTTCTCCACACTCCCGCCAGTCGCCTGCTTCACTTTGTAGATCCATCGCAATCCCACCACTGATTTCCCACCCGGTCTTGGGACAATCTCCCATGCACTGCTCCTGACGATCGAATCATATTCTTCGATCATGGCATCAACCCATGCGGGTTCCTCCACAACTTCCTCAAAAGAGGATGGCTCCATCACAACACATTGACTCACAAGAGCCATGTATCCAGTGTACCGATCCGGTGACTGTCTCTGTCTGCGCTGTGCTGTAGGTGGTCCTACAACCTTCTCTGCATCCCGAGCCAGTCGCTCAGCTTCTGTAGTGCGCATGCGCCCTCTGATGGTTGGCGCTGCCTGGGTGGTTTCTTCCACCTCCTGAACCTCCTCTTGTGGCTGATCCACATCCGGGAGCTCCTCCTTAGGAACTAACAGCTCCTCATCTGCATGCAAGTGTAGCTCCCTCTCAAGCGAACACTGCATGGCTTTCTCCTCTTGAAATTTTATATCCCGTCGCACAACAGTCTTGCGACTGTCTGACAAATACACCCGGTAGTTGTGAGGTGTATCAGTGTACCCCACAAATATTTCAACCTCAGCAGTTGGATCCAGCTTCCTTCTCGCATCCTTCGTCACATGCATGTAGACAGGAGAACCAAAAATCCGCAAATGGGAAATATCAGGCCTCTTGCCAGAATAAGCCTCCTCAGGTGTACTCATGCCAAGAACCTTGTGAGGACAACGGTTCTGCACATACACTGCTGTATTGCATGCCTCAGCCCACAAGTGAAGGGGTAGGCCCTGATCATGCAACATCGCCCGTGCAGCACCCACGATCGTTCTGTTCTTCCGCTCAGCCACCCCGTTCTGCTGTGGGTTATGGGGTGCGATGAGCTCTCTCCGAATCCCTTCTGCGCTGCAGATCTCCTTGAATTCAGCCGAGATGAATTCACCACCGTTATCACTCCTTAGAGCAATCACCTTCTTCCCCGACTCCTTCTCGACCAGTGCTTTAAACTCACAGAACTTTGCGAATGTATCTCTCTTCTTCTGCATGAAGAAGATCCAGCACTTTCGAGAGAAATCATCAACAAAGATCACATAATACCTATGCTTTGTTGTCGAAGCAACTGAGAAAGGACCACACACGTCTGTGTGAACTCTCTCAAGGATCGTCATGGCGCGACTATCCTTCTCGTGAAAGGTGGCTTTCACATACTTCCCTAAAGTACACCCCTTGCACTGATCTGACTGCGCAAGAGTGCCCTTAGAAAGCCCAGTAGAAATCTGCTGCAGAATCTTCAAAGCTCCATGGTGAAGGTGGCCCAATCTCCTGTGCCACAGTTCGCCCTCATCATCCTGGCAGACCACTTCTCCCGCCTTGCATGCCATAGCTGTGCAGCCATCTACCTACAACTAATAAAGGTTCTTGGTTCGAACCCCTATCTTCCGGGTCTCTCCCGTAGTCTTATTGCGCAGGAATGCTTTTCCTTCACTGAAGACCACATCATACCCCATATCCTCCAACATCGCCACAGAGATCAAGTTCTTCTTCAATCCAGGTACATGCATGACATCCTTCAATACAAAGGGTTTACCAGACTCCCTCTGAAAGGATATGGTACCGATACCAGTCGTACTGTATCTACCATCATCGCCCATCTCGATGTGCACACCCAAATATTTGTCCTCCAGATCTGAGAACAAATCTCGATCTCCCGTCATATGAAATGACGCACCGCTGTCCAAGAACCACACCGATCCCATCACACTTGAAACCAAGCATGCGATCAGTGAAAAGTCAAGCTCGAATTGTGAAGCCAAAGCTTCTCCATCTGCAGATCTTCCCGCTTGCTTGTTCTTCTTCTTCTTTGGACAATTGGTAGCATAATGTCCGTGATCATGACAGTGAAAACACTTCACTTTCGCCATATCCTACTTCTTGCCCTTTGCACCAGAATGAGAGGTTTTCTTACCCTTCCCCTTATTTTCTTTGGCAACCAAAGCGCAGTTTTATTCATCAGCTCCCTTTGATGAAGATCCATCTCGAGTAGTCCTCCTTATCTCCTCCTGCATGAGATCCGCCCAGAGGCGCTCCCATCCCGGCAGCTTCTCCTGACCATTGACACTATATTGATATGAGTGCCAAGCCTTCGGAAGACCAAGGAGAACTAGGTCGACCATGTCCTCTTCATCGACAGTCACCCCCACACTTCCCAGCTCATCTCTGCACTGAGTGAACTTCGTGAGGTATTTGGCGATACTGTCGCCCTTCTCCATCTTGATGTTCTTGAGCTTATCTTTGAGCGCCAGCTTCCTTTGGTCACTCTTACTCTGGAATAGATCCGTCAAAGCTTTCCACATTAAATATGGAGTAGCCTTTCCATGCAGGCTGGATACAATATGATCCTTGACGCCCTCCAAGAGGATCCTTCGACATTTCGCGATCTTCTTTTGCCATGCATCGACCAAAGCTGCATCAGTGGGCTTTGGGACATCCGCATCCACGAACTCCTTCAGACCATTATCTTCTAACATTGCTTCCATGCGATCCTTCCATGCAACATAATTCGAACTGCCTTCAAGAGCATATTCGAGTCGCAAACCGTTGAAAGACATTTTCAACACTGGCACCAAGAAAACAAAACTGCTGCAAAACTTCGAATTCCACCTCAAAGCTCAACCACTCTAGATCGTGAGAACAAATTATTTCTAGCACAGAGATCGACTGCAAGGGGCATTTACCAGACCTTTCACTTTCCGAAGAAAGATGAATCTGGAGGCTACCTGGCCCGCATGCAGACTCTGTCTACCGAAATAAGTTTGTAATCACTATGATGATCAATCTTTGCTTCAATAGCTCCGATACCATGTAGAAATTTGCTGAATAATGATTAATTATCCACCGAGACTATCCTGATCACATACAATTCGAATTTATATGCAACACATAATCTCTTCCACTCAGATCATCAAACATGCCGAAATAAAATCAAGCGATAACACATCAAATCATCATACACATTAACACAGTATGTATGGGGAAAGCTTATAGCTGAAAACCCCGCAGCTATTGTGTATATTATAATGGAGAAATCAAGTAACAAACTCGGTACAATACTCCTCACAAGTACTCAGTACTTTCTCATACAGTTACTCACAATCTAGCTCAGTTTTGAACAGGTTACTGGTTCAAAACTCACCGCCAATTTCCTTGCCTCTATTGCTTGTTTCAATGCTATGGGATGGCCTCTTTATATAGATAAACCACCAGCCTGAACTGCGCAATCCTCATGGGCTTACTCCACCTATCTGTGTGTTGCAAATAGCAACAGTATAGTCACAACTGATAGCTAACTCCACCCTTTCATCTACCTCTTTCACTGGTCTCCACTGAACTGATCATGCACTGTAGTGAACTGATGTGTTCTTGAGTTGAATAATGAGTTACTAATTAATGAATTAAATAACATTTAATTCACTCCACTCATAACTAATTGATTATCTAGTTAAACTAATATCAACTAGTTCAACTAAAATAAACAAAACACAACTCCACTAGCTGTCTCATTAACTCCACCAAAATTCTGCCACTGAAGTCCTAACTGAAGTCAACCATGCATGATGCCATCAAACCCTTGGGAATAGCGTAATTCCTCTGTCAGATGCATGAGCCACTTCCAAGGCTCGAACTGAAGTGCTCCAAGAGAGTAAACTAAAGTTTATAGTCTAAATATTATTAAGGGTAAATAATATTTGACTTCCCTATTTTTAGGAGAGGCAGTCTAAAAATAGACTTCGACCTCTTCGACCTAAAAAATAGAGTCTCATCTATTTTTACCAACATGACCAATGCTCCAAGAATCTCAAACTGGAATCCTCGAACCATGCTCCATATGTCTAAAAATAGACATAGTCTAAAAATAGATTTTGCGCCAGAATTTGCCTGCGGGCCCACTTAGTGAAGGCGACTTCATTTCACTAAGCTCCATCATCTTGCTGCATTTTCAACAAGAGAAGGTAATTCCACCAAGCCTAACGGAGCATGTCCTAATACATTAAATTATGTCTTAATACATTAAATTATGTTTGTTTTCTAGAAGCATTAATCATGAAGAGTCATGAGATCCACATTTCGACCATACTATTTTCAAGTTAAAGGAAAATGTCCTAATAAATTATTATGTTTGGTTTCTAGAAGCATTAATCATGAATTTTGTTTGAGATTGTTGGGAAAAATACTGAGAAGGGGGGTGAATCAGTATTTAGAGTTGAACAATTTTCTTTTCTTTCTCTTAAAACCATATGTTACATTATTGCATCCAACATGTATGTCCAGATATCTTATTATGTCTTTTCTTAAAGCATTGCATCATTCATTCATCATATGAGTAGTAAGCATGAACATAAATAACAGAACATACCATCAAACAAAAACAACACATATGGACACCAGGATTTAAGGTGGAAACCTAATTCAAGAGAAAAACACCGCTGATGTAATCTCAGTCTTCAATATTTATTATAGAGAAAACTTCTTACAATATGTGCTGGTGCAGACTTATGCCAGCACGCAGGCACCCACTTGTAGAAGGCTAAAACCTTCTCTCGTTTACCAGCCTCTCCTGGAAGGGAGCTACTACCCCCTGCTCTCGTTTACCATCTACCACTAGAAGGGAGCTACAACCCCCTTACTGAAGGCTTCGACCCTCAGATCTACTGCAGACCACATCTCATCAATTTTCACACTGGATCAAGCAGCTTCAACGAAACCCTTTATTCAATCATCAGCAAACATATTTTTCCCAAAACTTCATAACAGAACAGTGAGACCACTGTAACCAGAATGTCATAAATAACTCATATTTCAGAGAATATATGCATTCAACATCCCATGTATCCTTCTGTGCATATTAATCTTCAGAAAACCCCAACTGTCATATGCACTTTCAATGTAGATGACCCACATATATACGTGCTTTTTCCTGTATAGATCTCTAATTATATATTTTGCAGAGCAGGCCAGATCTATATAAACTTACCCGGATTTATATGTGTTCTTCAGCAAACATGCGTCAGCTCTTCATCCTTTCTTCTGTTGAATAAATTCAAGACTCATCACCTTGAGATCAATATATCTTGATGGGTGCATCATAGACTCAGAATCATCAATTAAGTACGTCGTCTGTTCATACAGATATTCCTTCGAGGAATTCTTCTTTTTCAACCCTCGCACACGCACACACCAAATTATCATCTTTTTCCCTTTATATAGATTTCACCTTTATTAAAACCATGAGTCAAAAACCATTTAACTGCTAAAGGTATTCCTTTGACAATATTTCCATTAATTTGGCCCATGGGGTTTTTTATTTCTTTTTAATTTATTTATCAATTGATAAGTAAATATATTTACAACGTTTTAATCCCTTATGATTAACCCCTCGGACTTGATAAACAATATCCAACGCTTTCAAATAGTTTAATATTTCAATAAGCCTTTGACCCCTGGCCCACATATGCGCCCCCACCGTACCAAAAGAAACTTTACGCAAGTCTATTGCCTGATCACCGTTAGATCGCGAGCCTCCAAGATCAATGGTACATATGCATATTTCTTGACCTCCGATGCTGAATGTTAACGTGCGATGGCCATCGTACTTTGGTTATCCTTCGCTCATCTTCTTCATACTACCATCGTCCGATGGCCCCCTTTCAGATCGACGGTGCATATCAATATCGCTGGGCATCCTTGGTCGAACTATAATGCACAATGGTCGAACGTTATCATACGATGGCGTGCAGTGGTGGCAGTTTTCCTCAGATGCATGTCACTTGTTTTATGGAATCTGAGCGAAACTCTTGAATACCGCTTATCCCACAAAAGCGGTGCGATATGGAAAATCCTCTTTCACAAATCCATTCGCGGTTTTGAAATAGTGATCAACCGTCCAATCGATCCGTACCCCAAGTTCCTTATAACTTTGATTTAATTGTTCTTTCCCCGTGATTATGTTAATAAAACTCGGGTTATATATAATTTTATATAATGTGCCCTGTACACACAGAACCCATTCGAAGCTCACTGTACCGTGGCGTTAGCACCCTGAAATCTTATACACAAACATGAATCTATGCATAGATCATCACACAGAGTTGCAGGGAATTTCGTACGAGAAAGGGACCAATCAATACCCCTATTGCTCTGGGTATTTGCCACCGAACAGAGATTCTAATATCCGTCAATTCAAATCAACCCTGTCTTTGGACAACTCTCATTCAATTCACAGCTTTTCTCTGTAAATGCATTCTTCCTCTGTTCTTTGCTGCTGATCCTGTTGATCGTTGTTCTCTGCACCTCTGCTATTCTTCTTCGTTGCCCATGCCTTTGCATACTGCTCTTGTAAATGCATTCTTCCTTTCTTATTTTCTGCTACATTTAGATTCCAATTCCTCTGTGACATCCTTTGCCATCAATGACAATATTTCCAACAATCTCCCCCTTTGGAATTGATGGCAATACTCGTCCTCTGAAAATATTATAGGAACCCTTTGTTGCTTTGCTTTTCCTCCCCCTTTGACATCAATGGCAAAGAGTTGACAATACCATGCTCCCCTGAGATCATGATGCATCTTCATAAAATATCAAGATGACTTATAAATTCCAACGATGCATCCTTTTCATATGACCAATGCTCCCCCTTAGGCTGTGCATTCAAAGATGCCCAACAGCCCCTCACAACCAATTTAATCTTATGTATTTAAGTAGACTTGTTCCTCTGCATGGTAGAGACTACTCCCAGTTTATGTCTGATATATTCGAACGCTTCCCTGGGTAGAGGTTTGGTAAATATATCAGCAACTTGTTCTTTGGAGGAAACATACTCCAATTTCACCTTTTGTTCAAGCACTTGTTCACGTAAGAAGTGATACTTGATGGGAATGTGCTTGGTCTTGGAATGCATAACACGATTCTTTGAGATACTAATGGCACTTTTATTATCACACATAATGGAGATAGGGGGTGAACATTTGATTTGAAATTCTTGTAGGGTTTGCATCATCCAGAGAATTTGAGTGCAACATGATGCTGCTGCCACATATTCTGCTTCTACTGTAGATAAGGCAATGGAGATTTTCTTCTTACTAAACCAAGATACTAACCGGGGTCCCATATAGAATGCACCACCACCAGTGCTTTTCCGATCATCAACACTTCCAGCCCAATCTGCATCAGTGTATGCATGAAGAGTAGGATCAACATTCTTTGGATACCATAGTCCAAAGTCTTGATTTCCTTGTAGATATTTGAATATTCTTTTCACAGCTTGAAGATGAGACTCCTTTGGATTAGCTTGGAATCGTCCAACAAACCCAACTGCATGCATGATGTCTGGTCTTGTCCCAGTGAGATAAAGTAGACTTCCTATCATAGATCTGTATTCTGGTTGATTCACCGTGGGGGAATCATCATTATAACTGAGATTACATCCTGTTATCATTGGTGTACTTACAGGTTTTCAATCTTCCATGCCATACTTCTTTAAGATCTGCTTGAGGTATTTTTCTTGTGATAATAATATGCCATTTGTTGCTTGTTGCACTTGCAAGCCAAGAAAAAAGGTTAGTTCCCCAAGTAAAGACATTTAAAATTCTTGCTGCATATCAGAAGCAAAGTTCTGACTCATAGACTCTTCATTACTTCCAAAAATGATATCATCAAAATATACAACCATAATCAATAGTTTTTCATTTTCAGTTTTTGTATATAAGTTGCTATCAGCAGACCCTTTTGAAAATCCTTGTTGATGAAGATATTCGTCAAGACGATAGTACCATGCCCTTGGAGCTTGTTTGAGACCATATAGAGCCTTTTTAAGTCTACAAGCAAGTTTTTCATCATTTCCCAAAATGAATCCTTCTGGCTGTTCTATATAGAATTCTTCTTCCAGATCACCATTGAGAAAAGCAGATTTAACATCCATTTGATAAACTTTGATTTGTTGGAAGCTTGAAAAAGCAAGAAACATTCGTATGGCTTCAAGTCCGGCTACAGGAGCAAAGGTTTCTTCAAATTCTATACCTTCTTGTTGAGCATACCCTTTGCACACAAGTCTAGCTTTATTTCTTATAACACCCCCATTCTCATTTAACTTGTTTTTGAATATCCATTTAGTTCCAATTACATTTTTGTCATGAGGTATTGGTACTAATTCCCAAGTGTGATTCTTTTCAATTTGATCAAGCTCTTCATTCATGGCTTGAATCCAACATTCATCTTTTCTACCTTGACTGACACTATGAGGTTCAATAGTGGACAAAAATGCTATATTGCTAAAAGATCCCACAATAGTCCTTCTTGTTTGTACACCTGATCCCTTTCCTCCCAAAATTTGAGATTATGGATGATTCTTTTGAACAAATCTAGATGGAGCCTTTTCAGACAAATCCTCTTCCGGTTCTTCACTAGGTTCACTGTTTGTATCATTACTATTTGATGTAGAAGGATATGTGTCATCATCATCTTCATTTGTTGTTTGATTTTCTTCTTTTGGAGTTGCAGGAGACTCATCAATAACAACATCAATACATTCAACAATCTTCCGAAGTATTTTATTGTAACATTTATATGCCCTACTCCTAGAGGAGTAACCAAGAAATATTCCTTCATCTACTCTGGGTTCAAACTTGCCAATTTTTTCATCATTATTCTTAATAAAGCATTTGCTCCCAAAAATTTTAAAATTCTTTATAGTGGGAGGATTACCATACCAGAGTTCAGATGGATTTTTGTCACTATTTACACAAAAATGTGATTTGTTGAGAATTTTTACTGCTGTATGTGCTGCTTCTCCCCAAAATGTGTCAGGTGTTCCAGAATCATCAAGCATAGTTCTAGCCATTTGTTGAACTGTTCTGTTCATTCTTTCTGCAACGCCATTCTGTTGTGGAGTGCCAGCTACAGAGAATTGTCTTTTTATGCCATGTTGTTCACAGAATTCAAGGAATTCATTGGATGTATATTCTCCTCCTCGATCAGATCTGAGACACTTGATTTTTAGATCTAATTCATTCTCAACTAGTGCTTTTAAGATCTGAAACTTCTCAAATGCTTCATCTTTGTGTTTAAGCAGCCCAATCCAACACATTCTAGAGAAATCATCAATGAATAAGATATAGTATTCTTCACCATGGGGTGACTTTTTCCTCATAGGTCCACATATGTCAGTATGAATGAGTTCAAGAGGCTTACTTGATGATCCTTCCTTGGCATTAAATTGTACCCTGGTTTGCTTGCCGAATTGGCAAGATTTGCATATGATATTTTCAAGTAGAGTAATATTGGGAAGATCACGAACAACTTTAAGTCTGCTTGATTTGTTGATTTGAGAGAAGCTCAGATGCCCCAACCTTCTATGCCATAGCCAATTTTTTGAAGATTTACTCAAATAACATTGTTCTTTGGGGTTCTTCAATATATACAGGTTGTTTGGAGTTCTTTTTCCTTTTATAATTGCTTTACCTGTATCAAGATCACGTACCACACATTCTTTTGAACTAAAGACAACTTCAGTTCCTTGATCACACATTTGACTTACACTTAAAAAGTTATGCTTTAATCCATCCACATACATGAATTCATTAGCTTTTACCTTTTCCTTTAGAAAAACAAACCCTTTTTCCTTAATGACCGCAGGAGTATCATTTCCAAATGTAACATTTTTTTCTTTTTCTATGCAAGAAGTTTGTCTTTATCACCTCTCATGTGTCTTGAGCATCCACTATCAATATACCATTGGTTTTCTTCATCTTCTGCAAATAACGCTATGCCACAATTTTCAACCTGTAATTCCTTCTTTTTCCATACTTTGGAGCTTGAAGGAACATGTTCTTTTGGCTGAACTTTGCTCCTGCATTCAGATTCTTCATGGCCAAAGTTATTGCAATAAGCACATTCAACTTCATTTTGAAGAGGAGAAAAGTTGTTATAATTATTCTTCTTTGTTTCAATATCAGTATTTTTCTTTCTTGCTTCTCTTGTCATGATGGTTTTATACGCAACACATGGAACATCTTTATGACCAAAATTGTGACATGAGAAACATTGTCCATTGAAGAAGAAATTTCTGCGATCATAAAATATTCTATATGAATTTACTTATTGATTGCTGTTTCTTTGAAAGGCATTCCTATTAGTGTTCTTTAAATTGAGATGATCATGCTTTATCTGTAAATATTCTTTATTCCCTTGCTGAGTGGTAGCATGTTGTAAACCAACTGTAACTGCTTTTAGATAATTTGGTGCTGAAGCCTGAGAAGATTCTCCAATATATCCAAGACCTGTCTTTATAAGAGGAGAATATCATACCTTGATAATCTCATCTAATGTTTCAGATCCTTTAGAAAATCTAAGATTCAGAGTTTTTCCTTTCTCATGTTCTTTTCTTAGACTTACTACTTCACATTCTAATTTCTCATTGTGTTTCTCTTTTTCTTCAAGCTGATTTTTCAGAGTTTCTATGGTTATTTTACTTTCTTCTAAGCAAATTTTGAGTTTATTGTTTTCATCAAGAAAATCACTATCTTCTAGAGCATCCAAAAAAGTATCTTTTTCTTCTCTAGATTCTTTTTCAAATGCCATGAGAATTCTAATATCTTGTTCACATTCTTCCTCACTATCAGATAAACCATCACTATCTTCATGAGTATAGTAACTCTTTCTAGTGCTAAAATGATTCTTATTCCTTTTTTCTACTTCCTTCCCCTTTTTATGTGTTTCTTTATAAGGACACTTAGCATCATAATGACCAACTCTTCCACAATCAAAACATTTGAAGGGAAGCTTACCTCTGAACCGTCCTGTGCCAAGTTGAAGTTTCTTTACAAAGTTTATCTCATCTTCTTCTGAGATATATCCTGATCCTTCTGTTTTTTGTACTTCCTTCCCTTTTGTGGAAGTTCTAAAGACTACTTCTTTGACTTCAGAAGGTCCTCCTCTTCTCATTTCATATGCAGTTAGTATGCAAGGAAGTTGCACCACAGTAAGGTTTTGAAGATCCTGCTTTTCTTTAAGGGCAGAAACTTATGACTCAAATTTTTTCGTTAGTGATCTTAACACTTTCTCAACCAAGGTAGATTCCGTTATTGTTTCTCCCAGATTTCTCATACAATTTACAATATCATTAAGACGTAAAAATAAATTGGCAATACTCTCCTCATTATCCATTTTTAGATTCTCATATTGAATTCTGAGAGTTTCGAGTTTAGCACTTTTTACCTTTGCATCACCTTCATAACTTAGAATGATTTTGTCCCATATTTTCTTTGCTGTATTCAGCTGCATGACTTTGAAAAATTCTAATTTAGTTAGACTTCCCAATAGAGCATTGACAACATTTGAATTTGTTTCATAATACTTTCTTTCTGTTGGATCTGTTGGTACTGCAGCTGGATATTGATAACCTTGTTCAACAATTGCCCATACCTCTGCTCCCAGAGACTGAAAATAGGATCTCATCCTTGTTTTCCAGAAGATTAAATTGTTTCTGTTAAAGAGCGGAGGCCTGATAGATGTTGTTCCATCTTGATTGCTCATCTTGCTTGATCTTCCTTCTAGCGGCTAAGCTTTTCAGAAGGACTTGATCTGATACCAATTGTTGGGAAAAATACTGAGAGGGGGGGTGAATAAGTCTTTAGGGCTGAACAATTTTCTCTTCTTTCTCTTAAAACCATATGTTACATTATTGCATCCAACATGTATGTCCAGATATCTTATTATGTATTTTCTTAGAGCATTGCATCATTCATTCATCAGATGAGCAGTAAGCATGAACATAAATAACAGAAAATACCATCAAACATAAACAACACATATGAACACCAGGATTTAGGGTGGAAACCCAATTCGAGAGAAAACCACTGCTGCTGCAATCTCAGTCTTCAATATTTATTATAGAGAAAAATTCTTACAATATGTGCTGGTGCAGACTTATACCAGCACGCAGGCACCCACCTGCAAAAGGCCACAACCTTCTCTCGTTTACCAGCCTCTCCTGGAAGGGAGCTACTACCCCCTGCTCTCATTTACCAGCTACCACTGGAAGGGAGCTACAACCCCCTTACTGAAGGCTTCGACCCTCAGATCTACTGCAGACCACGTTTCATCAATTTTCACACTATATCAAGCAGCTTCAACACACCCCTTTATTCAATCATCAACAAACATATTTTTCCCAAAACTTCATAACAGAACAATGAGACCACTGTAACTAGAATGACAAAAATAACCCAGATTTTAGAGAATATACGCATTCAACATCCCATGTATCCTTCTGTGTATATTAATCTTCAGAAAACCCCAACTTTCATATGCACTTTCAATGTAGATGACCCGCATATATACGTGCTTTTTCCTGTATAGATCTGTAATTATATATTTTGCAGAGCAAGCCAGATCTATATAAACTTACCCGTATTTATATCTGTTCTTCAGCAGACATGCGCCAGCTCTTCATCGTTTATTCTGTTGAATAAACTCAAGACTCATCAGCTTGAGATCAATATATCTTGATGGGTGCATCATAGACTCAGAATCATCAATTAAGCACGTCATCTTTTCATACAGATATTCCTTCGAGGAATTCTTCTTTTTCAACCCTCGCACACGCACACACCGAATTATCATATTTTTCCCTTTATATAGATTTCACCTTTATTAAAACCATGAGTCAAAAACCATTTAACTGCTAAAGGTATTCCGTTGACAATATTTCCATTAGTTTGGCCCACGGGGTTTTTTATTTCTTTTTAATTTATTTATCAATTGATAAATAGATATATTTACAACGTTTTAATCCCTTATGATTAACCCTTCGGACTTTATAAACAATATCCAACGCTTTCAAATAGTTTAATATTTCAATAAGCCTTTGACCCCTAGCCCACATATGCGCCCCCACCGTACCAAAATAAACTTTACACAAGTCTATTGCCCGATCACCGTTAGATCGCAAGCCTCCAAGATCAATGGTACATATGCATATTGCTTAACCTCCGATGCTGAATGTTAACGTGCGATGGCCATCGTACTTTGGTTATCCTTCACTCATCTTCTTCATACGACCACTGTCCGATGGCCCCCTTTCAGATCGACGATGCATATCAATATCGCTAGGAATCTTTCGTCAAAATATAACGCGCGATGGTCGAAAGTTATCATACAATGGCGCGCAGTGGTGGCAGTTTTCCCCGGACGCGTGTCACTTGTTTTATGGAATTGGAGCCAAACTCTTGAATACCGCTTATCTCACAAAAGCGGTGCGATATGGACAATCTGATTTCGCAAATCCATTCGCGGTTTTTAAACAGTGATCAACCGTCCAATCGCTCCGTACCCCAAGTTCCGTATAACTTTGATTTAATTGTTCTTTCCCCGTGATTATGTTAATAAAACTCGGGTTATATATAATTTTATATAATGTGCCCTATACACACAGGAACCGTTCAAAGCTCATTGTACCGTGGCCTTAGCACCCAGAAATCTAATACAGAAACATGAATCTATCCATAGATCATCACACAGATTTGCAGGGAATTTCGTACGAGAAAGGGACCAATCAATACCCCAATTTCTATGGGTATTTTCCACCTAATAGAGTATCACCAAAACTCAACTATACACAGATTTTATTTCTCCTCCATCAGAATACATACATTATATTTATACATGAATGAACTTCCACATGGATTCTAATATCCGTCAATTCAAATCAACCCTGTCTTTGGACAACTCTCCTTCAATTCACTGCTTGTTTTTGTAAATGCATTCTTCCTTTGTTCTTTGCTACTAATCCTGCTGATCGTTGTTCTCTGCACCTCTGTTGTTCTTCTTCGTTGCCCATGCCTTTGCATATTGCTCTTGTAAATGCATTCTTCCTCTATTCTTTTCTGCTACATTTAGATGCCAATTCCTCTGTGTTGTGTAGATTAATCCGTCTTGCGGACAAGACCGATCTCTCTAGTACAAAAGGTAACTAGCAACAAACAGCCAATTATACTAATCTCTCTCTAAGCATATAAGATTTATAAAAACACTATACGGGTGTAGAGCCTCCCTTATGTCCAACGCTTGCTTGATTTTGTTGAAGTCCTTCCCGTGCATTGAAAGAACGTTCCTCTTATATCTGCAATCACAAACAAGCAAAAATATTAAGCAGCACCTGTATAAACATTATCATAAATCATACTTATCATAATGATCAAGGAATTTATGAAATAAACCATGAATTGACAGTTTAATGAGAGAAATGAGTATATTTGTATTAATTTTAAAGATAGAAAACCTTTACAACCTGTGCCTTGATGTTGTGCAGGTCCTCCCGGGGTCCGAAGCAGGAATCTCCTCTACTTTGACAAGCATTGCACTCTTTTAACCAAGACAAATGGAGATGAGTGATTTAACCTCACAGAAAGTCTTAGTTACCTAAGTCTAAATCTCAACAGCATTTAACTTCAAATCTCATAAGCTTGAACTCCCTTTGAGGCTACCCAAGGCCTCTTTTTATAGTGAAAGAGAGGAGGTTTCTAGTTCCAAATATGAAGGGATAGATTCCTCCTTCAAAGGGATAAGCTCCTTACATCAAGGGGTTAGCTCCATTAAGTGAGGGATGCATGAACCTCTTCAAAGCGTATCCATTCCCGAAAATTCCCATCCAGAACCTTCTAGAATTCACCTGGAATTCACTTTTTATCTTCATTTTCTCGCCTTTTTATGTTTTACAGAGGTCCGCACCCATTACACAAAGAACATGCGGTATGGTTCCGCATGCAGGCTGAGATTTAGGTGCGGGACCGCAGGGAATGCATAGAGAAAGTGCGATACCAATTCTTAGGGGATTTTTAGGGATTTTCTTCTGATTTTGAAGCTTGACATGAGGAGCTGGTATATTGGACTTGCAAAAGGAGGAAGTATGAGTCATAATAAGCTCATACAGTCAGCAGAATGTCAAGGTGACAGTTTTCAGTGTAACAAATTGCCCCCTAAAGTGCAAAGTCTGGAATAAATGAAGCTGTAGTCTGTCATATATGAAGAGTGCAGTACTTTATCATTTCAAAGATCATCCTGTGGACACCCCAGTCGGTACCTGTAAAAACATTCAATGCAAAATATATACATGTATATGTCATCACTGATGTAGGCATTCCCATACTCAGATAAAAACTAACTATGAACTAACTGAAATCGTTCTGATACAGGAATGATTTTGAATACATCATAGTACAGATATATGTAGACACAGTATGGACGCAGCCATCTGTTTATCAATAGTCTACTGTATAGATGAAAACAAAATTCCTCGCAGCCTGGATGGTGGAAACTAGATCCGGGGTCTTGATTTCCGCATCTCGAACCAGTACGATTCTATCCATGTGAATGAATGTGTCGAAGTCGAACATGGTAGAAACCAATTGATTACCAGTCAATGATGTGAACTGTTAACAAGTGTGAGAGAAACCACCAGTAATGTCAATGGCTCTCAAAGTACTCAGTACAGTCCATGAAATGTGAATGAATGAGCTGAAGTCGAACATGTCACGGAGTCATTCGATCGAAGGTCATTGATGCAACCTGTCGTCGAAAGCGAGAAACCTGCCATTAAGGCATGCAGATTTCAAGGTACTGACGATTTCTGGATCAACTTCCTAGATAATGTGCTGATGTCGATAGAAAGTGATCTATCATAGGTAAGCCCACAACACGAAATCATAGATCAAGTTTTGAAAATATATTGGCAAGGACTGACTCAGGGATGGTCAAATATGGATGACAGATATTTTGCAGATGAATGGTTTTATTTGAACTGTTCTCTTGGACACATAACGACACTGCAGATGGCTTGGTAACAATTGACCTAAAGCTAATACCCAGAAACCGGCTGAAAACATTTCAATGTGGTTTGATTAACTGTTAGGCAAAGGATTTCCCAACCCAGGTGAATATAAGTGTCGTGTCCAAGAGTGGTCGACTGAGTTCTTGGAAGATTTAAAATACAACAAACACGCCCATTTTTCTCTCTTTTCCCCCACCATTTCTGGCAAGTACCTCTTTATTTTTGACAAGCTTGAGGAGGATAACATCTGCTTGGTTATAAGCTCATCCTTCGGATGAGTCCAACTTAGTTTAAAATTCGAACCCTAAGAAGGAGTGGTTCATTCCTGTTGAAAATTAAACAGGTCCTTTACTATTAAGTTTTAACGAGTCCAGTATAGGAGAAACTCGGTGTTTTTCAGTTTTAGGGAGTCAGAAGAAAAACTTAAGAAAACTCCATGAGTGTTCTTTTTCGTAAATTTAGTCTCTCGAGCCCGAAAAAGGATAAAATAATGCGGGAGAGAACTCTATTGACCGTATTTAGTCAACGTTTACCTTTTTCGTAAATAGTCCATTTCAGTCCGTAAAAGGGGTAAACTTATACTGAAGGGACGACTGTTCATTTACTTTAACGAGTTCAAATAGTCAAGTACTCGGCTATCTTTTCATATTTAGAGATTCTGAAAAGGGCTTAAAAGAGGACTCCAAGGTTTCGCTTTTTCGTAAAATTTTTGAAAGAGTCCGAAAAAGTGATAAAAGTATGCTCTTTGTTGAAAAACGATCATTTCACCTGAAAAATCCTGTTACTGCACAAAAACTCAAAACATTACACATACCTGTTTAAGATAAGTAAAAAAATGCTTTCAAAAATATCCCTTTTAAAGTGAAAAATAAATAAATTAAAAATTCATTCATTCGAAAAAACTTATAAAAAGGACTTTTTCTATTTCATTTTTACCGTTCAGTTGCAGAGTGAAAAGTAAAAAGCTTTTGGTTAAAAAGGTTCCCGTGAAGATTCTGGAAAATTCAACCGTTGGAATCGAAAATCGTCAGCCCCAGGTAATCCACGACCTCTTTATCTTGTTTTTCATCCGTTCAAAATTCATTTTTAGGCTTTAGTTTGATTTTTTAGGGCAAAAATTGGTTCAAAAATGCGCCCGCGGGGTCCGCAGGCGGGACACAGGTTACCTGCGGACCCCGATTTTTTCTGAACGGGAAAAAATCGAGGGTACCGCACCCGACACACATCTCGCGTGCGGAGCTACGCTCTGTTTACAAAGAGCGGGTGCGGTACCCGCGCGGTTAAATTTAAAGCATGGTTTTCTCAAATTTCTGCCAAAATTTCTCAAATGAAATCATTCTAATATGCCTTATTTTGTGTTGCAGGATTAACAAGATGCTTATTTGGCGAGAAAGGGAGCATGAGGAAGTGGATGAAGCTGTAATACTTCATTTGCCCACACAAAGGGCATTAAAAGCATGCTGCTTATACAAATTCTGGGCCATCTCTGGCATGAGGGCACAAGTGGAACTCTTAACATGGTTGGTAGACGGATGGCATGTGGAGGACCAGTGTTTCCTTATTGGTGGCCACCGGCTCGAAATTGAGCTGGAGGATATATATTTTTTGACTGGTTTGTCCAAGAGGGGCGAACATGTATCCTTGTTTGGGACTAGGCCAGGTGGCCAGACTGTCGCTAGTCTTCAACTCGAATTTTGCAATGATCAGGAAAATCCTCGGGACAAACGGATTGACATAAAACATATCATCTGTCCTGAATTGAAGGTTATAGCATTCACTGTTACCAAACTATGTGGGAGCGCCGCGCTTCATGTGGCTACTGGTTCCCAAATGCGTGTTGCAGTGGACTGTTTTCGCGGCACCATCTTCAACTGGTGCGAAGCTGTGTTGGCCAATATAAAAGGCCAACTTACCAGAGCAAAAACCGGGAAACTAAAAAACTTTGGATACGGATCCATCGTCGTTTCTTTTGCTTTGGAGAGGATTCCTCAGTTAGCTCCACAGAGTATTGCAGTTGATGCCGGTCGACTTCGAGAACCGAGAATGGTTCGCTGGTCCGCGCTGATGGCCCGTCATGCTATTGAGGGCACTGAGATTGTACGATTCCCTGCTTCATATTTTCATTGGCTGGATCACCAAGTTTTCATGATAGAGGATTTTCCATATGCAGGGATAGATTTCCGCGGAGATAGAGAGATGTCTCTCCCTGCAGGGGAACAGTGGGACGATTCAGGTAAAACATTTTTCAACGTTTTCTAAGTTCTATTTTTTTTTAATTTTTTATCGTCTTAGAAAATTAATAACCAAAAGTTTTTCAAATACAGACGTAGGTCCACAACGACCAGCTCATCTCCAACCTTTCGAGAGGAGACAACCAGTTGCGCCCGCACCAGCCCCAGCAGGCCAATCAGTAGAGATTTTGACTGATTTGGAGCATCATCTAGAGCGCTTGACTCTAGATATACCAGAGACCAGCATAGATGACATTCCTCTCAGGCTACAAAGATATGTGATTGGAGTCCCAGGACCTTTCAGAAGGTTCCTATGCAAGGTGGCCCGAGCAGTTGTTTCCTATCGAGATCATCATGAGTGATGGGATGATCGTGTAGACTCATTTTTGTACTTTTGTGTTATCATTTTTGCCGATCATAAGGTGTTTCCAACCTATGATCGAAGACGATGTATATTTTTTGAACACACTCCTATGATATATATCACTATTTTGACGGCTATCTGTGTACATATATGAATGTTGTTTGTTTTACTGCTTTTAATTATTGCAAATGTCTATTTATCATACTAGAAGAAATTGAATCTGCTAATGTATTTAAATGTCTTGGAATATGCTGATATTAAATGTAATCAAACTCACGTTCCAAGAGACGAACTCTCAAAAATAACCGTAATAACACCGGATTTCTAATGGTATAAACCCTGTTAAGCTGTAATACAACAAGTTCAGAATCCAACCTCACAATCAAACTCCGAATTCCAAAAGATATGGACTCAGATAATAACTCAATTACTGCACTATACTCGGCAATGTTATTTTTTGTTTGACCAAGGCTTACCCCATGCATGGATACTAACTCGTCAGAGGGTGAATAGATAACCCAAGCTGCGGAAGAAATGTTCCGTGTACTACGACAAGCACCATCAGCAAAACCAATGTAGGTTTGAAGAGTCGTCGACATCTGCAATATCAAGAGTAAAACTCAGATAAGCAGTCATAGTGACAAAACACACTTCTAAACTAGGCACACTTTTCTAATCTAAAACACACCAGCAGTAAAGAAAATCTAAACTAACAAAAATCTCCACACCTCGTTTAAGCGTAATATCGCTTTAGATAAAGCCCATTTCTAGGTTTATCCAAAGGGACACCGTCAAAATCTACTAACTCATAGGCCCCTTTTACTAACTTTCGTTTCACAATATAGGGACCATGCCACATGGGCACGAACTTTCCAGCTCCTAGCTTGTCATTAGCTTGATCATAAAGTAAAACTAGGTCTCCTTCTGAAAAATTTCGAGGGGTCACATTTCTATCATGCTGAGCTTTTATCCTTTTAACATGAGCCTCGTTTGCTATTGCAGCATTTCGTCGATTCTCATCTAATTGGGCTAAGTATAAGAAACATTTCTCCTCTTCAGATGTAGCTGGAAGTAATTCTACGGCTAATTTTAGTGACGGTATTTCGCATTCAATCGGCAGCATAGCTTCTAAACCGTAGACCAGTTGAAAAGGAGTGAAACCTGTTGATGTTTTGACTGAGATTCGATATGCCCAAAGCGCTGAAAATAACATGGAATGCCAATTCGTCTTGTGAATACCAATGATTCGTTTAATCATGGTGACTAAAAATTTATTAATGGCTTCAACGAGACCATTTGCTTGTGGATAGTACGGAGTGGAACTATCGTGGCGTAGGCCAAGTTGTTCTGTTAGTTCAGTCATCATGATGTTCCGAAAATGACTTCCATGATCCGTAATAATAGCCTGAGGAACACCAAACCTAGCAATTATATGATTGAATACGAATGTTGCAGCAGTCTTGCCGTCATCTGAATATGTAGGCATCGCCTCGGCCCATTTCGTAAAATAATCTACTGCGAGAATAATATAGGCATTCCCCCCTGCCGAGTGAGGGTTACATGTGATAAAATCGATACCCCATTTCGCAAAAGGACCAACAGCAATTATAGGGTGAAGAGGAGCGGGTGGTGCGCGCATTTTTCTATCAAAAATTTGACAATTGTGGCATTTCCGAACCGCATAGATGCAATCTTTAAATAACGTTGGCCAGAAATAACCTGCACGCAATATCTTTTGGGCAGTGGCATACCCAGACATATGACCGCCACATGCTCCAGAATGACAGTCATTTAAAACCTTCTCAGCTTCTTCATGAGTTAGACAACGTCGAAAAACAGAATTCGCTCCTCGTCGATAGAGTGTATCACCAATGATATTATATTGTTGGGATTCGAAGCGTATTTTCCGTCGCTGAGTTCGTGAAATATTGGGCCGAAAAGATTGGGTTTGGAGATACACAATAATATCTCCATACCATGGATCAAGCGTACTGATAAGAAACAAAGATTCATCCACAATGGACTCTTCTGCCACTGTTTCAGTATCAGTAGAGGGGAAATCACACATCAGTTCCGCAAAAACCAAAGATTTCTTTGCCTTGGATTTCTCAAATTCCAAGTCAAATTCCTGTAGGATAACTATCCATTTAGAATACTTGCCCCCTAGCAATTTTCTGGTCAAAATATACATCATAGGGTTGCAATCAGAAATTACTGTGGTTTTATGTAACAAGATGTAATGTCTAAAACGTTGGACAGCTTGAACAGCTGCCAAGGCCAATTTCTCCACATGTGTGTATTTGATTTCAGTCGGATTCAAATTTCGACTAAGATAATAAATCACATGTTCATTGTGAGATTCATCTTCCTGAACTAGTACCATTCCAATAGTGGAATAAGAAGTAGCGAGATACAAGATGTAATCTTGGTTGTAGTTGGGAGGATGCAATAATGGTGCATGGGTTAACGCGTGTTTAAGTGCATTAAAAGATCGATCAGCGACCTCGTCCCAAAAGAACAGAATGTCCTATTTCAACAACCGGGTAAAACCCTTTGCAAGCTCGGCATAGTTCGGAATAAATCTACGTAAAAAGTTTGCTTTCCCCTGCAAACTTTGGAGTTGGCGCAATGTCGAAGGAGGAGGCAATTTAACGATAGCTTCGACCTTCGAAGGATCAACACGAATGCATGATTTTGAGACAACAAATCCCAGTAATCGACCCGATTCTACGCAGAAAACACATTTATGCGGATTAAACCTTATCCGATAATGCCGACATCTCATAAAAATTGCTCGTAAATGAGTGGGATGATCGGCCCTACGTAATGAATGAGCAGGTAAGTCATCGAGATATGGCTGAACAATGTGCTTAATGTCATGAAATGCATAAGACATTTCCCATTGAAAAGTTGCTCCAGCGTTCTTTAGTCCAAAAGGTAGTTTACAATAGGCAAACGTTCCCCATGGACAAATGAAAGCTGTTTTAGGTTGATCTGCAGGGAGTATGTTTATTTGATTGTAGCCGGAAAAACCATCCATAAAGGAGAATAGTTCACTACCAGCACAATCATCGATTATCTGATCGATATAGGGAGTTGGATAATTGTCTTTTGGACACGCTCGATTAATGTCCCTATAATCGATACATACTCTTATTGTTCCTTGTTTTTTAGTGACAGGAACAATATTCGATACCCAATCCGTTAAGGGAATTGGATAAATGAATCCTGCTCGAAGTAATTTTTCAACTTCAGTTTTTATAGCAGCAGCTTTTCTAGGATGAATTTGACGTAATCGTTGACGAACAGGTTTTGCATCCGGGTAAGTCTTAATCTCATGAACTACGATCGATGGATCAATTCCTGGCATTTCTTCATAAGACCAGGCAAACACGTCACGGAATTCTTGAAATAGGGCTTTATAAGTCTGAATTTCTTCGTCTGAACAACAAGCACCTATATGAATGTTTTCAATTATTCCTGGTTTTACTGAAATGTCAATTGGACCGTTCTAGATATATTTTCCAAATTTAACTCAAAATCAGAATTTTGCAATGGATTCTGAGGTTCCTTGGCATATTCAGCAGTAAAAATTGAAGCGAAATCATTTTCAAAATGATCTAATTCAGGTAAGAATGAAGACCGGTGATGAAGATCTTCCCATGGTAAATCATCAACAGACAAAAACTCACGAATTTTCTCATCTGAGTGAACAGTTTCAGGAAATGTCGTTGCATATGAACTAGAAATAGAAAGCGATTCCTCTTGGATCCCATTCATTGGATCGGTTTCGGTTGAAGAGGGGTTGTAAAAAGACTGTACAGTCTGGTATGCAATTTCAAATGGACTCAAAGGCATCGCACCATCAAATGAATCTATCTCGGATTCAGAAGGTAGAATCCAAGGATCATCAGACATAACTGTGTCTGATGAAATCATATGAATAGTTGCAGTAGAAGACGATACGTTAGGAGGAGGAAAGGAAAAAGTTCCTAGCAAACCAGAATCTTTAACCAAACCTACTCCAACATCCTTATAAGGGATAGCCGTTTTACCAACATGCTGGATTGTTTCTGGAGAGGCTGGGTCTGACGAAAAATAAGTTAACTGATCTATTGTCACGATCCTTCCTTGATATGGAAATTTTATAAGTCGAAAGACCGAAGAGACAACAGCAATCATAGCATAAGACCAACTACGACCCAGTAGAAGGTTGTAATCTAGAGGGGCATCAACCACTTCCACATCTAGATTAACGATTTTTCCTTCAACCCCTATGGGTAAATCCTGCAAAATACCATAAGGTTGAAAACCTCGACCATCAAAAGCTTTTAGAATCGTCGGAGATTGGTTAAGTGTAGGAGAACCAAGTGATTTCCAACACTGAAACGACATAATACACGTTGAAGCTCCCTCATCAATCACAGTCCGAAAAATAGGTCTGTTTTTGACTAACACTGGAATCTGGAAAGCCATTTGGTGAGGAAGACGCGGTGTACTAGTTTCTAAATCGAAGATTATGAGGTTAGAATCCTGAACATCAACAACTCCTATAGCAGAAAATAACAATTTACGCTGTGCTGGACACGATTGCAGCACTTCCAAAGCCGACATCGCTGAAGGAGAAACAGCTAAATCTTCAACAATGTTGTAATTCTGAGCAGCTCTCGCATGTGGATTGAAAGCTGATTTACGAAGAACACCTTTAGCAGGCGGTTTGATTATCAAGTCTGGATTTTGTTTCTCGATCTGTAGCGGACCGGAAACAGGAGGAGTTGTATTTGATGGGTTGGCATTAGAAGACTCTCCTTCTTTGCCATCAACGGGATTCTTAGAACCGTAATCTTGCGATCGCGTCGCAATCCTTACATGAGACATCATCATAATAGGCTCTTCTAAAGTAGTCGAGGAAGAACCAATCATCTTACTATCTTGAACTGGAAAAGGATCCTTCAAGACATCAGGTTGTTGCGATCCTTTAACGAGTTTCGTTACCTCCTCTCGATATGGACATTCTTTCGTGAAGTGATCTTGTTCACAAATGAAGCAAGGATAGCGAGGTTTACGTTTCTCGTCATTGGATTCTTCTCTATCTGTTTTCTCTTTCGAATTTTTCTTGTTTTTGTTCCTCTCTTTCTTTTTACTACCAGATTTTGATTTTGCCGTAGATGTTTCAACGACGTGAATATCGGCAGAAACTTCTTGAGAGGATTCTCCTTTCGGGGAATCAGGTAAAGTTATAATTGGAGAAGAATTCTTTGAGGATTTCTTCTTACTTTTAGAACTAACTGTACCAATCATACCGTCAGCGGCATGAGACCCTGAAGGAGCAGCAGCTATTTGACCTTGTTTTGTCTTAAATATATAATTTTGTCTTAAAATACTTTTGTCTTAAATTTTTTTGTCACAAATTGTTTTTGTCTTAAATATAAAGTTTTGTCTCGAATTATTTTTGTCTCACACTACTTTTGTCTTAAATTTTATATTTAAGACAATTCAATTGATATTAAATTTTTATATAAAATAATTAAAATAAAAAGTGACTTTTTAAGAAAAAAGATTTCTTTTGTCTTAAAAAAAATGTCTTAAAAACCATTTACTGTAGTAGTGTATAGACCTGTTTAGATAATAATATTATTATGATAGCAAATTTCCGTTGGTTATGGTTGATTATCTTTTAATATGAATAATAAATTAATCATAAAATGCACATTTGGATACTTATTCTAAATTTCATGTCTATTAATATTTACCAATTATTTAATTTATATGACTACCCTTAATATATAATATAATTTAATTAATATCCATTGACATTTCCTCGACTATTATTGATTATCTTTTAATAGGAATAATATAACTCAACCATCCCCCCGATCGGAGTGATCATTGATCGAGGTTGCCAAAAGCAGACGCTCGACAGGTGGAGGCTTTCGTTAACCCCGCATACATTACCCATGCAGCAGCTGTACTTACCGCAATCATGGAAGCATGCAGAAGATAGGAGTTTAATGATGCGTTTGGGAAGAAATCCTGTGCTGTCAGGATGGAAAGGAAGCATTCCAGCGAAGACAGGGTATATGCATTGTAAGTTTCGTTATGACATGCATTATTCAACTGGAGTTGCAAATCTGAAGAGGCACAGGAGGATGAAGACAACCATACCCTGCACTAGACGCGCTGCATTTCTGGGGTATATATTTATCAATCTTCTGTCCATGCTCATTGTTGTATTCTGGGCTATGCATTGCTCTAAGATAGTTTCTCTTAGTTGGTTTAAACAGCGGGAATAATAGTTTGTCTTTCCTCCTTTAAAACCCGTAGAACCCTGTTTCAGGGACCCCTGTCACCTTCAGCGTAAACCTCTTGTTTTGGTTAAGTTTAATTCTAGGGCTTACTGTCTTAGCAATTCTGGTGTTGGGTGCGTTTCAATTACAAGTTCGATTTGGAATGGGAGTTGTTGGGTTATTCTGTCTACAGTATATTTTGTCGTCGTTTTGCAACTTTGGTTTGTTTGTTTCTATTATACTGTCACCAGTAGCTAGAGGAAGGATATGCATCTAAAGCACCCTCATGTTATAATCTGTGGCCCCTGTTATAAGTTGTGGAGTTTTCTCCCTCATGGTAGGTTGCCTTGTATTTTGATTCACTGTCGTCTCTCTGTAATTCTGACTCATAACCTCTAGTTATCTTTGTCTGTTTGCTGCCTCATAGCCTCTAACAAGACCCTCTGTTATTTCTGGTCCTTCTGTCTTTTCTGGGAATGGATTAACTGTTTTCACTTTGCTCCTTTTCGGGGAAAAAACACGTTTTATACAATCGAAGAAAATCAGATTGACCCAAATTGTAATTTTGCTGATAAAGTCCAAACTTTAATGGTTTCCTATTTCTTGTCTATGTTCATTCTTAGGCCAGAGCCCACTTATTTAAGTCAGTTCTTCATCATGGTCAAGAGACAAACTCGAAATCCCATAGCCCTTAATCCAGAAAAACATAAACAAAAGCAGGTACAACTTGAAGTTAAACTCAGGAAGAGAGGAAGAAAGAAAATACAAGAGGTTTTAAAAGACCTCTGTGAAACTTATGATATTGGCAACTCTTCAAATGTAAGATAGGAAATTCGAGGTTGGGAGCAAGAAATTCAAATTGATGAGGAAGATAACGAAGCAGAAGAAGAAATTATTGGATTTCATCACAGATCCAGGCAATACTCGTGGTCGTTTATCACTGTTTCATCAAACATTTCATACTTACTGGATTGTTAAATGCCTTTTGGCTAAGGCTATGCAGAGCTTTCCCCCTCATCAAGAGAAGATAGAACCCAAAATTGTGGAATTGTTACAAGATATTGACAATCAGCTGAAGCACATCAAAGTCACACAGTACTAGGCTATTGATCGTATCAGTAGAATTGATGATCGTATAGGCAAAATTGAGAAACAACTCCAACAAATGCAACAAGTGGGTATCCCATGATCCATAGCAAATGATCCAGCACCAATTGAATCCTCTAATGAATAGCAGTTTTAGCAGTTTGGTCATGTTTATAATATGCAATTTTGTTTTTTGCAAGGACATATACCACCGAATAGAGTTGTAGATAATAGAGTAAATAGTTAGTTAGCTAATGAAGCAAATGGTAGAATGGCACTCTTCCAATTCTGGATGGTTTTTAAGGCTCTAAGGTGGCCAACAGACCTGGTTTCCTCTGGGCAGGTTGAGGCCACAGACTGAATATTATTTTTGTAACCTGCTTTCAAAACATAAATAGAAAATAGCGAGGCACTACTAAATTGACCAAAAAAGAAAAATATAACTCAACCATCGTCTATGAGGTCTTGGTTAAATGGTGATAAGGCAAAGTGTTTTAGCACTCATCACAGGTTCAACTCCTTTCCCCGATCGAGTTGATGTATCCCATCTCGCCCACACAAACAAAAACAAGGATCAAAATCATAAAGCGTTAACAATATAAAAAATATATATTTTCTCGAGTAACAGGCAGATTCCAATCTTTCAACCCGTTCCTCCCTCACCTCCATCGAAAACAAGCGCTGCCCTAAGAATGATATGATCCGGCACAAGCCGATATGGGCGAAGTGGAAATGGCAACCAGTTGAGAAGTGGCGAAACAACATACATATAGAGATTGAACGCGGCCAATTAAGATAAGGTTAATACTTGAACAAAGTTAAAATACAATTAAATTTACGCGTAAAACACGCTGCAGGTTAACAGAATACATACAGTGATTCAATGCGGCCAATTAAGATAAGGTTAACACTTGAACAAAGTTAAAATATAATTATATTTACGCGTAAAACAGGCTGCAGGTTTGCTGTGGGGAATGCCGTAAATATTGCATGTTTGACTTTTTCTCTCAAACTAGCTGCTTCTTCTCTCAGATCATAAACTAGAAACTCAACGCTACATCATAGTAATTAAATTCATAGTAATTAAATTCAAATTTGAGTAGATATGAACAAAATTCAACTACATAAAATTTTCCGTAGTTTAATTAGACTGTTTTTTTGCTTTCAAAATCACGGAAATTTTGGTAAATTTATGTAAGATTTAAAAAAAAAATCTGGTAGGGATTTTTGTAAATCCACTTTATAACTATCAAACTTTAATATTTTGGGTGATTTAGACGTTATTGATGGTGCTAAATCCATTTCGCCCATCAAAATCATGATTCAAACATTGTGACTATAAATTATGTTAATTTTTTTTGGCTTGGATTCCAACCAATTTTGGCTATCCGAGCAATTCCCCCGTCTCTTTAGACAACTCCATAAAATTTAATATAGACAAAATTCTCCACTGTACATCCTATTAATACAAAAAAATAAAGTTTCAAAATTTTAAAATGTTGAAATTAATAATTTTGATATTCAAAATTTCAAGGATTTCTCTAAAATTGTTTTCAATGATGTTATAGAAGATGTAAATAAAATTAGATATCAAGATTGTCGCTTGACTTTGGAATGAGAGGTCCCATATTCTTATAGGTATTGGCCAATCAATAGATAGAATAGTAGTTAATGAGATTCTCTCTAGTAGTACATTATTTGTTAATTTCTCTTTGTGTGCTTGGGCTAAAGAGTTTTGAATTAATTAATATTATAAAATGATTTTATTAACTAAATAAAATTCTCTCTCTCCACAAAAATTTAAAAGACTTTCTAGTGATGTTGTTGGAAAGTTGGAAGTCATTTGAATTCCACACACTTAGTTGGAAATGCCACCATTTTTTTTCTTCTTCTTGAGTTTTGAAACAACTAGACGTGAGCTAGTGTAAATAAATGGAAGAATTAAGAATCGTTTCCATCTTAGAAGACTATGTATTCACTAATGCAATGAGATATTATAGATGCTAGGTGTGGAACATCTAATGTTTTTAGAGAGCCTAAATGCATCTAGTTTCCCCAAAATTGAATGGGGTGCAAGAGTAGTGGAGCATAATAAATCTAGAATTATATCGATCCATTATTACATATACACTATTGGAAGAAAATCCTTGGCATGGGTGAAAACGAAAGTCGTCATCCTCACTAAATTTGTTGTCACTACACATCTACTACACTTAGTTGCTTCTTGAAAATCCTCTTTGCAATAAGGTCAACATTATCTACTAAATATATCTATCATTCATTGAATCCACATTATCTCAATGCAATATATTCTACACCAAGTTGTGTCGTCATATTTAAATGCATTCACACATTTTATATATCTAAATTCTTTTTCAAATAATCTTTCTGCAATTAGTTAAAAAAAAATAAATTTGATGTTTTCTAGCAATGTGAGTTTTATTATGAAAAAAATATTTTAATACTTACTGTAAATTGATATGTATAGATGTTTACTAACTATTTAACTTATATGACTATATTTATAATTATTATTATTATTTAAAATAAAACTATAGTTTAATATATTTTTATGACTTTTATTTTAAAAATATTAACAATATTATTAAGATAGAAAATTTCCGTTTCATTATTGTTGCTTATATTTTAATATGAATAACAAATTAACCATATGATACACATTTTGATACCTATTCTAAATTTCATCTCTATGACATTTCCTTGATTATTATTGGTTATCTTTTAATACGAATAAGATAACTCAACCATCACGCCCTCACGATAGTTTAATGATAAGCTCGAGCTTATTTTTTTATTAAAATAAATATTATTTTTAATATAAAATGAAAAATATAACATAAATTAATAAATTCATATATCACTTTGTTGGGAACCCTACCATAAGTAGTTAAAGATTCACTATTTTTCACTTTCAATCAGTTTTATTTGAATTCCAAGACACATGGCCATTGTCCCTGTTTCGAAACTCATGGGATCACTCATTTTCTATTAGAATTAGTTAGGATTATGCTTACTTTAGTATATCTTGGATTGGGTTTGTTGAGGAATTTGAGAGAATCTCTCAACTTCTCTCTCTAAAATTAGAATTAGTTTAATTATATATTTGATGTATCTGATTATTGAAGATATAGAAAATAATTATTGTGTGTGTGAATCATGTGCGCTGCTGCTCTCTCCAGTTTTTAATTTGGTATCAGAGTGACCTGGAGTGACTTGAAATTTGCATTGTTCAGATCCATTGCAGCATCCTCGTGTCATAGCTTAAAAGAGGCATCCAGAAGTTTCGAGCATCAATGCATTGGAATGGTGTCTAAAATATAACACACCTGCCTAGACTAACATTGACGGATCGGTTTAGTAAAGCAATTTTGTGGAATCAGTTGATTTCTTGGGCGACCGGCGCGAACGTATCAGCTGGTGCCAGTGCTTTTTCTTCTTCTTCTTGCTGGTTTTGGCATCGGCTGAAACATTGTAAACCGAACGGAGAGGAGACCATATTCCGCTCTGTAAATAATCAAAGCCATAGATGGAGATATCTGAGAATTTGTCTAGAAGTTGATCGGAGGTTTCTTTGTCAACATATTAAATGTCGCACACGATTCCCATTGCAGGTATTCTTCTTCTGATTCTGAATATGTTTCTGCTGTTGCACGGCTGAAATTTCTCTTCGGCCCTATTTTGTCCTTTGCATTGGCTTATAGAGGTAACGGGAAGACTCTGGAGTGAGTAGAGTCATTCGGTGGAATCAATCAATTGCTGGAGCTGGTGTTTGCCGATTTCAGCCAATTTCAGCCAGATCGGTTTGCCTCAAATAAATTAACATTTTTTTATTCAGTTCTGTTTTAGATTTGCAGAGTTCTAAAATCAGCTTTTGTTAACATGGAGCAGCCTATTGTATCAGAAAAGTTTAATGGGTTTAATTTCTACACTTGGAAGGTAAATTTTCAGTTGCAAATGATGAGTAGAAATTTATGGAATATTGTAGAAGGCTCAGAAAAAGCACCTACAGATGCTCAACAATTAATGGCATGGGAAAAAAGAGAGGAAAGAGCCAAGTATATCCTTGGACTATCACTTGCAGATTCTTAGCTACATCTTATTGACTTAAAGAAATCTTCTGCAGCAATATGGGAAGAAATGAATAAGGTATTTGGGGCACAAGCTATTAATGCAAAATTTTTCTTAAAGTTACATTGTTTAAACTCCAATTGGATAGTGAGACATCATTGTCAACACACATAAATGAGTTAAGAGCTTTGATGAGACAGTTGTCAGAAATTAATTCTAAAGTAGATGATGATGACGCAAAGGAAATCTTATTAAATAGCTTGTCTTCAAAATTTGATAATGTCATATTTACTTTAAGTCAAATGCCACATCAATCACTTGATGAAATGATAGCAGCTCTTATGGTAGAAGAAAAGAGGATAGGTGGCCCAGAGACTAGTTCACATAATGAACTTGCACTATACTCCAAAGGAAGGGTGAATAAAAATAAGACTGAATGTTTCTATTGTCATAAATATGGACATAGAGCATTCAATTGCAAAATTCAGGCTCGAGATCTTTTGAATGGACAATTGAAAAAGTCAGCCTATGCAACATTTTCAGACGATTCACCCAATGCAATGTTTGAAGATTCATCAAGTGAGGATGAACCTCCTGATCCATCTCTTAAACTGTTCTAAAGCATGTTTTGTGATTTGCAAGTGTGTGGAATATAGTGTGGAGTTTAAAGCCTTATATTTATTACTATGAGATTTGTGTAGAAGAGAACCAATTATTGAACAAATTAGCATTATTTAAATTAGTCGTTCTTGACGTTCTACAGGGAAGAGAGAACAATTGGCTAATTTGATTGTGTGAGTTTGTTATATGCTGATATTGTTGTGCTACGGGCCAAGGACATCAGTTACAGGTTACAGTATGAGAAGCAGGTAAAGTTTTTAGATTAGCTCTTGAACACATTTAGTATTCAGACCATTTGCTAGCCACTGATGGATAGCCGAAAGCGAAATATCCGACAGATGGTGATTGGTCCATAGGATGGTTCATCACTTGTCAGCTCTTATCGCGGAAGCCCCGATGAGCCGAGTTTTCAATACTGTTGACCTTGCAAAGTTCATTATTGTTGGTCAGAAACAAATGTATTTTAAATGGGTTGAATGGTAGCTCAAAAATGGTGGAGAAAAGAGCGTTTCCTATGAGATCTCAGAGTGGGTACAGATGTTAATGAAGACCAGATCAGACAAAGACACGAAAAGTTTAAAGTGTTGTAATTGTGATTAATTATATGTTTTGTAAAGTAAGCATTAAGGGAGGGTATTAGAATTAGTTAGGATTATGCTTACTTTAGTATATCTTGGATTGGGTTTGTTGAGGAAGTTGAGAGAATCTCTCAATTTCTATCTCTAAAATCAGAATTAGTTTAATTATATATTTGATGTATCTAATTATTGAAGATATAGAAAATAATTATTGTGTGTGTGAATCCTGTGTGCTGCTACTCTCTCCGGTTTTTAATTTTTTCTGCGCCCAATGACTCATCGTGTGCACCAGAAAAAAAGATTTTTTTGTATTCCAACTTCTGCCTTGAGAGGATTGTTCATTTTGAAATCGCCGGACGCTGGACAAATACGAAGCCAAAAATGAAAATTACAGATATTATATTTTTTTAACAAATTTCCACCAAGACAGATCGAACCGAACTGCCGAATTGAATTTTGTTGTATTAATAGACGGATCGACCGAATATGGCGCTACATGACGTGCTCCACACAATTGGCCAGCTCTCCAGTATAATATATATATATATATATATATCTCACACAACACATTAGAGAACCATCTCTTCATTTGGTAATTGTGACAATCTCAGATCTCTGAGTTCAGGTCAGGTGAATATCATGGGGGGGCAGTCAATATTCAGTTCTTCAGCCTTCACTTGTAGATTGGTTATACCATGGCTGCTTGTACTTCTCTTCACGATCTCACCTGGTTCAGAAGCTCGTCCCTCGACTCCTCAGTCAAAGGCTGTATCAATGGAGATTAATGACAGTGATAATGAAAATATCTAGCAAATTAGCGGAACTCTGCACCAGAGATTACAATTACATCTGCGCCCATCTGATGTTATGGGTAAGAGTGCCTTCAAGCCTGTATTCACCATGTTACACAAAGGGCCCATTCCACCCTCCGGGCCTTCCAAAGAAGTCAACAACTTTGCCGAAAATGTTTCCGATCAACCATGAGTTGCCCTGGGTTCTTTCGTAGATATAAATGCCAAGATGGGGATTAACCAATATCGAATTTTCAGGGGGTAAGCATCTAGCAAGATCTGATCAGGACCTCTGTATTTAGAGTCAGAGACAAATTTTCATTTTTCAGATAGAAGGATTGATGGATTCTAAAATGATGAAGAAAAATGTTTAAGAGTGGGTTTGAGAATATTAAAATAATCAATAAATATGTTTTTATTATATAAATATCATTTTTAGTTCCATGTAAACTATTTTTCATTTGATAAAGAAAATAAAAAAGTAATGTTAAAACAATATATCTATATATTTTTAGTTAAGATCATTTTAGTTTGGATTTATGTTTATAGGGATAAAATCTCTCAAAATGAAAATTTATATTTTAGTGTAAAATTAGAAGAAATGTTTACACTTCAAAATATTTGATTCATGTTAGTTATTGGTAGACCTTTAATTAAATAGATATATACTGATTTTGAGAAACACACTTTCTCTCTCTTTATATACACACATTGCATATTTTTTTATTAATATTTTTTTTACTGTAAGTATATATTTAATTATTTTTATTATTAGTAGTTTTTTTAATGTTACATATCAAATCTAGATTAAGCATTGCTAGAATTACAAATCTCTTTGAAATATTTGACGTATAACCCATATTAAACTTTTCTTTATTATTATTACTATTTAAAAAATTTATATAGCAACTCCATCTTAAAAATGAAATAAGTTAAGCATCTCCCTAGCCATCAGAAAAAAAATGTAACAATTTTTTTAACTTATACTACTTTATGAAGAATGTAGATATCTATATAATACTAAAAATTATTATTTTTTTGTTCACATAAATTACTTATCTCTTGATATAAAGGTTGATTTAAAATTAAGGAGGAACATTTTTTGGTTATTAGTACTTTAAATGTATTACTGTAAATATTATTTTATTACTTTTAAATGTAAGGTTACATGACAATATAAATGTAAGGTTACATGAAAATATTTATTATTTTTAAATGTAAGATTACATGACAATATCTCTCCCACACTGGGTTGTACAGGGCCTCCCTACCCCATCAATGATATATATCAAAATAAAAATGAATAAAATAACCATTTTTTATTTTTTTTTGTCATTAACTACCAAAAGAAGCATGTACACAATAACAAACATGCACACAATGAGAGAGAAAGACTTACACAAGTGTGTACAATTTCATTGATGATGAATATGTGGGTCATATTTCAAAACCTCATCCAAAAGTGAGATAATAATAGGGATTGGAAAACATGGATGTATTAATGTTTATGCAACTGAACCACCAATATTACCACTCTAAAGCTAAAATAAATGTAGCCAACTAATCCAACATGTAGTTGAAAATGAGAAGTCCAACTATTTTTTTTTTAATTTATCGAAAGATATGTGTGATATTTGTACATAAATTAGATGTCCTATGATACTCACTCATCATGACATATTTCAAAATGAATCTTTTAGTACTAAAATATTCATTTAAAGGTAGATAACGTCTTTTCTCTCTTTGACATAGTCGAGGCCCCTAGAACCATCTCATTTACAAAAAATCATCTAATGTTCTAGAATACAAGTCAAAATTGAAAACCCCACAAGGAGGGAGTTCTTCATGGTTAAAGACCTTGTTCATAGCATTTGAGTTGTAGAAGGTTTATTTTCCTAATTAAGTCTATTATTTTCCTTTTTGATGATTCCCTAGGACCTTAGACCCATCACAATCATAAAAAAATGATTAATAATGTATCTACCAGACTTAGAAGCCAAATATCTCAAAGAAATGTCCTATATGATGTTTCAACATATCTTTCATAATGCTTGAGCCACACAAGCATTATTATATGCCCCAAGGCCATCGTGATCATTCCTTGACCATTGTTAAGAATTATTGACTTATTAATGTTATTAAGAACATCATAAAAACCATTGGTAAACGTCTCATAATCAAATTCTCCCAAATAGAGGGAACATTATATGGATCATTGGTAATTTTCATGGTGAATCGGTTTGAATAGGACCATCTAGGTATAAATACCCTCTCCACCCTTATGTAACATTACTAGTCCTAAAGACCCATTCTTAGTTAACAACTAACTGAATCATGGCATGCATAACCCATTTGGAGGAGAATAATTCCCTACATAGGTGGAACATGATGGTATAAGAATCCATGACGGCTCATTCAAGGCACTTTTTCATATCAAGTAAGGTTTATTCCTAGAGTATCCTGTTTCCATCCTTGAACGATGGTTAAGGACTTGGGATTCATCTATGCTTCCCAAGGCTCGTGCTTAGCTTGAGTGATAAAGAGTACGTAAAGAGGAATGGCATTGTGACTCTAGATTTTCTTCATGGTGCTTGAGTTAGTGAATATTACACCAGGGCTTAAGGTCATCCTAGATCATGCTTATGCCTAAAAAATCATTGCTAGTTAGAAAAAACCTAATCATGGTAGTTATATCCCCCTCCTAGCTGAAAGGCCACCTACAACATATCAATGTCCTTATTTCAGGAATTATTAAGGCTCTGTAGATCACACTACAAGGAAAATACCCTATAGCGGAGGTTATAAAGGAGGTTTTTACCATTATAAACTTGGCCAAAATTGTCAAAAAAACATTTTCTACAATATTTGTTTATGGTTACAGAGGCTTTGGCAGATATTTTAATGGAAATTCAACACAATTAAAAAAAAAGGGGTAGCTAGAGGTTATTACGGATGTTTTTTCATCGGTGCACTTAATCGACTTGTGCCTCCCAAATCAACTCGGCATGCTCGCTTGAAGGAACACAAAGGTGACCGAAGCATCATAATAATGTGTTCTAGAGGTGGAAATCAAGGACTTTCTTTCCATCTAATAGTATCTAGTATGTGGTGGAAAACTATGGATCATTTTTATATAGTTGCACCCATGCAGAGGTCTCGTGGCCACAAGAGTTGAGAAGAACATTTAGTGCTCCAACTGGGGTCAACTAATGCAGTCTGAAACATGGTTGGTGGTGCCCTTTTTATATTTAATGGTCAAGTGGAATTGTTGCATATATGTAGACCACTTTTGATGGTGTTCATTTTTCAACTTCCCTTATGTGTGTATAAACTAAAGAGTTTAGTGATCGGTGTGGATGACTATCTCCTTGCCTATTCTCGTGTTGGGTGAGGACTACACTAATAACATAGTCAAAGGCATCTCTTTCAATTTAAATTTTTTTTTGTATGTGTGGCAGTGTGAGAAATGGTGTTGAATAGAGGCGATGCTTCAACTCAATGAATGCCTTGTATTTGGATTCAGACGAGGAAAAAATTTCTTTCACCCCTTCCTTTGTAATCTGACTCAAAGGCCAACATCTTAGTCACCATTAGTCAGTGGATCTGAAACTGTTAAACGACCAAGGAGACGAACAAATCTATGGAATGGGATATTGGTAAAAGAAACGACATGTGATTTTAGTGTGGGTGAAGGATATTGGTATTTATGAAAGAGTTTATTATTTCATTAGTAATTAGTGATGAAGTATAATTTTTAATGATAATTATCCAAGAACCATAGAATTCATAACCATGTTAATAATAGAAGAGAGATTCCCATAAGTTTTAAGTATTAAATTTGGCTCACCTTAAATTTAAACGTATTTTAGTAGCGATTGACTCTCTCAAAATTAGTTTGATAAATATATACAACACTTTATTTTATTATATATTATGAAAAATACTAACCCCACTATAGTTTGGAAATTTTAAATTTTTGGTGATGGATAGGTCACTAAGATCCCTACTTGAAAATGACTTCATATTGGAATTATTTGATCAACCTTTCAACCCAAGTTCATTGCACAAACAAACATGGTATGCCTGAAAATTAGGAAAATCCTAGCATTGAGGGAGTATGTCATTTTAGTGTCAATTTAAACCCTTGTGACTTCATCTTGCAATGATTGAATTTCTTCATGTTGAATCTCAATACTTTGGAAATCTCTTCCAACTTTCATATTACGATGCATGCTAGTTGGTTCTACATGAACAGCAACTCCTAATTTTTCATCTGGTCTTTGAACAACCCAAATATATCAAAAGTTATTGATAATGAGTTTATTTAAAAGGCGTTGTGGTAGGATAGATGAGGAATGAATAACACAAATTTGAAATTATCAAGAAAACAAACAACGCATAGTCATTAACTTGTAGGGGTTTGAATCCCCACCAAAAAAAAGGGATTTACATAAGCCACAAACCTTACTAAAAGGCTTGGCACTCCATTAGAGGATCTCTTTGTTGAAAGCTTTTAGGTCTAAAATCTATGGCTTCTAATACACTACATACTTCAACTAAGTCATGTTGTGAATTAAAATAATAATATTTTAAGCTATAGATTCCACTTATATCAAAAAATTTCTTAGTGTGAAGCGTATGGATAATTTACTAAATCACTCAATAGGGATTGTATAAATAATTATACGAAATTCCTGTAGAAATGACAAAATGAATGGAAATATATTGTTTACATTCTTCCTTTTAGTTCTTTATCAGCTAAGCATATTTATTAGTTGCATTACAATGTTTTAAATTAATTTCAAGAGAAAATAAATTAACATATTTCACCCTTACAATATCATTTCAGGCCAATACTACCTACTACAAAATCAATTTAAATTAGTTGTGAAAATTAATGTTGAAAATGATAAAATAATGTACCTTAACTATAAGGAAAAGTCCATCTCAATATCACTCATTCTCCTTGAAATATAATGAGCACTTCACACAATCCTCTACCATGGTCGTCTTCCTAAATTCATGTATGTATGCAATCCATACAAGATTTTTTTTCGAATTACCATGAGATATAAGTATTTAAAAAAACCAATAAAAGAAAATCACATAGAATGAAACCAAATAACATGTTACCTATGGATAGTTTTTAAATAAATAAATCTCTTCCAACCATTTTCCTCTAATGGTTAGATTCATTGGAATTTCTTTAAAAATAGAGCTTAATCATTATTATGATTTTTTCATGGATATATTTGGAATAATAAAGGGATAGATATGATGGAAATTGCTATTCAATTCTAGGAATGGTTTTTAAGGTCTTATCAATGTCAAGAATGTAAAACAAGGCCCTTAGGTCATCAATAGAGCATTGCAAAATCAATAACCATGAAAAAACATGAAGCCACTCCTCTCTTGGGGTATTTTTCATTTGAGCTTGATTATGATTCCATTAGAATGTTTTACACACCATGGATTATTTCTATATATTTTAAAATCATGAAACAATGAAATAAGTGCCTTGCAATTTTATTGAAGATTTTTTAGCCTAATAGTCTAGAACAACTCTTCAAACCTATACACCTAAAAATTGTAGGACATTTTTGGTCCCTAGGAGGGATAAAAGGATCATTATTAGCTATTTTGTGCACTATAAATGGCTATTGTGGAATAAATATGGTGAAGGGGTAGTAACTAACTTAACGAAAAATTGAACCATTCTACCTCAACCACGATGGATAGCAACTAGAAACCATGGAATTAGTCCTTTGCATGGATACTTTAGCATCTAAGTTGAGTACAAACACCATTACATGATATTTTTTTTATCATGGATGGTCTCAAGTACATTTCCATATACCCGAGGGAGAAAACAACCTCTATCCATAAACCTTCATTATCATTGTTAAGTATTATGGAAATGTCCTCAAACTACCACCTACCACCTCTGTAATGTACATTCACCTCCAATTGAGTTGTGGGTGCCATGAATAGTTTACTTGTAAACCAATAATGGTTCTCAATATCTAACCAAGGCCAAGTGAGTATGGTAAGGTTCTTAGTCCTTAAATGAAGCTTCTTTAGCTCAAACACAATGAATAACACCTACAACCTATAAAGCTTCTCAAACTATATAACCTAATGCATGCTCAAAGGGCCACATGGAATTGTTGCATGATATTTTTATCATATTGAAGGGAAATGAATGTCATGATCAAGCCATACTACATACAACAAATAACAATGTATATTGGGCCAATAGTAAAATTGGTCATTTGGCCCATGGTTGGGGTTCATTAAAATCAATGTGTAAATCAGTAACATGAGTAGACTACTTGCACTATTGAATAGGTTTAAAGGCCTAAGAAATGGTTAAAGGGGCAAAGAGGGAATTAAGCGATAAATAAATATTATTTATATTAGTAATCATGGTTAGTGGATGAAAAAACACGGGCCTTTGGCCATAAAAATATCTTATAAAGATAATACATAATAAATTATCCTTGAAAGCCATAAAATAAGTCCAAACTAACTGGTATTTGGCATTAGAGATCGATATAGATTCCATTAAGGGGTTTTTTGAATCAAGTATGGGTTGTATGGCCTTGATAATAACTGAAGGAGGAAAAAATTACCTTGGAACATTAATCCATACTTTTCCGTTATTATCTTTAAACAAGTCCTTACAGCAACAAATAAGTCCTTTTTAGGTCACCAAGAGGAATATAGGTGACATATGTAGCTTTTATCTACTAGAAATATGTGTTAATGCCTAAACATGGTGAAAGAAAGAAACAAAGTATTGAATCCCTAATTGATCCTACTTGAGTGAAAGTGACATAAACACCTAGAAACTACAACACCAACCCTAAATAGTGGGTTTATACACTAAGAATAATACATGGGTACCATTAATACAATCTTGACATCATATATGGCTTCTGGGGTCTTTTCTATGATTGTTGTTGGAAAATGATAACCCCATGCAGTAAACAATGATTTAGGTAGGGAAATAGTATCCTTTGGTCCTAAACATAGCTTCTTGGGGTGAATAATTTTGAATACGTACTTAGAGCACCACATAGGACCATGGATGGGCTTTGGGGCATTTACAGGCATCAATGAGTGAAAATACACGGACCAATATCTTATTAAACGTAATTGATCCTGAGAGCCTTAATAATTTATCAAATAAGGAAATTGACATGTTGTAGGTGGCCTTTCATATAGGCGGGGGATATAACTACCATGATTAGGTTTTGTTAATTAGCAATTATTTTTGAGGCATAAGCATGATCTAGATGACCTTAAGCCCTAGCTTAATATTATGTAACCCAAGCACCATGAGAAACATCTACAATCACAATACCATGCCTCTTTGGGTACCTTTTAGCACACAAGTTAAGCACGGGTCTTAGGAAGCATAGATGATTCTCCATTCCTTAACCATCATTCGAGGCAAACGAGAGAGTCTAGGAACAAGCCTTACTTCATATGAAAAAGTGCCTTGAATGAGACCTCATGGATTCTTATACCATCATGTTTCACCTATGTATGGAATCATTCTCTTCTGAATGTGTTATCCATGCCACGATTCAGTTATTTGTTAACAAAGAATGGGTCTTTAGGACTAGTAATGTTACATAAGGGTGGAGAGGGAATTTTTACCTAGATGATCCTTTTCAAACCAAATCACCATGAAAAATAAAAATGATCCATGTAATATTCCATGTATTTAGGAAATCTTGATTATGAGATGTTTACCAATGGTTGTTATGATGTTCTTAATAACATTAATGGGTCAATAATACTTAACAATGATCAACGAATTATGACAATGGCCTTAGTCATCTAATAACGCTTGTATGGCTCACGAATTATGAAAGATATGCTGAAACTAAATATAGGAGTTTATTTGAGATCATTGGCTTCTAAGTCTGGTAGATACATTATTAATCATTTTTATGACTGTGAGGGGTCTAAGGAACTAGGGCATCATCAGAAAGGAAAACAATAGACTTAACTAGGAAAGTAAACCATGTAGAGCTCAAATGCTATAGACAAGGTCTATAATGATGAAGCATTCCCTCATTATAAGGTTTTCACTTTTGAGTTGTATTTTAGGAACATTAGATGATTTGTGTAAATGAGATGTGTTTAGGAGGCTTTCCTATGTCCAAGAGAGAAAGAAAGTTATCTACCTTTAAAATAATATTTTAGTACTCAAAGATTCATTTTGAAATATGTCATGATGAGTGAGCATTATACAAAATCTATTTTATGTACAAATATCACATATGTTTCGATAAATTTAAAAAAAAAAAATGTTGGGATTTCTAATTTTCAACTACATGTTGGATGAGTTGACTACATTGATTTTAGCTTTAGAGTGATGCTATTGGAATAATACATCCATGTTTTCCAATCACTATTATTATCTCCCTCTTGGATGAGGTTTTCAAATATGACCCACATATTCATCACACACTTGTGTATGTCTCTCTCTCATTATGAGTGTGTTTGTTATTGTGTGCATGTTTGTTTTGGTACTTAATGACCAAAAAACAAAACAAAAAACAAAAAAAATATTATTTTATTCTTTTTTGTTTTGAGAGGCTCTTTAGAACCCACTATGGGAGAGATATTGTAATGTAGCCTTACATTTAAAAATAATAAAATGATATTTACAATAATAAATTTAAAATAGTAATAACCAAAAGATGTTCCTCCTCAATTTTACATCAACCTTTATATCAAGAGATATGTAATTTAAGTAAATAAAAAAATATATAATTTTTAGTATTATATAGATATCTACATTCTTGAGAAAGTAGTATAAGTTAAAAAAAATGTTACATTTTTTGTTGTGATGATTAGGGAGATGCTTAACTTACTTCATTTTTAAGATGGAGTTGCTATATAATTTTTTCAAATAGTAATAATAATAAAGAAAATCTTAATATGGGTTATACATCAAATATAGAAAAAAGAGTGAGAGAATTACTATTCCATTAACATATATTTTCTAATTCAAGTTATGAAAGAGATTTGTAATTCTAGCAATGTTTAATCTAGATTTAATATATAACATTAAAAAAAATACTAATAATAAAAATAATGAAATATATACCTACAGTAAAAAAAATATTAATAAAAAAATATGCAATGTGTATATATAAAGTGAGAAAAAGTGTGTTTCTCAAAATCAGTATATATCCATTTAATTAAAGATCTACCAACAACTAAAATGAATCAAATATTTTGAAGTGTAAACATTTCTTCTAATTCTACACTAAGATATAAATTTGCATTTTGAGAGATTTTATGAGTATAAACATAAATCCAAAATAAACTGATCTTAATTCAAAAATATATAGATATATAGTTTTAACATTACTTTTTTATTTTCTTAATCAGATGCAAAATAATTTACATGGAACAGAAAATGATATTTATATAATAAAAACATATTTATTGATTATTTTAATATTCTCAAACCCACTCTTAAACATTTTTCTTCATCATTTTAGAATCTATCAATCATTCTATCTGGAAAAATGAAAATTTGTCTGTGACTCTAAGTACAGAGGTCCTGATCAGATCTTGCTAGACACTTGCCCCCTGAAAATTCGATATTGGTTAATCCCCATCTTGGCATTTATATCTATGAAAGAACCCAGGGCAACTCATGGTTGATCTGAAACGTTTTCGGGAGAGATGTGAGTTAACTCGGCGTTGGGAAAGTTGTTGACGTCTTTGGAAGGCCCGGAGGGTGGAATGGGACCTTTGGGTAACATGGTGAATACAGGCTTGAAGGCACTCTTACCCATAACATCAGATGGGCGCAGATGTAATTGTAATCTCTGGTGCAGAGATCCGCTAATTTGCTGGATATTTTCTTGATTACTGTCATTAATCTCCATTGATACAGCCTTTGACTGAGGAGGCGAGGGACGGGCTTCTGAAGTACAAGCAGCCATGGTATAACCAATCTGCAAGTGAAGGCTGAAGAACTGGATATTGACTGGCCCCCCATGATATTGACCTGACCTGAACTCAGAGATTTGAGATTGTCACAATTACTAGATGAAGAGATGGTTCTCTAATGTGTTGTGTGAGATATATATATTATACTGGAGAGCTGGCCAATTGTGTGGAGCACATCATGTAGCACCATATTCGGTCGAATTAGGCCTAAGAATTCGAAAATTCGGCGGTTCGGTTCGATCCGTCTATTAATAAAGAAAAATTCGATTCGGCAGTTCGGTTCGATTCGTCTTGGTGGAAATTTGTTAGAAAAATATAACATCTGTAATTTTCATTCTTGGCTTCGTATTTGCCCAGCGTCTGGCGATTTCAAAATGAACAATCCTCTTAGGGCAGAAGTTGGAATACAAAACAATCTTTTTTTCTGGTGCACACGATGAGTCATTGGTCGCAGAAAATGATTGATTCCGTGAGTTTCCAAACAGGAACAAAGGCCACGTGTCTTCGAATTTAAATAAAATGGATTGAGAGTGAAAAATATAGGTTGATTCACATAGTGAATCTTCAACTACTTTTGGTAGGGTTCCGAACAAAGTGATATATTAATCTTTTAATTTATGTTATATTTTTCATTATTATATTAAAAATAAAATTTATTTTTATAAAAAAATAAGCTCGAGGTTATCATTAAACTATTGTGAGGGCGTGATGATTGAATTATCTTATTCGTATTAAAAGATAACCAATAATAATCGAGGACATGTCATAGACATGAAATTTAGAATAGGTATCAAAATCTGTATCATATGGTTAATTTGTTATTCATATTAAAAGATAAGCAACAATAATCAAACGGAAATTTTCTATCTTAATAGTATTATTAATATTTGTAAAATAAAAATCATAAAAATATATTAAATTATAATTTTACTTTAAATAATAATAATAATTATTATTATTATGGATATAGTTCTATAAGTTAAATAGTTAATAAACATCCATAAATATCAATTTACAATAGGTATTAAAATATATTTTTCATAATAAAACTCACATTGCTATGATTAGAAAACATCAAGCTTATTTTTTTTAAACTAATTGTAGAAAGATTATTTGAAAAAGAATTTAGATATATAAAATGTGTGAATGCTACCACAACACAACTTGGTGTAGATAATGTGGATTCAATGAATGATAGATTTATCTAGTAGATAATGTTGACCTTATTGCAAAGAGCACTCTCAAGAAGCAACTAAGTGTAGTAGATGTGTAGTGACAACAAATTTAGTGAGGATGACGACTTTCGTCTTCACACATGCCAAGGATTTTCTTCAAATAGTGTATATGTAATAATGGATCGATATAATCCTAGATTTATTCTGCTCCGCTACTCTTGCACCCCATTCAATTTTGGGGAAACTAGATGCATTTAGGCTCTCCAAAAACATTAGATGTTCCACACCTGGCATCTATAGTATCTCATTGCATTAGAGAATACATAGTCTTCGAAGATCGCAATAATTCTTAGTTCCTCCATTTATTTACACTAGCTCACGTCTAGTTGTTATGTAGAAATTAGTATACACTAAGCATGCATACATCCAGATTCCCCTAATCTCACAATATTTAACTTCTTGCAAAATACAGAATCATTCCACTGTTAATATTTTGCGGAAAATTAATTGCAAACACATGTGAAGCATAAATAAAAACAATCGCACATAGCGCAGTTATTTAAAGGGAAAGCCTGAAGCTGAAAACCCCAACTATTATATATTATGTATCATGGAGATCATGTAACAATCTCATACAAAGCTTAGTACATCAAGCTCTCAGTACAATCAATCCTCACACACTAACATTGAAGAAATCTGCAAATACATGCACCGATCTCTGCCCTCTTGCTAGCTTGCCTCCACTGCGCAATCACTCTTGAAGAATAGCTCTAAATGAATTCGAATTACCCTTGCCTTGACTGTGCAATCCTCATTGGAAAATCCAATGCATGTGTGGTGAAATAAATGCATCACTATAGTCACAACAGATAGTCCATCTTGCCCTTTCACTTATCTCTCCAATGGGTCTCCACTGGAACTAACATGAACTGTAGTTAACTGTTGTATTGTTCAGTTGATTAATGAGTTATTGTTTGTGAAATAGTTAACTAATTGATTCACTCCACTCTCACTAGTGTATCATTCAGTTAGACTAGATACAACTAGTTGAACTGAGTCTAACTGAGTTAAACTGAATACAACTCCATGAACTACTCTTCAAACTCCGTCATAACATTTCCACTTCAGTTCTAACCGAGTCCTCCATGCATGAAGAACCAATAAACCCTAGGAATTGCGTAATTCCTTCAACCCACTGATTTTCCAAATATGTGCACTAAAATTAAGTTCTCCAAGAGAATAAGTTGTTGTTTATTGCCGGATTATTATTAAGAGCTAATAATAATCGACACTTATATTTTTAGATTGACGATCTATAAATAGACTTCACCCAATATTCTAAAAATAAAATTTCATCTATTTGTCCAACTTGATCAACCATCCATAACTAGCATCCTGCAACTTCTGAAATATGATCACCATGTCTAAAAATAGACATAGTCTAAAAATAGACTTGCGTCAAAAATAGCTTGCGAGCCCACTTAGTGAAGGTGACTCTTTTCACTAAGCTCATCATCTTGTTGAATCTCAACCCTCCCTCTCAACAATATAGGCATTATATTTCACCTCGATCCTACCTATATGGGATTCGAATTTGCTCCTAGTGAGCGCCTTCGTCAGAATATCTGCATCCTAATCCTCCGTAGGAATCTACTAAAGAAACCTGATCTTCCTCTGCACAAAATCTCTAATATGATGATACTGGATATCAATATGTTTAGATCTATCATGAAATACAGGATTAACCGAGAGTTTAATGCAACCCTGATTATCACAATGTATCACTGTAGGATCTAAATGTGAACCGAAAAAACCAACCAGGATCTTCCTCATCCAGATAGCCTCACATGTAGCTTGACTTGCTACCATGTGTTCTTCTTCCGTTGAACTAAGTGCGAAAGATGTTTGTTTCCTGCTGTACCAAGAAACTGTCGTAGATCTGATGCTGAAAATCCCTCATGATGTGCTCTTTCTATCTGTTGGGCTGCCTGTCCAATCTGCATCTGTGAAACCATGAAACTTCACCTCATCCATATGTCTATACCATAAAGCATATTCAGATGTGCCCCTGAGATATCTCATGACATGCTTGCCTGCCTTCCAAAAGAGCTTCGTAGGCTTAACCATCACTTGTGAAAGCTGGTTCACTGCATATCATATGTCTGGTCATCTATTGACTAAATACATTAGTGAAACCACCAACTGTTGATAAACAGTGGCATCCACTACCTCTACCGATGTAGCATCCTCTTTCCTCCAATTTCCTGGAAGAGGAGTGTCGATAGGCTTGCAACCTTGCATGTGAAACTTCTCCAGTATCTCGCAGGCATAGTTTCCTTGAAACACAAATAGTTCACCTTCCCGCTGTGATATTTCCAATCCAAGGAAATAATGAAGGAGGCCCAAATCCTTCATCTCAAACTCCTTTGTAAGATCTTCCTTGCATGAGTGTATCAACTGCTCATCACCCGTTAGTATTAAATAATCAACATAAAGAAAAATGATTAAAAGCTTACCCTCCACCACAATTTGGTACAGGTTTGCATCCACCTCACTCTTGGTGAAGCCAAGTCCAATGAAATAGTTGTCGATCTATGTGTACCAAACATGTGGTGCTTGCTTAAGCCCATACAATGCTCTTTTGAGCCTCCACACATGCGAATCTCTCCTGTAGATCTCAAATCCTTCCGGCTTCTCAATGTACACATCTTCCTCAATGATCCCATTAAGGAACGCAGTCTTCACATATATCTGATGAATGTGCCAGCCCATCTGCACTGAGAGAGCAAGGATGGTCCGTATGGAAGAATACCGTGTGACAGGTGCAATGGTTTCTTCATAATCAATCCCCTCAATCTGTGGGAAGCCCCAAGAAAAAAATATTTCCTTATACTTATCGATGCTCCCATTAGAAAATTTCTTTACCTTGTAGATCCATCTTGATCCTACAATTAATTTTCCCACCGGCCTTGGAACAATCTCCCAAGCATTGTTTCTGACAATGGAGTCATATTCCTCCACCATGGCATCTACCCATTTGGGCTCCTTCACTGCTTCTTCAAAAGAAGATGGATCTGTCACGATACACTTTCTCATAAGAGCCATGTATCCAGTAAATTGGTCAGGTGACTGTCTCTCTCTGTGCTATGATGTAGGGACTCCTACATTCTGTGTCGCATCAGGCTTCAGTCTCTTAGATTCTATGGTACGCTTTTTACCTTGTTTGATGTTTGGTTCTGCATGAGTGGACTCCTCCACTCCATGAATCTCTTCCTATGGTTGATCCACATCTAGAGGGTCATATTTGGGAACAAGAAGTTGCTCCTCTACATGCAAGTGTAGCTCCCTCTCAACCGACAACTTCATGGCTTTCACCTCGTTGAATTTTATATCCTATCACACCACAATCATCTGACTGTCTGGAAAATACACATGACAATTATGGGGTGTTTCTATGTACCCCACAAATATCTCAAATTCTGCAGTCGGCTCTAGCTTCTTCCTGGCACCGTTTGTCACATGAATGTAAATAGATGAGCCAAAAATATTCAAATGAGAAATATCAGGCTTCTTACCAGTAAAAGGTTCTTTAGGTTTAATCATGCCAAGTACTCTATGAGGACAATGGTTTTTCACATAAACCGCAGTGTTGCATGCTTCCACCCACAAGTGCATCAGTAGGCCCTGGTCATGCAGCATTGCTCGTGCACCACCCACGATCATTCTGTTCTTCCTCTTCATGACACGAATTTGCTGTGGGTTATGAGGTGCTATGAGTTCTCTTTGAATTCCTTATTTTCTTCAGAAGTCTTTGAATTAGCCCGAGATGTATTCACCACCATTATTGCTCCGTAGAGCTTTCACTTTCTTCCTTGACTCCTTCTCCATCAATGCTTTGAACTCACATAATTTTGAGAATGTTTCACTCTTCCTCTGCATGAAGAACATCCAACATCTACGAGAATATTCATAAACAAATATAACATAATACCTATGTTTTTTGTTGAAGAAAATGAGAAAGGTCCACACACGTCTATGTGAATTCTCTCCAGGATCACCGAAGCACAGTTCTCCTTCTCGTGAAAGGTGGTATTCACAAACATACCCATAGTACATCCCTTGCACCAATCTGACTGCGCAAGAGTACACTTGGGAAGTCCTATAGAAATCTCCTACAAAATCTTCAAAGCACCATGGTGAAGATGGCCCAATCTCCTATGACCTGACCTGAACTCAGAGATGTGAGATTGTCACAATTACTAGATGAAGAGATGGTTCTCTAATGTGTTGTGTGAGATATATATATTATACTGGAGAGCTGGCCAATTGTGTGGAGCACATCATGTAGCACCATATTCGGTCGAATTAGGTCTAAGAATTCGAAAATTCGGTGGTTCGGTTCGACCCATCCATTAATACAAAAAAATTCGATTCGGTAGTTCGGTTTGATCTGTCTTGGTGGAAATTTGTTAGAAAAATATAATATCTGTAATTTTCATTCTTGGCTTCGTATTTTTCCAGCGTCTGGCGATTTCAAAATGAACAATCCTCTTAGGGTAGAAGTTGGAATACAAAACAATCTTTTTTTCTGGTGCACATGATGAGTCATTGGTCGCAGAAAATGATTGATTCCATGAGTTTCCAAACAGGAACAATGGCCACGTGTCTTCGAATTCAAATAAAATGGATTGAGAGTGAAAAATATAGGTTGATTCACATAGTGAATCTTCAACTACTTTTGGTAGGGTTCCAAACAAAGTGATATTTGAATCTTTTAATTTATGTTATATTTTTCATTTTTATATTAAAAATAAAATTTATTTTAATAAAAAAATAAGCTCGAGCTTATCATTAAACTATTGTGAGTGAGTGATGGTTGAATTATGTTATTCATATTAAAAGATAAACAATAATAATCGAGGACATATCATAGACATGAAATTTAGAATAGGTATGAAAATTTGTATGATATGGTTAATTTGATATTCATATTAAAAGATAAGCAACAATAATCAAACGGAAATTTTCTATCTTAATAATATTATTAATATTTGTAAAATAAAAATCATAAAAATATATTAAATTATAATTTTATTTTAAATAATAATAATAATTATGGATATAGTCATATAAGTTAAATAGTTAGTAAATATATATAGATATCAATTTATAATAAGTATTAAAATATTTTTTTCATAATAAAATTCACATTGCTATGACTAGAAAACAATTAAACTTATTTTTTTTAAATTAATTGTAGAAAGATTATTTGAAAAAGAATTTAGATATATGAAATGTGTGAATGCACTTAAATATGATGACACTAGTTGGTGTAGAATATATTGCATTGAGATAATGTGGATTCAATGAAAGATAGATATATCTAGTAGATAATGTTGACCTTATTGCGAAGAGGACTCTCGAGAAGCAACTAACTGTAGTAGATGTGTAGTGACAACAAATTTAGTGAGGATGACGACTTTCATTTTCACCCATGCCAAGGATTTTCTTCAAGTAGTATATATGTAATAATGGATCTATATAATCCTAGATTTATTATACTCCACTACTCTTGCACCCCATTCAATTTTGGGGAAACTAGATGCATTTAGGCTCTCCCAAAACATTAGATGTTCCACACATAGCATCTATAGTATCTCATTGCATTAGTGAATGTAAATTCCTCGAATATGGCAACGATTATTAGTTCCTCGATTTATTTACACTAGCTCATGTCTAGTTGTTTCAAAACTCAAGAAGAAGAAAAAAAAATGGTGGAATTTCCAACTAAGTGTGTGGAATTCAAATGACTTCCAAATTTCCAATAACATCACTAGAAAGTATTTTAAATTTCTTGAGAGAGAGAATTCTATTTAGTTAATAAAATTATTTTATAATATTAATTAATTCAAAACTCTTTAGCCCAAGCACACAAACAAAATTCCATTTATGAAAAAAATCATGTTAAGCAAGCAACGGAAAAATAGTTGGTGTTTTGAAGGGAATATGAGTTGACGTCATCCATGGATATGCTAAGTCACACACTGCGTACTTAATCCTTGAAATTAGCAGGCCATGTATCCTCTATATGCTTCATGACTATTGAATTTGTTGGGATTCACATAAATCCTAAATCACTTCTCTGTGAGGCATGTCATCCCTGCAACATAACTAATTATTTTCAATGAAAGAGTCTTTGAATCCTTGGAATTGTAGAGATGTTTGTCAATATCTTATTAGGAGGGGCATGTGATTTTCCCATTTTTTTTAATTATGGTACCTTTCATGCCCACATTTTTTACATATCTCTTTATCTTCATATTCTCCTCTATATAGAATACAATCATTCAGACATGCATGATATGATATGTGCTCAACACCCAACATTTTCAACAACTTATTATCCTCTTGGCAGCTACTCGACAAGATATTATCACTCGTATTTCTAATAAGAATAGTTAGAATCTAATATTTTGTTTTTGAAAATTTTGTTAGGAAAATAGATTTAATAGTTTTAAATTATTTACACAATTTGGATAATACTGAATGATTCTACTCAAATGAGTTTTGATCTATTTTTTATTGCCTAATTATTAGGAAATTAACTCATAATGTACTACTAGAGAGAATCTCATTAACTACTATCCTATCTATCAATTGGCCAACACCTATAAGAATTTGGGACCTCTCATTCCAAAGTCAAGTGACAATCTTGATATCTAATTTTATTTACATCTTCTATAACATCATTGAAAACAATTTTAGAGAAATCTTTGAAATAAGTTATACATGACATAAGAGTTAGCCCCACCTACCAACATCTCTTTGATCTGTGCTAAGAAATGTATTAATGTCATCTCCCAGACTAGGAAATTTTCACTAGAGGAAATTTTAGCCTAAAAGTGACCTCCTAAGTAAAAATAATAAAATAATAGTAAAAATAATAAAATACGAGTTATGATTTTTTAAGGGAAAAAACTACTCCTTATAGGTTTACTCAAATTTCATTGTTTAGAAACTCATTATATGCAGAATTAAATTTCACATCCAACGAGTTCCCATTATGCATACTTTTGAAAAGAACCCCATTGATAAAATTTGCAGATACCTTAAAACACGTGTTGAAACACACTTGTTTAATGTATATGCAATTTTAATCAAGGTGGGTCTTTTAAAAAGTATAGATAATGGGTACTCGTTACATTTGGAATTTAATTTTGTTCCAACAAGTGTCTACACTTAATATTTGAGTAAACCTATAAGGAGATAAGTTAAAAATACAATAAAACAAGTATTTTGTCTTCTTTTCCCTAAAAAAAATATTTACATGTACCTCTTTTTAAATTTAAAGTATTTTGATTTGTTTACATATTATGAAATGGAAATTACATGAAAATTTCATGGGCACTTTTAGGCTGAAATTTCCTCTAATGTCTGATTCACTCTCAAAGTAAGGGGAACATTGTAGCCACATCCATGGCCCCTGACAAGGGTTCCTCCATGCAATAGAAGAACATGGATACAACCATGGAATAGTATAGGGAAATCTTCTCCTAACCTTTAGGGTTACCCTTGTGCTTGTAGGTCAAGTATTCAATCGATCTGACTCCCAGAGCACCTCTACCAGACATACCAATATATAGTTACTCCATTCTAGAAAATGAAGATATCAGGTGGGAAATCTAGGATTTGTTGTAAATATGGCACATCCAACCAAGTTCCTCACCTTTTGAGAGCCTAATTGTACTTGTACAAAAGAAGGATGGGACTTGGAGGCTCTGCATTGATTATCGAGCACTAAAAAAAATCAATGTTAGGAACAGGTATCCAAACCCACACATTGGTGACCTTCTAGACGAACTCAAGGGGGCCAAGTATCTCAGAAATATCGATCCAAATTATGGCTATCAGTGGGTTCTAATAGAACCCAAATATTTATGGAAGACTAAATTAAAATCCAAGGAAGGCTTTTTTGAATGGTTGGTTATGCCCCCTGGGTTGAAAAATTCCCTTGCTACTTTTATGAGGCTAATGGATGACATCTTGGAGCCCTTCACCAACTCATTCATGGGTTTTTATCTCAAAAACATCCTCATCTTGAACAAGAGTTGGGAAGAACAATTGCAACACATTTTGTAGGTCCTTCAAACCCTTCAACCACAAAAATTGTGTGCCGTCTTGGAGAAATGCACCTTTGGCATGAGCTAGGTCTAATATCTAGGTAACATCATAAATGAGTGTGGCTTGTATGTAGATCTGAGTATGATCCAAGTCATTTAGGATTGGCTAGTCCTGACGACTAGAACAGATGTTCAGAATGTTTTAGGCCTTGCAAGTTTCTATCATATATTTCTGTCTGGATTATCCAAGAGGATGGTTTCTATGATAGATGAAGATTATGTGACCTAATCAAATAATTACATTGACATTTTGTAGTTGGCCTTTGAGCTAGGAGGGGGATATAACTACCATGATTAGGTTTTGTTAATTAGCAATTATGTTTTAGGCAGAAGCATGATCTAGGATGACCCTGAGCCCTATTTGAATCTTCTCTAACTCACGTACCATGAAAAAATATAGAATAACAATACCATGACTCTTTAGGTACTCTTTAAGACTCCAGTTAAGCACGAGCCCTGGGAAGCATAAATGAATCTCAATTCCTTTAACCATTTTTCGAGGAGTGAAACAAGAGACTCTAGGAAGAAGCCTTACTTCATATGACAAAGTGCCTTAAATGAGCCATCATGAATTTTTATTCCTTCCTATTTCACCTATGTAGTTAGAGATGTTAAGGTATGTGCCCTACCTCAACGATGATAATATGAAGGTTTGAAGGTTCATCAGTAGGTTTCCTTTAGCATTCAAGGATGTAATTGATTATGATGAGCATAAATCATTTGAGGTAGTCATTGGGAAATTGAATCATTGTTATGAGAAGTCAAGGTGCAAGTATCAACCTAAGCGTGATTGGAAAGGGGATGATAATACTAAATTAAAATAGCCTTAGAAGCGGGGAAAACCCCAGGATGTAGGCAAGAAACAAAAAGTGGCTCCTTACAAGAAGTTTAGTACAACTAAGAAGGGACATGGATATGAGCAAGGAGAGCAGCAGAACAAAGGAAGTGGCAAAGATCCATTGAAGTGTTGTATTTGTGGAAAATATAATTGTAAGAAGGAGTTTTTTTCGTACAAGTATGGACAACCTCATATCTACAGTGCTCAAGAGGAAAAAATAGTTTGGGATGTTGGCCATAACATTCCTCATACTTATGCAACACTTGATAACAGGCAGGCAGATAATCAAGAATCAATTATTGAGATGGAAGGTAATAGCTATGATCGAGTTGTTTCAATTTTGACTGATCCTGGATATAATTATAGTTATCTTACTGTTCATTTGGTGGATAAATGTGGCTTGAATAAAGAAGTGCAAGTGAAGTCTTGGTTGTTGCAGTTGGCTATAGGAACCAAGAAAAGAGTTCATCATTGGCTGACATATTTTCTATTTGAGTTGAATAATATTACTACATCAACACATCTAAATGTGCTTCCTTTGGGTTCATATAACATTATTTTTTATATGGATTGTTTTTTTACTCATAGGACTATGGTATATTTTTACGAGAAGGATATTTAATTCTTGGATGATGGTGGAGAAAAGAGAATCATGTAGGGAAATAAGAAGCATACATTGGTGAGAATGGTTACACCTGTGGAAGCTAAGTGCAATTGGAGAAAGGGTTTGTATTCTTTGTAGTGCATGTTTCCAGTGATAAGGGGAAGTATGTTGAGGATGATGAAGTCTTGAAGAGGTATCCTATTTTGGAGTAGGTTATGGTTGTGTATCCAACACATATTTCATAGGTAACACCTCATAGGGAAGTGTATTCTATATTAAATTGGTACTAGGAGCAACACCAACATGAAAGGCACCTTACAAGATGAGCACTCTAGAGTTGGTAGAATTGAAGTTTTAGCTTAAAGAGATGCTTGACAACTGAAACATAAGGCTAATTGTATAACCTTGGGGTGAACCATTTTTGTTTGCAGAGAAGGATGGTACTCTCAGGTTGAGAATTGATTACAAGAATTAAATAAGGTGACCATCAATAACAAGTATCCTTTAACACAAATCGATTACTTGTTTGATCAATTGAAGGGAGTAGGAGTTTTCTCAAAAATTGGCATGAGATGAGGATATAAACAAGTGCACATCAGAGAATAATATATATACAAGACCAAATTCCATACTAGGTATGGGCATTATCAGTTTGTGGTGGTTCCTTTTGGTATTAGTAATGCTGCCTATAATTTCATGTGTTTGATGAAAAATGTGTTGCATCCTTATCTGTAAAAGTTTGTGATAGTGTTCATTAATGATATACTCATATAAATGAACACAATAGAATACCTATATAAACATGGACACAAATATGCAACATAAATATTTCTTCATTTCATTAACATCAAAGACTGAAATATGCTTACATACATAATGGAAATAAAGAAGCTCAGGTGATCGTAGCTTATCTTTGTGAAGAGATGTGGTAGCTACATGCCTCTAAATTATGTTTCAATGAGGCTCACAGGGCTATTTATTATTGAGAAACATTGGAAAACCATAAACATCCAAGAACCTAACCCTATGAGATGAAGCGCCAAAACTATGGGCCCTATTTGGGTAAATTGGTATATCAACTTCCTGGGGACGTAGCTTTGGCATACGATCTTCGCTTGACATGCACAATATATAATTAGGAAGATATATCCAAGAACTATAAGATTAGAGTGGCCAATATTGGTCAAAAACCTATGTTGGCTCTTGTTTTCCTCGAAAATGTCGTTTAGGGCCTCAAAATGGCTTCATAATTTCAAGACTTGAAAAACTTCCAAAATTAGTAAATTACGTTACAATTAAGGAAATTGGAAAACTAAAAGAAAAAATGATGGGCCTCCAAGAGGAATATGCGGGTGGCCAACAATATCCACCTGGATCATTTCTCCACACTTAGGAAGAAATGGTCCCCATTGCGTTGAGTTCCTCCATGAGATGAGGAAACTTCTCCTAAACTTCATCCCTAGTGAGCCACTTGGCTTGGTGCAGGAGTTGGCCATCTTTGAGAATTCGATACAACTAGATTTTCTGCTAGAGAGTGTTCTTATTGTGGATTTCCATGATCCGATCAATTGTGGCATGTTCCATACAATCGAGACTTAGCTCTGTTGGTGTGAGTTCTTTTGTAATTATTTATCTATCTAATAATGGTGGAAAATATGGCTGAAGCTGGTCCACATTTAACACTTAGTGTAGGCCAAGGAATGGGGGAATGTTGAGCTAAAAATAATTGTCTCCCACAGCTTTGATAATAGTGTAAGACCCATATAAAAGTCATTTGATCTTATAATTATCTCTGATTAGGCATTATTTCTGCAAATGCAACCAAACTTTGTTGCACTCCTAAAACTTGTATGACACCCGAGGTTTCTCATGTCACTACTTGTACTTAGCATTGGACTTCTCTAGGATGTCATGAACCTGCTAGCAGATGTGCTTGGCACATTCAATGAATCTGGTTGTTTTGTTAGCCTCAAACAATATATGTTTGGATTATGTCTGTGTAGTCGCATGAGGTATGACAACATCAGTCAAACACAATGGGTGAAATCCTAGACCGACTGGAAAGGGACTGCGACCAGTCGAGATATGAAGAACTCTGTTATAATGTTCTCCACGTAGGGGAGGTTCTCATCCCAAGTTCATGGATGCTTGGATTTGAACATGCAGTGTATATGCACTATTATCCTGTTGACGACCTATGTTTGGCCATTAGTCTATGGAAGGAATGAAGCCAACTTGGTGATCTTGGTGTCCAATAGTGTCCAGAGGCTTGACCAAAATTTTCTCAGTAACATGCTATCTCAATATGATATAATTGTTCATGGTATCCCAAAATGCACCCATACTTGTTCAAATAAGATTTTGGTAGTGACATCTACCATGATGTTCTTCTTGTAGGCCACCGATATAGCCATCTTACAAAAAAAGTCCATGACCACAAATACACAGTCATTACAATTCTTGGTATAAGGGATTACAGACATATATTCCATGTAGATGGATTCCCAAGGCTGGTTGGGAGTAGGAAGAGGAGTTTACAAGACTCAATTCTTGATGGGTGGCTTGTCGATGGCACAGGCAGTGCAAGATCTGATATATTTTCCAACATCTAGTCAGAATTTTGGCCAATAAAAGTAGTTTTGTAGTATAGCAATATTTTTCTCCACACCAAAGTGTCGTGCGACCCAACTATATTGTGCCTCCCAAATCAAATTGGCATGCTCTCTCAAAGGAACACAAAGGTTACCGAAGCATCATAATAATGCGTTCTAGAGGTGGAAATCAAGGACTTGATATCCATCTAATAGTATCTGGTATGTGGTGGAAAACTATGGATCATTTTTATATAGTTGCACCCATTCAGAGGTCTCGTGGCCACAAGAGTTGAGAAGAACATTTAGTGCTCCAATTAGGGTCAACTAATGCAGTCTGAAACATGGTTGGTGCTGCCCTTTTTATATTGAATGGTCAACTGGAATTGTTGCATATATGTAGACCACTTCTGAGGGTGATCATTCTGCAACTTCCCTTATGTGTGTATAAACTAAAGAGTTTAGTGATCGGTGTGGATGAATGTCTCCTTGCCTATTCTCATGTTGGGTGAGGACTACACTAATAACATAGTCAAAGGCGTCTCTTTCAATTTAAATTTTTTTTTGCAGGTGTGGCACTGTGAGAAATGGTGCTGAATACAGGCGATGCTTCAACTCAATGAATGCCTTGTATTTGGATTCAGACGAGGACAAATTTTCTTTCACCCCTTCCTTTGTAATTTGACTCAAAGGCCAACATATTAGTCACCATTAGTGAGTGGATCTGAAACTGTTAAATAACCAAGGAGACGAACAAATCTATGGAATGGGATATTGGTAAAAGAAACGACATGTGATTCCCTACATGTGATTTTAGTGTGGGTGAAGGATATTGGTATTTATGAAAGAGTTTATTATTTGATTAGTAATTACTGATGAAATATAATTTTTAATGATAATTATCCAAACAACATAGAATTCATAACCATGTTAATAATAGTAGAGAGATTCCCATAAGTTTTAAGTATTAAATTTGGCTCACCTTCAATTTAAACGTATTCTAGTAGTGATTGAATCTCTCAAAATTAATTTGATAAATATATACAGCACTTTATTTTATTATATATTATGAAAAACACTAACCCCACTATAGTTTGGAAATTTTAATTTTTTGGTGATGGATAGGTCACTAAGATCCCTACTTGAAAATGAATTCATATTGGAATTATTTTATCAACCTTTTAACCCAAGTTCATTGCACACATAGACATGGTATGCCTGAAAATTAGGAAAATCCTAGCATTGAGGGAAAATGTCATTTTAGTGTCAATTTAAACCCTTGTGACTTCATCTTGCAATGATTGAAGTTCTTGATGTTGAATCTCAATACTTTGTAAATATCTTCCAACTTTCATATTAACTTGTAGGGGTTTGAATCCCCACCAAAACAAATGGATTTACATAAGCCACAAACCTTACTAAAAGGGTTGGCACTCCATTAGAGGATCTCTTTGTTGAAAGCTTTTAGGTCTAAAATCTATGGCTTCTAATACACTACATACTTCAACTAAGTCATGTTATGAATTAAAATAATAATATTTTAAGCTATAGATTCCACTTATATGAAACAAGTTCTTAGTGTGAAGCATATGGAGAATTTACTAAATCACTCAACAGGGATTGTATAAATAATTATACGAAATTCCTGTAGAAATGACAAAATGGATGGAAATATATTGTTTACATTCTTCCTTTTAGTTCATTATCACCTAAGCATATTTATTAGTTGCATTACAACGTTTTAAATTAATTTCAAGAGAAAATAATTCAATTCACAAGATTAACATATTTCACCCCTACAATATCATTTCACGCCAATAATACCTACTACAAAAATCATTTTAAATTAGTTGTGAAAATTAATGTTGAAAATGATGAAATAATGTACCTTAACTATAAGGAAAAGTCCATCTCAATATCACTCATTCTCCTTGAAATATAACGAGCACTTCACACAATCCTCTACCATGGTCATCTTCCTAAATTCATGTATGTATGCAATCCCTACAAGCATTTTTTGTCGAATTAACATGAGTTATAAGTATTTAAAAAAGCCAATAAAATAAAATCACATAGAATGAAACCAAATAACATGTTACCTATGGATATTTTTTAAATAAATAAATCTCTTCCAACCATTTTCCTCTAATGGTTAGATTCATCGGAATTGCTTTCAAAATAGAGCTTAATCATTATTATGATTTTTTCATGGATATATTTGGATTAATAAAGGGATAGATATGATGGCAATTGCTATTCAATGCTAGGAATGGTTTTTAAGGTCTAATCAATGTCAACAATGTAAAACAAGGCCCTTAGGTCATCAATAGAGCATTGCAAAATCAATAACCATGAAAAAAACATGAAGCCACTCCTCTCTTGGGGGTATTTTTCATTTGAGCTTGATTATGATTCCATTAGAATGTTTTACACACCATGGATTATTTCTATATATTTTAAAATCATGAAACAATGAAATAAGTTCCTTGCAATTTTATTGAAGATTTTTTAGCTTAATAGTCTAGAACAACTCTTCAAACCTATACACCTAAAAATTGTAGGACATTTTTGGTCCCTAGGAGGGATAAAAGGATTATTATTAGCTATTTTGTGCACTATAAATGGCTATTATGGAATAAATATGGTCAAGAGGTATTAATTAACTTAACGAACAATTGAACCATTCTACCTCAACCACGATGGATAGCAACTAGAAACCATGGAATAAGTCCTTTGCATGGATACTGTAGCATCTAAGCTGAGTACAAACACCATTACATGATATTTTTTTTATCATGGATGGTCTCAAGTACATTGCCATATACCCGAGGGAGAAAGCAACCTCTATCCATAAACCTTCATTATCATTGTTAAGTATTATGGAAATGTCCTCAAACTACCACCTACCACCTCTCTATTGTATCATTCACCTCCAATTGAGTTGTGGGTGCCACGAATAGGTTACTTGTAAACCAACAATAGTTCTCAATATCTAACCAAGGCCAAGTGAGTATGGTAAGGTTCTTATTCCTTAAATGAAGCTTCTTTAGCTCAAACACCATGAATAACACCTACAACCTATGAAGCTTCGCAAACTATATAACCTAATGCATGCTCAAACGACCACATGGAATTGTTGCATGATATTTTTATCATATTGAGGGGAAATGAATGCCATGATCGAGCCATAATACGTAAAATAAATAATAATGTATATTGGTCCAATAGAAAAATTGGTCATTTGGCCCATGGTTGGGGTTCATTAAAATCAATGTGTAAATTAGTAACATGAGTAGACTACTTGCACTATTTAATAGGTTTAAAGGCCTAAGAAATCGTTAAAGGGGCAAAGGGGGAATTAAGCCATAAATAAATATTATTTATATCAATAATCATGGTTAGTCGATGAAAAAACACGAACCTTTGGCCATAAAAATATCGTATAAAGATAATACATAATAAATTATCCTTGAAAGCCATAAAATAATTCCAAACTAACCGGTATTTGGCATTAGAGATCGATATAGATTCCATTAGGGGGTTTTCTGAATCAAGTATGGGTTGTATGACCTTGATAATAACTGAAGGGGGAGACAATTACCTTGGAACATTAATCCATACTTTCCCGTTATTATCTTTAAACAAGTCCTTAGAGCAACAAATAAGTACTTGACATAAACACCTATAAACTACAACACCAACCCTAAATAGTGGGTTTATACACTAAGAATAATACATGGGTACCATTAATACAATCTTGACATCATATATGGCTTCTAGGGTCTTTTCCATGATTGTTGGTGGAAAATGATAACCCCATGTAGTAAACAATGATTTAGGTGGGGAAATAATATCCTTTGATCCTAAACATAGCTTCTTGGGTTGAATAATTTTTAATACATACTTAGAGCACCACATAGGACCATGGATGGACTTTGGGGCCTTTACAGGCATCAATGAGTGAAAATATACGAACCAATATCTTATTAAACGTAATTGATCTTGAGAGCCTTCATAATTCGTCAAATAAGGAAATTGATATGTTGTAGGTGGCCTTTCATATGGGAGGGGGATATAAATACCATGATTAGGTTTTGTTAATTAGCAATTATTTTTTAGGCATAAGCATGATCTAGATGACCTTAAGCCCTACTTTAATATTATCTAACCCAAGCACCATGAGAAAAATCTACAATCACAATACCACGCCTATTTAGGTACCTTTTAGCACTCAAGTTAAGCATGGGTCTTAGGAAGCATAGATGAATCTCCATTCCTTAACCATCATTCGAGGGAAATGAGAGACTCTAGTAAGAAGCCTTACTTCATATGAAAAAGTGCCTTGAATGAGATCTCATGGATTCTTATACCATCATGTTTCACCTATGTAGGGAATCATTCTCTTCTGAATGTGTTATCCATGCCACGATTAAGTTATTTGTTAACTAAGAATGGGTCTTTAGGAATAGTAATGTTACATAAGGGTGGAGAGGGAATCTTTAACTAGATGATCCTTTTCATACCGAATCACCATGAAAAATACAAATGATCCATATAATATTCCCTTTATTTAGGAAATTTTGATTATGAGATGTTTAGCAATGCTTGTTATGATGTTCTTAATAACATTAATGGGTCAATAATTCTTAACAATGGTCAACGAATTATGACAATGGCCATATTCATCTAATAGCGCTTGTATGGCTCAAGAATTATGAAAGATACGTTGAAACACAATATAGGACATTTATTTGAGATCGTTGGCTTCTAAGTCTGGTAGATACATTATTAATCATTTTTTATGACTGTGAGGGGTCTAAGGTCCTAGGGCATCATCAAAAAGGAAAACAATAGAATTAATTAGGAAAGTAAACCATGTAGAGCTCAAATGCTATAGACAAGGTCTGTAACCATGAAGCATTCCCTCATTGTGAGGTTTTCACTTTTGAGTTGTATTCTAGGAAGATTAGATGATTTGTGTAAATGAGATGTGTTTAGGGGGCTTTCCTATGTCCAAGAGAGAAAGAAAGTTATCTACCTTTAAAAGTATATTTTAGTACTAAAAGATTCATTTTGAAATATGTCATGATGAGTGAGTATTATAGAAAATCTATTTTATGTACAAATATCACATATGTTTCGATAAATTAAAAAAAAAAATTGTTGGGATTTCTGATTTTCAATTACATTTTGGATGAGTTGGCTACATTGATTTTAGCTTTAGAGTGATGCTATTGGAATAATACATCCATGTTTTCCAATCACTATTATTATCTCCCTCTTGGATGAAGTTTTCAAATATGACCCACATATTCATCACACGCTTGTGTAAGTCTCTCTCTCATTTTGAGTGTGTTTGTTATTGTGTGCATGTTTTTTTTGGTACTTAATGACCAAAAAACAAAACAAAAAACAAAACAAAAATGTTATTTTATTCATTTTTGTTTTGAGAGGCTCTTTAGAACCCATTATGGGAGAGATATTGTAATGTAACCTTACATTTAAAAATAATAAAATGATATTTACAATAATAAATTTAAAATAGTAATAACCAAAAGATGGTCCTCCGTAATTTTACATCAACCTTTATATCAAGAGATATGTAATAAAAATATAATTTTTAGTATTATATAGAGATCTACATTTTTCACAAACTAGTATAAGTTAAAAAAATTGTTACATTTTTTGTTGTGATGAGTAGTATAAGTTAAAACAACCTCTATCGATAAACCTTCATTATCATTGTTAATTATTATGGAAATGTCCTCAAACTACCACCTACTACCTCTGTAATGTATCATTCACCTCCAATTGAGTTGTGTGTGCCACGAATAGGTTACTTGTAAACCAATAATGGTTCTCAATATCTAACAAAGGCCAAGTCAGTATGGTAACATTCTTATTCCTTAAATGAAGCTTCTTTAGCTCAAACAACATGAATAACACCTACAACCTATGAAGCTTCCCAAACTATATAACCTAATGCATGCTCAAAGGGCCACATGGAATTGTTTCATGATATTTTTATCATATTCAAGGGAAATGAATGCCATGATCGAGCCATAATACATACAATAAATAATAATTTATATTGGGCCAATAGTAAAATTGGTCATTTGGCCCATGGTTGGGGTTCATTAAAATCAATGTGTAAATCAGTAACATGAGTAGACTACTTGCACTATTGAATAGGTTTAAAGGCCTAAGAAATGGTTAAAGGGGCAAAGGGGGAATTAAGCGATAAATAAATATTATTTATATCAATAATCATGGTTAGTGGATGAGAAAACATGGGCCTTTGGCCATAAAAATATATTATAAAGATAATACATAATAAATTATCCTTGAAAGCCATAAAATAAGTCCAAACTAACTGGTATTTGGCATTAGAGATCGATATACATTCCATTATGGGGTTTGTTGAATCAAGTATGGGTTGTATGACCTTCATAATAACTGAAGGAGGAAACAATTACCTTGGAACATTAATCCATACTTTCCCGTTATTATCTTTAAACAAGTCCTTACAGCAACAAATAAGTCCTTTGTAGGCCACCAAGAGGAATATAGGTGACATATGTAGCTTCTATCTACTAGAAATATGTGCTAATGCCTAAACATGGTGAAAGAAAGAAACAAGGTATTGAATCCCTAATTGATCCTACTTGAGTGAAAGTGACATAAACACCTAGAAACTACAACACCAACACTAAATAGTGGGTTTATACACTAAGAATAATACATGAGTACCATTAATACAATCTTGACATCATATATGGCTTCTGGGGTCTTTTCTATGATTATGGTTGGAAAATGATAACCCCATGCAGTAAACAATGATTTAGCGAGGGAAATAGTATCCTTTGGTCCTAAACATAGCTTCTTGGGTTGAATAATTTTGAATACGTACTTAGAGCACCAGATATGACCATGGATGGGCTTTGGGGCATTTACAGGCATCAATGAGTGAAAATACACGGACCAAAATCATCTTAAACGTAATTGATCCTGAGAGCCTTAATAATTTATCAAATAAGGAAATTGACATGTTGTAGGTGGCCTTTCATATGGGAGGGGCATATAACTACCATGATTAGGTTTTGTTAATTAGCAATGATTTTTGAGGCATAAGCATGATCTAGATGACCTTAAGCCCTAGTTTAATATTATCTAACCCAAGAACCATGAGAAACATCTACAATCACAATTCCATGCCTCTTTAGGTACCTTTTAGCACACAATTTAAGCACGGGTCTTAGGAAGCATAGATGAATCTCCATTCCTTAACCATCATTCGAGGGAAACGAGAGACTCTAGGAAGAAGCCTTACTTCATATGAAAAAGTGCCTTGAATGAGACTTCATGGATTCTTATACCATGATGTTTCACCTCTGTAGGGAATCATTCTCTTCTGAATGTGTTATCCATGCCACGATTCAGTTATTTGCTAACTAGGAATGGGTCTTTAGGACTAGTAATGTTACATAAGAGTGGAGAGGGAATTTTTACCTAGATGATCCTTTTCAAACTGAATCACCATGAAAAATACAAATGATCCATATAATATTCCCTGTATTTAGGAAATTTTGATTATGAGACGTTTACCAATGGTTGTTATGATGGTCTTAATAACATTAATGGGTCAATAATACTTAACAATGATCAACGAATTATGGAAATGGCCTTAGTCATCTAATAACACTTGTATGGCTCAAGAATTATGAAATATACGTTGAAACACAATATAGGATGTTTATTTGAGATCATTGGCTTGTAAGTCTGGTAGATACATTATTAATCATTTTTTAAGACTGTGACTTGACCTAGGCCATCATCAAAAAGGAAAACAATAGACTTAACTACGAAATTAAACCATGTAGAGCTCAAATGCTATAGACAAGGTTTGTAACGATGAAGCATTCCCTCATTATGAGGTTTTCACTTTTGAGTTGTATTTTAGGAACATTAGATGATTTGTCTAAATGAGATGTGTTTAGGAGGCTTTCCTATGTCCAAGAGAGAGAGAAAGTTATCTACCTTTGAAATAATATTTTAGTACTAAAAGATTCATTTTGAAATATGTTTATTTGCGACTACTTTGCATGTCCTTGGGACTATTACCAGCACAATGTAACATGTAATTTTGTTTTCTCATAAATAAAATTACGAATTTTTCCTTTGTGAAAAAAATACTTAACAATGATCAACGAATTACGACAATGGCCTTAGTCATCTAATAACACTTGTATGGCTCAATAATTATGAAAGATATGTTGAAACACAATATAGGACGTTTATTTGAGATCATTGGCTTCTAAGTCTAGTAGATACATTATTAATCATTTTTTATGACTGTGAGGGGTCTAAGGAACTAGGGCATCATCAAAAAGGAAAACAATAGACTTAACTAGGAAAGTAAACCATGTAGAGCTCAAATGCTATAGACAAGGTCTGTAATGATGAAGCATTCCCTCATTATAAGTTTTTCACTTTTGAGTTGTATTTTAGGAACAATAGATGATTTGTGTAAATGAGATGTGTTTAAGAGGCTTTCCTATGTCCAAGAGAGAAAGAAAGGTATCTACCTTTAAAATAATATTTTAGTACTAAAAGATTCATTTTGAAATATGTCATGATGAGTGAGTATTATACAAAATCTATTTTATGTACAAATATCACATATGTTTCGATAAATTTAAAAAAAAAAATTGTTGGCATTTCTAATTTTCAACTACATGTTGGATGAGTTGGCTACATTGATTTTAGCTTTAGAGTGATGCTATTGGAATAATACATCCATGTTTTCCAATCACTATTATTATCTCCCTCTTGGATGAGGTTTTCAAATATGACCCACATATTCATCACACACTTGTGTAAGTCTCTCTCTCATTGTGAGTGTGTTTGTTATTGTGTGCATGTTTGTTTTGTTTTCCTTGACCAAAAACAAAACAAAAAACAAAAAAATTGTTATTTTATTCTTTTTTGTTTTGAGAGGCTCTTTAGAACCCACTATGGGAGAGATATTGTAATGTAGCCTCACATTTAAAAATAATAAAATGATATTTACAATAATAAATTTAAAATAGTAATAACCAAAAGATGTTCCTCCTTAATTTTACATCAACCTTTATATCAAGAGATATGTAATTCAAGTAAATAAAAAAATATATAATTTTTAGTATTATATAGAGATCTACATTCTTGAGAAAGTAGTATAAGTTAAAAAAATTGTTACATTTTTTGTTGTGATGATTAGGGAGATGCTTAACTTACTTCATTTTTAAGATGGAGTTGCTATATAAAATTTTCAAATAGTAATAATAATAATAAAAAGTTTAATATGGGTTATACATCAAATATTTCAACATGCATGTTGAGTAAATTTTTTTAATAAAGAAAATTTTAATATGGGTTATACATCAAATATAGAAAAAAGAGTGAGAGAATTACTATTCCATTAACATATCTTTTCTAATTCAAGTTATGAAAGAGATTTGTAATTCTAGCAATGTTTAATCTAGATTTAATATATAACATTAAAAAAAAATACTAATAACAAAAATAATGAAATATATACCTACAGTAAAAAAAATATGCAATGTGTATATATAAAGAGAGAGAAAGTGTGTTTCTCAAAATCAGTATATATCCATTTAATTAAAGATCTACCAACAACTAAGATGAATCAAATATTTTGAAGTGTAAACATTTCTTCTAATTCTACACTAGAATATAAATTTGCATTTTGCGAGATTTTATCAGTATAAACATAAATCCAAAATAAACTGATCTTAATTCAAAAATATATAGATATATTGTTTTAACATTACTTTTTTTTTTTTCTTAATCACATGCAAAATAATTTACATGGAACAGAAAATGATATTTATATAATAAAAACATATTTATTGATTATTTTAATATTCTCAAACCCACTCTTAAACATTTTTCTTCATCATTTTAGAATCTATCAATCATTCTATCTGGAAAAATGAAAATTTGTCTGTGACTCTAAGTACAGAGGTCCTGATCAGATCTTGCTAGACACTTGCCCCCTGAAAATTCGATATTGGTTAATCCCCATCTTGGCATTTATATCTATGAAAGAACCCAGGGCAACTCATGGTTGATCTGAAACGTTTTCGGGAGAGATGTGAGTTAACTCGGCGTTGGGAAAGTTGTTGACGTCTTTGGAAGGCCCGGAGGGTGGAATGGGACCTTTGGGTAACATGGTGAATACAGGCTTGAAGGCACTCTTACCCATAACATCAGATGGGCGCAGATGTAATTGTAATCTCTGGTGCAGAGATCCGCTAATTTGCTGGATATTTTCTTGATTACTGTCATTAATCTCCATTGATACAGCCTTTGACTGAGGAGGCGAGGGACGGGCTTCTGAAGTACAAGCAGCCATGGTATAACCAATCTGCAAGTGAAGGCTGAAGAACTGGATATTGACTGGCCCCCCATGATATTGACCTGACCTGAACTCAGAGATTTGAGATTGTCACAATTACTAGATGAAGAGATGGTTCTCTAATGTGTTGTGTGAGATATATATATTATACTGGAGAGCTGGCCAATTGTGTGGAGCACATCATGTAGCACCATATTCGGTCGAATTAGCCCTAAGAATTCGAAAATTCGGCGGTTCGGTTCGGTTCGATCCGTCTATTAATACAGAAAAATTCGATTCGGCAGTTCGGTTCGATCCGTCTTGGTGGAAATTTGTTAGAAAAATATAACATCTGTAAATTTCATTCTTGGCGATTTCAAAATGAACAATCCTCTTAGGGCAGAAGTTGGAATACAAAACAATCTTTTTTTCTGGTGCACACGACGACTCATTGGTCGCAGAAAATGATTGATTCCGTGAGTTTCCAAACAGGAACAATGGCCACGTGTCTTCGAATTCAAATAAAATTGATTGAGAGGCAAAAATATAGGTTGATTCACATAGTGAATCTTCAACTACTTTTGGTAGGGTTCCGAACAAAGTGATATATGAATCTTTTAATTTATGTTATATTTTTCATTTTTATATTAAAAATAAAATTTATTTTAATAAAAAAATAAGCTCGAGCTTATCATTAAACTATTGTGAGGCCGTGATGGTTGAATTATCTTATTCGTATTAAAAGATAACCAATAATAATCGAGGACATGAAATTTAGAATAGGTATCAAAATCTGTATCATATGGTTAATTTGTTATTCATATTAAAAGATAAGCAACAATAATCAAACGGAAATTTTCTATCTTAATAGTATTATTAATATTTGTAAAATAAAAATCATAAAAATATATTAAATTATAATTTTACTTTTAATAATAATAATTATTATTATTATTATGGATATAGTCATATAAGTTAAATAGTTAATAAACATTCATAAATATCAATTTACAATAGGTATTAAAATATTTTTTCATAATAAAACTCACATTGCTATGATTAGAAAACATCAAGCTTATTTTTTTTAAACTAATTGTAGATAGATTATTTGAAAAAGAATTTAGATATATAAAATGTGTGAATGCTACGACGACACAACTTGGTGTAGAATATATTGCATTGAGATAATGTGGATTCAATGAATGATAGATATATCTAGTAGATAATGTTGACATTATTGCAAAGAGCACTCTCAAGAATCAACTAAGTGTAATAGATGTGTAGTGACAACAAATTTAGTGAGGATGATGACTTTCGTTTTCACACATGTCAAAGATTTTCTTCAAATAGTGTATATATAATAATGGATCGATATAATCCTAGATTTATTCTGCTCCACTACTCTTGCACCCCATTCAATTTTTGGGAAACTAGATGCATTTAGGCTCTCCAAAAACATTAGATGTTCCACACTTGCATCTATAGTATCTCGATTGCATTAGAGAATACATAGTCTTCGAAGATGGTACATTTCAGTTCCTCCATTTATTTACACTTATTTATGTCTAGGTGGTTTATGTAGAAATTAGTATACACTAAACATGGATACATCCGTATTCCCCCGATTCATATTTAAATGAAAGCATGTAATCATTCCACCGTTAATATTTTAAAGAAAATTAATTGCAAAACATGCAAGAATAAACAAAAACAATCACAGAGCATGAAGTCTTTAATGTAGAAAGCCTGGGTTTAAAACCCCAACTATCATATATTATGTATCATGGAGATCATGTAACAATCTCATACAAAGCTTAGTACAGCAAGCTCTCAGTACAATCAATCGTCACACACTAACATAGAAGAAATCTTCAAATACGTGCACCGATCTCTACTCTCGTGCTAGCTTGCCTCCACTGCGCAATCCCTCCTAAAGAATAACTCTGAATGAATTCAAATTACCCTTGCCTTGACTGCACAATCCTCATTGGAAACTCCAATGTCTGTGTGGTGCAATCAATGCATCACTATAGTCACAATAGATAGTCCATCTTGCACTTTCACCTATCTCTCCAATGGGTCTCCACTAGAACTGACATGCACTATAGTTAACTATTGTATTGTTCAGTTCATTAATGAGTTATTGTTTGTGAATTAATTAACTAATTAATTAACGCCACTCTCACTAGTGTATCATTCCGTTAGACTGGATATAACTAGCTCAACTGAGTCTAACTGAGTTAAAATGAATACAACTCCATGAACTACTCTTCCAACTCTGTCATAACTTTGCCACTTCACTTCTAATTGAGTCCTCAATGCATGAACCACCAGAAAACCCTAGGAATTGCGTAATTCCTTCAGCCCACTGATTTTTAAAATCTGTGCACTAAAATTAAGTTCTCCAAGAGAATAAGTTGTCTTTTATTGTCGGATTATTATTAAGAGATAATAATAATCGACACTTCTATTTTTAGATCGACGATATGTAAATAGACTTCGGCAAATATTCTAAAAATAGAATTTCATCTATTTTTCCAACTTGATCAACCATCCATAAATAGCATCCTGCAACTTTTGAAATATGATCACCATGTCTAAAAATACACATAGTCTAAAAATAGACTTGCGCCAAAAATAGCTTGCGGGCCCACTTAGTGAAGGTGAAACTTTTCACTAAGCTCATCATCTTGTTGAATCTCAACCCTCCTTCTCAACGAGATAGGCATTATATTTCACCCCGATCCTAGCTATATGGTATTTGAATTTGTTCTTGGTGACCGCCTTCGTCAGAATATCTGCATCCTAATCCTCTGTAGGAATCTACTAAAGCAACATGATCTTCTGCTGCACAAAATATTTAATATGGTGATACTGCTTATCAATATGTTTAGATCTATCATGAAACACGAGATTAACCGAGAGTTTAATGCAACCCTGATTATCACAACGTATCACTCTAGGATCTAAATGTGAACCGAACAAACCAACTAGGATCTTCCTCATCTAGATAGCCTCACATGTAGCTTGACTTGCTGCCATGTATTCTTCTTCCACTGAACTGAGTGCGAAAGATCTTTGTTTTCTGTTGTACCCAGAAACTGTCATAGATCAGATACTGAAAATCCCTCCTAATGTGCTCTTTCTGTATATTGGGCTGCCTGTCCAATCGGCATCCATGATGCCATGAAACTTCACCTCATCCGTTTGTCTATACCATAAAGCATACTCAGATGTGCCCCTGAGATATCTCATGACATGCTTGCCTGCCTTCCAAAAGAGCTTGGTAGGCTTAACCATCACCTATGAAAGCTGGTTCACCGCATATCATATGTCTTGTCTTGTATTAACTAAATACATGAGCGAACCCACCAACTGTTGATAAACAGTGGCATCCACTACCTCTACCAATGTAGCATCCTCTTTCCTGCAATTTCCTGGAAGAGGAGTGTCGATAGGCTTGCAACCTTGCATGTGAAACTTCTCCAGTATCTCGTGGGCATACCTGCCTTGAGACACAAAGAGTTCACCTTCCCGCTGCGATATTTCCAATCCAAGGAAATAATAAAGGAGGCCCAAATCCTTCATCTCAAACTCCTTTACAAGATCTGCCTTGCATGAGTGTATCAACTGCTCATCACCCGTTAGTATTAAATCATCAACATAAAGAACAATGATTAAAATCTTACCCTCCATCACAATTTGGTACAGGTTTGCATCCGCCTCACTCTTGGTGAAGCCAAGTCCAAGAAAGGTCAACCACAAAATACATAGAAGATGATTTGAGCCATGACATTTTTTGGAGTCACAATATACATGACAATTCTCGCAGATCTCTAAACTCTTCGCTTCTCACTGCACACTCCTTCTCCTGGGCTGATCTCATTAGAACACAACGCCTTTCACATCCATCTGATGAATGTGCCAACCCATCTACGCTGAGAGAGCAAGGATGGTCCATATGGAAGAATATCGTGCAATAGGTGCAAAGGTTTCTTCATAATCAATCCCCTCGATCTGTGAGAAGCCCCAAGCAAGAAATCTTGCCTTATACTTGTCGATGCTCCCATCAGCAACTTGATTTACCTTGTAGATCCATCTTGATCCTACAACTGATTTTCCCACCGGCCTTGGGACAATCTCCCAAGCACTGTTTCTGACAATGGAGTCATACTCCTCCACCATGGATTCTACCCATGTTGGCTCCTTCACTGATTCTTCAAAAGAAGATGGATCTATCACGATACACTTGGTCATAAGAGCCATGTATCTAGTAAATTGGTCAGGTGACTGTCTCTCTCTGTGCTGTGATGTAGGGACTCCTACATTCTATGCCGCATCAAGCTTCAGTCTCTCAGCTTATGTGGTACAATTTTTACCTTGTTTGATTTTTGGTTCTGCATGAGTGGACCTTTCCACTCCATGAATCTCTTCCTGTGGCTGATCCACATCTAGAGGCTCTTCTTTGGGAACAAGAAGTTCCTCCTCTACATGCAATTGTAGCTCCCTCTCAAGAGATAACTTCATGGCTTTCACCTCATTTAATTTTATATCTCGTCGCACCACAATCATCCGACTGTCTGGAAAATACACACGATAATTATGGGTTGTTTGTGTGTACCCCACAAATATCCCAACTTCTGCAGTCGGCTCTCGCTTCTTCCTGGCATCCTTTGTCACATGGATGTAAACAGATGAGCCAAAAATATTCAAATGAGAAATATCAGGCTTCTTACCAGTAAAAGCTTCTTCAGGTTTACTCATGCCAAGTACTCTATGAGGACAACGGTTTTTCACATAAACCGCAGTTTTTCATGCTTCCATCCACAAGTGCATCGGTAGGACCTGGTCATGCAGCATTGCTCGTGCAAAACCCATGATTGTTCTGTTCTTCCTCTCCCTGACACCATTTTTTTGTGGGTTATGAGGCACTATGAGTTCTCTTCGAATTCTTTCTTTCCTTCAGAAGTCTTTGAATTAGCCCGAGATGTATTCACCACCATTATCACTCCATAGAGCTTTCACTTTCTTCCCCGACTCCTTCTCCACCAATGCTTTGAACTCACAGAATTTTGAGAATGTTTCACTCTTCCTCTACATGAAGAAGATCTAACATCTACGAGAATATTCATAAACAAATGAAACATAATACCTATTTTTTGTTGTTGAAGCAACCGATAAAGGTCCACACACGTCTGTGTGAATTCTCTCCAGGATCATCGAAGCACGGTTCTCCTTCTCATGAAATGTGGTCTTCACAAACATACCCATAGTACATCCCTTGCACGGATATGACTGTGAAAGCGTACCCTTGGGAAGTCCTATATAAATCTACTACAAAATCTTCAAAGCACCATGGTGAAGATGGCCCAATCTCCTATGCCATAATTCGCCCTCATCCTGGCTCACCAATTCTTCTGCTTTTCCCACCATTGCAGCGCAGCCATCTACCTCTAGCTTGTAGATATTCTTAATTTGAACCCCTATCTTCTTGGTTTGACCCATTCTTTTATGGAGGAAGGATTTTCCCTAACTGAAATCAACATCATAACCTTTGTCTTCCAACATTGTGACCAAGACCAAGTTCTTCTCCAGACCTGGAACATGCATAACATCCTTCAACAAGAATGGATTACTGGACTCCCCCTCAAAGGTAATGGTCCCAACGTCGATCGCACTGTATTGACCATCGTCGCCCATCTCTATATGCTTCTAGAGGTCCTTCTCCTCCAAGTCACTAAACAAATCCTTGTCTCCCATCATATGGAAAGGCGAACCACTATCAAGATACCACACTGATCCCATACAGCTTGAAACCAAGCATGCGATCAAAGAGAAATAAAGTTCAAAATGCGAGGCTAAGGCCTCTCTAGATGCAGCTACAATAGCCTTCTTGTTCTTCTTCTTTTGTGGGCAGTTAGTGGCGTAATGCCCAAGTTCGTGATAGTGAAAACACTTCACTTTGGACAAATCCTGCTTCTTGCCTTTAGCTTTGGATTTTGAAGAAAATTTATTCCCCTTCCCTTTCCTTACTTTGGCAGCCAAAGCATAATTATCTTCATCTTCATTCATTTATGAAGAGCCATCCCTAGTACCTCGCCTTATCTCCTCCTGCACAAGATCAGACCAAAGTCGCTCCCATCCCAGCAATTTCTCCCATCCATTGATAGAGTCTTCGTAGCTATGCCAACTCTTTGGAAGCCCAAGGAGATCCAATCTCACCAATTATTTATCATCAATAGTAATCCCCACACTTCCTAATTCATCCCTATAGTGGGAAAACTTCCTGAGATATTTTGGAATATTGTCGCCCTTCTCCATTTTTATTTTTCTGAGCTTGTCTTTAAGCGCCAACTTCCTCTGGTCACTTCTTCTATGGAAAAAATATGTCAAAGCCTTCCACATTAATAATGGAGTGGCTTTCCTGTGAAGGTTGGACACAATATGGTCCTTCACACCTTCCAACAAAATTATTCTTGTCTTTGCTGTCTTCTTTTGCCATGCGTCAAGTAATGTAGCATCGTTAGATCCCAGCTTAGGAAAGTCGTTATCGATGAACTCCTTCAATCCATTATCCTCCGCCACCGCCTCCATCCTATCCTTCTAGGATATTTAATTCGAGCTCCCATCAAGGGCATATTCCAATCACAACCCATTGAAATACATTTCAATGTATACTCAACTTCTGCACCAAGAATATTCTGTAGCAAATTCAAATTGTCCACAAGCACAAACTCAACAATTCTTCAAAATTACAATCTTCAAGAATTAATATTGCTCTGATACCATGTAGAAATTAGTATACACTAAGCATGCATACATCCAGATTCCCCCGATCTCACAATATTTAACGTCTTGCAAAATAAATAATCATTCCACCGTTAATCTTTTGCAGAAAATTAATTGCAAACACATGTGAAGCATAAATAAAAACAATGGCACATAACAAAATTATTTAATGTGAAAACCTGAAGCTAAAAACCCCAACTATCATATATTATGCATCATGGATATCATGTAAAAATATCATACAAATCTTAGTACATGAAGCTCTCAGTACAATCAATCGTCACACACTAACATAGAAGAAATCCACAAATCCATGCACCGATCTCTGCCCTCCTACCAGCCTGGCTCCACTGCACAATCCCTGCTGAAGAATAGCTCTGAATGAATTTGAATTACCCTTGCCGTGACTATGAAATCCTCATTGGAAAATTCAATGTGTGTGTGGTGCAATCAATGCATCACTATAGTCACAACAGATAGTCCATCTTTCCCTTTCACCTATCTCTCCACTGGGTCTCCACTGGAACTCACATGCATTGTAGGTAATTGTTGTATTTTTCAATTGATTAATGAGTTATTATTTGTGAATTAATTAACTAATTAATTCACTCCACTCTCACTTGTGTATCATTCAGTTAGACTAGATACAACTAGCTCAACTGAGTCTAACTGACTTAAACTGAATACAACTCCATGAACTACTCTTCCAACTATGTCATAAATTTTCCACTTCAGTTCTAACTAAGTCCTCCATGCACGAACCACCAGTAAACCCTAGGAATTGTGCAATTCCTTCACCCACTTATTTTCCAAATCTGTGCACTGAAATTAAGTGCTCCAAGAGATTAAGTTTTTTTTTTATTGTTGGATTATTATTAAGAGCTAATAATAGTCGACACTTCTATTTTTAGATTGACGATCTATAAACAGACTTCGCCCAATATTCTAAAAATATAATTTCATCTATTTTTCCAACTTGATCAAACATCCACAAATAGCATCCTGCAACTTCTGAAATATGATCACCATGTCTAAAAATAGACGTAGTCCAAAAATAGACATAGTCTAAAAATAGACTTGCGCCAAAAATAGCCTGCGGGCCCACATAGTGAAGGCGACTCTTTTCACTAAGCTCATCATCTTGTTGAATCTCAACAGTTTCAAAACTCAAGAAGAAGAAAAAATATGGTGGCATTTCCAACTAAGTTTGTGGAATTCAAATGACTTCCAAATTTCCAACAACATCACTTGAAAGTCTTTTAAATTTGTGGAGAGAGAGAATTTTATTTATTTAATAAAATTATTTTATAATATTAATTAATTCAAAACTCTTTAGCCCAAGCACACAAACATAAATCCATTTATGAAAAAAATCATGTTAAGAAAGCAACTGAAAAATAGTTGGTTTTTTGGAGGGAATATGAGTTGACATCTTCCATGGCTATGCTAAGTCACAAACTGCGTACTTAATCCTTGAAATTTTGAGGCCATGTATCCTCTATATGCTTCATGGATATTGAATCTGTTGGGATTCACATAAATCCTGAATCACTTCTCTGTGAGGCATGTCATCCCTGCAACATACCTAATTCTTTTGAATGAAAGAATCTTTGAATCCTTGGGATTATAGGGATGTTCGTCAATATCTTATGAGGAGGAGCATGTGACTTTCCCATTTTTTTAATTATGGTAGCTTTCATGCCCACATTTTGGACATATCTCCTTATCTGCATATTCTCCTCTATATAGAATACAATCATTCATACATGCATGATATGATATGTGCTCAACACCCAACATTTTCAACAACTTATTATCCTCTTCACAGCTACTCGGCAAGATATTATCACTCATAAGAACCTTATCTTGAATATCGTGCAATTGGTGGGGAATATATTTTCACAATGTCAATATTTAACATTCATAAAATTGACCATTTTTAAATTGTAATGTGTGACAAAATATAAGGAACTTGATTTATCATGTAACTCAATTACCTCAATATTGTCCAGAAACATGGATTTGACCTGCCAAATGTTTCTTTCACTTTGTACAACAAAATAATTTTCCCTAGCTAAGTAGACTTTGAATTGATGCAAGGACCAAAGAGAGGGGTGGTGGATGCATATTTTAGGATTTCGAATAAGGTATGAATGGTATGAGAATCATCCCCTAGCTCATCGCTCTGAAATCCATATAACAACATTTCCACCATGGCCATCGTATCGCGTATGTAATCATCCATACCAAGATCAATTTGATTTCCTCCATTGAGAACTTGTGACGAACAACTACTATTTTTGTAGTCATTCCTAATTGGTGAATCTAGACATAGTGGGAATTGAATAGATGTTTGATTCCACCATTATTTGTATGCTTCCTTTAGGAGTCTTTGTCTTAATGTAACCTTCTCTCGATTTGATTTTGTAGAAGGGTGAACTGGAAGACAATGAGTGGGTCACTCAGCATCACTAGAATCTGAATTTCAAAAAATATTGAACATCATTAGTACAATATCAATGATATTAGTAACCACACAAATGTAATTTTTTGTTTAAATTTTATTATACCAAACATTTATTACCATCATTGATCCAAGACTGTAGCCAGAAAATTCCATGTTCCAATTGGATGGGTGAAGAGGTTATCCATTTCCATCTACCAACTGCTTGAAATATGTTGCTCCTGATCAGAGCTTCCAACATTTTAGAAAATAATATGGAGTATTAATTTTTTCATCTGACCTTGATTCTAAATCGGGATCCTATAAATAATTTACATACATTTTTATTCAAATGGACATGGATTAAAGAAAAAAAATCAATTACATATCGAAATATAAATAAAATATCAACTTACTCCAGATGGAAAGGTAGAACTTTGTGCATGACTTTGATTTGCGATATGGAAGGATTTGGAACTTGAGGAATTGGACTTTTGATATTATTGAGAATTTTTCTCCGTATTTTAGAAAAATCAAAAATAATTTTTTTTGTTAATATCTAAAATTAGTCCCAAGAACTATATAACCAAAATCGGAATTTCCATGGAGTTTTGAATCCATTTTTCAAGAACAAGGAGTCTTTAAGCAAAACATGTATACTATGAATTATTGTAATTTGCACGAGTGCATCCTAAATGATAATTTCATATTAATATGCCATCTAATTTGAAAATAAAATGTCAAATAGCTTTTGAACCCCCCCAGTTTTCCTGCACACATTCCCTATGGCCTTATCAATGTTTTTACATTATCATTGTATTGTCTACATGTTTCGATATTAACCTTTCTTACCTTGATCAATGATTGACTAGGATTCACTATAGGATTTAAATTATATGATTTCTTGTAGTATAAAATATTAAGAGAAGTTATTATACTAATGGGGCATTTATTTTCATTCATAATTTTTTTCTAGAAAAAATCCTCTAATTTTCATTTTGACCATTCTAGAGGAATTTACCAATAGAGACAATAATAAAAGAAGAAGTAAGAAAATCATAGAAATGTCCTAGATTCCTTTATCATAAGATTTAGTTCCTTCATGTGTATACATATTATATTTGATTATATAAAGTGTAAATATGATGCACTCTAAATCAATGTAAGATGTAGTGTTTACCTCTCGAACGGTAACATAATTTGGTTCCAACATTAACAAAACTTTTGAGTCGACTCGCATTAAACATCATATGAGAATACAATTTGATAATAATTAGAATTTTTCAATAAAAATTTCCATGGTACTAAGGAAACTATCACTCTCAATCATTGTTCTAATACCCATTAATTATTAAATAAAACTGCTTTACCCTTCGACTTGTACGGTTTAAAATGACAGCGAAATCTCAGAATTACCTATAGTTCTACACGATAAATTTAATATTTGATACTCAAATATAACTATATTAAACCATATATGCATATTTAAATCTTGAATCTCATCACCACTAATATGTTTTGACCTATATTATATATATTCATGGACATAAAAGTTGCAGACAGATAACAATAACATATGCGAAACTAAATAACTATGCACACAAAATGCATAATCCAGAAATTAGAAACAAACATGCATCACTTTTTCTATTATATTTACGCATATCATTGAACAATTCCAAATTAAATTAAAAATCAAACAAAATTTTATGTAACGGTTACTTCTGGAGAAATATTCAGGAGCAGAGAACCTTCCACTCAACCATGAGATGTCAAATAGCTCCCCACCGTGCTAAGACTCCTGCCATTAGGAATCCCCCTTTTATTCCTAGGTGGTTCATTTTTTTATAAATTTTCTTCCCAAATTTTTTTTAGTAGTGTCCTTCTTTAAGGTATGCTAACCTTTTTCCCTAGGTCGTTTTGTTTTAGTTCTTCCAAAATAAGATAATTTTATTTTTTCTTTAAAGCACAATTTTATCTACCGTACTTATTTATTCCACTCCACTTAGTATTTATCTCCAACTAAGTTATTAACATAATCTTTCTCCACAATTATGTTAATTTAATATCTTTTATTTTTCTCACGGGTATTTTTAGGAGACTTTTAGGGAAGGTCCATCAAGTGGTATTCACCACCACAAATTCTGCTAAGTTGGAAAGAAATCTTCTACACTCTAGTGCTCTTTACTGAATATGTCCAAGCAGTTTATTTATTAGCTCAATAGTAATAATACAATTTCATGATATTGTAAGTCCCATTTTGACTTCCATCACCATTAAATCCAATATTAGTTCAATCTCTAAAAATAGTAACTACCAAAAAATAAAATCATAGGGTTATTACATCTTCCCCCCTTTTTAATAAATCGTCGTCCTGAGTGTTCCCTCAATTCCATATCTTCTTAAGACAGAAAGGAGATGCATCATATCTTTCATTCCTATAATTTTGTCTTTACTACCAAGTGTTTCCTCTTCACTTTATTTTGAGTGTTGGCTCAAATCTAAAGCAAACATACTCTTACATTAATTTCATGCTCATTCCCTAGCACATTTTCATAAATTATAAACACGTGTTTCATGCTTTCCACATGCGCCATACAAAAATATCCACGAGTCCAAAAAAGGTCAATAACATTGATATAACATCGAAACAATACCATAGATTCATTTCATACATTTATTCATAGCTATATAAAATGACATGAATGCTATTGAATGCAACATTCAACCTATGTAATTGTCACTTTTCCTTTCATATTTCTTTCGAAAAGGAAATAATAATTAATGAAATACTTGCATCATTTTATTTAATGTTTTTATTTTGATACACATGCATACTTAAGTGTAATATAAAATTCTATCTCAGCCACTTCCATGGTTCCAGATTTGTTTTAAAGTGGACCTACTGAAGTCCACTCTCATGGTTCTGCCACTTATTTCCACACCCTCCCTTAAAATTACAAAAATATGAGGACATAAATAAGGAATTTAAAATAGCCACATAGATAATTATGGAGTATTTTGATACACTTAATGTTCATGGTTTAAGCGACCAGTGTAATTTCCCAAATCTACAACACTCGTTTTCATTTTCAAACTTTATCCATTGTTTTCTTTTAACTCACTCCTTTGATTTTTCTAGTTTATCCTACATATAAATTTCCGTCTTAAGGTTTCACTACTTTGTTAGGCTACTCTAGTAATTCTTATCAAGATTCCTAATTTATCTAGTGACCTCATTACAGTCAACCACTGTATAGTCATTTTTCCATTTAATAGACTGGTGACATCAATAGGTTTATGCGTTCGAATCATTTCATGACAGAAAGTAATAGATTCGAAGACCTTTGACAACTGACAACTAATTAACTCCAACACTCGTGTGCAAATGTGATTAGCTGGGTTGTCTCACACATTGATAAGAAAACTATGAAACTGAGCAACAACAACAGACATAAGCTTGCTTCATTTATGACAGTACATTTTAGAGGTTTTATCCTCTTCTCAAGCCAGTAAATATCACAGAATCATTATTCTATGCCTCCCACAAATATGTAAGAATGAAGGATATTGTCAGAAGTTGTGAGAAGGATCTAGTGAAATTTAGACAAACATCAACCCTCACATATAGGAAAAATTCACTCAAGAAGGATTTCCAGCTCTGGGTCATCTTAGCTTGTAGGATATATGGTCAACTAAGAACATATACCTTTCATTAGGGGTTGACTATCTTATTGAACCATGTGGTGAATGAGGGGAAGTCGTTAACCTAGTTAGATATTTTTTCTCATTAGATGAGAGCCCATATAGAACAAACCTAACATCCTCCCAAGAGTGAGAAAGAAAGGTTATATATTTCTACATATTGACTGGATGTGATTTGTGCACATAATTAGTTTCCTGGAATGAACTAGAAGTGGACACGAAGATAAAATGTCATGCATATTTATTGCAAGGTGCTTTTGTATTGCAGCCATATATTAGTTATGGAACATCTAACTAATCACTTAATTATCCTGGTATACAAGCTTATATTTCGAGAGGACCCACCTTACATGTCATGAGGAGAAATGGAGGTGATATCAAATATTTTAGATTGTTCTCCTTACTGGATGTAACATTGATGAGAGTGTTCGACGGACATAAGTCACCACATCATTTTCCAAGTTATGCCACTAACAAACTTGTCATGCAAGAAGTAACTTATCATCTCACCATAGTAATATCGGCAGAACTACACAACAAGAAGAAATAACCATGGCCCATGGTTCCTTTATAGATCATATTATACGAGATTAATAATCTCAAAGTTGTAGATACCGAATCTAAAGACAAGTGAAGTTTGAGTTCAGTACAAAATACTTCAATCCGTATGATATGAGGTTAATTTGTAAGGACCACTGCACGCGAATCTACTACAATTTGGTCAGTGAGGTACTTCATTGGCCGGAGGAGGAACCATGGAAGAATTTATAACAACAAAAGACAAAAACTCAGTACAATATAAGGGAAAGAGGAAGGTTTTTGATAGTGCAGAGGAGGATAAAAATGGAAGATGCAAGTAGATCCTACTATTGAACTAGTAGCTTTTCTGATAGAAGAAAAGAGGATGTTGATGCTAGAGAGAGCAGAGAAGAGTAAGAGAGAGAAGAAAAGCTTGGAGGAAGTGGAGTTGACGAAGCAGAAAGAAAAAAATAGCTAAGGGAAGAATAGGAGCCAAGGAGAAGAGAACAATAGGAGAAGTAGAAGAAGGAAGAGAAGGAAGCAAAGGTGACATTGCATAATAGATGACACCAATACAGGTTAAAGAGCAGGAAAAATATCAACTAGTGTCAAATGGAGTGAGTGAATAGATGCAAGATTGAGAGCTTGCTCAATAGATTGAGGAGTTGATTGAAACTGCTGATATGGAGTTGGGGCCAAGGTCACATGGTGAAGAAGTAGACTTGATGCCTAGAGCACCATAGGCCACTGTTGATACTCCACAGTCCAACCATAGAGCCAGTCCCGAGCGACGAAGGGGAGATATTTTTCCTTGATGATGATTCAACAATGGATGTGTACAATATATCATTTGATGAACTCCATAAGAAGATTATACAAGCACGGATTAAAAACTTCCCAGATGATCATGCATCACCTACATTTCTGACAGAAAGGGTGATAGTAGCAGGCACCAAAAAAACTCCAAACACAATTACCGAAAAAAACTGGCCTTCGCAAGTGCAAGGAGATCTAGCACTAAATATTTGATGGCAAAGAATAAACATGTTATACAAAATATACAGTTTGTCCAGAAAGAGAATGAATAGATTCACATAATAGAGTAGAATGCACCTTCCACACAGGTCTTTCGGGAGGATATGAGAGCAACGATACTTGTTGAAGTATCCACACTTGGAGACACTATTTTAGACCTTTATGAGGAATTCGTGACCATACCTAACGTAGTTGTCCACTTACATGAATTGCAACAACCGAGCAGTTAGTTTTTCAAGATACTTAGGAACGTGCAAGCTTCTATTAACATTGTGTATGATTAGACAATGTGACATAAGGAGGCACTTCTTACGTTGGTTAAGAATATGAAGCCATAGGCAGTGCTAGAGAAAGAGAGACGTCATATGTTGATCTATAACAACAAGTGGCTCACCTATTTTATTGGAAATATTCATGCCTCCTATGTATAGATATATAATAGTTTGAATTTCATGGTGAGAAACCATAGGATCCTATAAGTTGACACACTCACACAGACTAAATGCAAATAAAAATTTAGGTAGTAGATTGATAAGTACTTGGAGTAGCTAAAGAATATGGCCACCAAGGAGGACTAAGAGCTAAATGGATAGAACATGCATACCTACAATGGTGGTCTTGTCTACATGATAACAATCTTTCTCTTGATTGAGAAAGAGGTTCATGATAGTTCCAAGACATTGTACCTAAATAATGGAGGCAAGAGATTTCTTCTAGCCTGACACTATCAAATAGTTTGGGGAGACCATCGAACAATACTAAGCTTGGATACAATATGTGACCGAGAAGAATGAATTCAAAGTTTCCCATATTGAGTTCACGCAAACTCCAACATCAAAGTGTTTTTTCTTGTTAGGCTGACAATTTGTCTCTACCCTATTTTGTCTTATGTGGGTATGAGTGGAAAACGTAATATTAATAGTAATTATTGTAAAAGTGAAATTAAAATTTTCCTTGTTGGAATGTGAAGAGTCATATGTAATTTAATGAGTTATGAGTCTTGAAGGGAGCCTAGGAATCACAAAGGGCACAATCCAAGATTCACCCCTCTTTGTTAAAAATATATTTCCATAACTCATGTAAGAGGATTTTGAGAGCCAAGATTTTATCTAGGCGTAGGATTTGGAAGAGCTTGGGAGTTTTTTGTGAGCCTTGGATTCTCCGTAGCATAGATGAATTATAATTATTTAGAGGAGCATGCATTGTAGACTTCACATTCCATTATTGAGGCAAGTAGCTTGTCAAATGTTGTATGTATGATTGGAACTATCACCTTTAATAAAACTTTGAGCCGATATGCTTTAATGAATATATTATGAACATTTTAGGACAAATCTTGTTGTATTTTATATATGTGTTATTTAAATTATGCATATTATTATGAACTATTCCATTTGCATTTGTATGTACCTTGTTGGATGTGTGTTGATCTGTTAATCTGTTACCTTAACATTTGTAATATTTTTCTTGTTAGTTCGTGTGATGTCATTTTTCTTGTCTTTTCCTTGTAAATTTCATACTATTACATACTTATAAAGGGTGAAATTTATCTTCCCTTCATGTGTTAGAACCGTCATATGATGCACTTGACTCTCGACAGGGTCACACACTTGTTCTCACCAAAGATACCACATACCGCTCTATGTGTTTTGCAACTTAAGGTAGATCATTAACATCCCACTACTAGGACTCCTACTCCAAATCGCGTGAGGTCTAGTTGGGACTTCATATCAGGGAGATCCCCTGAATGTTGTCGGGTCTAGCACCGTCAACAGTTGTGTCTATCATATTTTCCCTTATTTTCATAAATAAATTCCAAATATTTCCTCTTTTCCTTTTTCCTATTCCCTTGCTAATTCCCATGGCCATAATAAACCAAAAAATGATGCCCACTATATTTCTTTCCCAACATTTATCTTTGAATAAGTATCTCATGTTGTTTTTCTTGTTCTATGATAGCTATGGCCAGCAAACCCCTAAAAATAAAAAATGTTTCCTATGGATATTTATAACATAGCATATTGCAATGTTTGTTATAACATTTTTCAACACTCCTGTAGACCTGATGCTCTTTTATGGCCTCGAGTAGTCCCTTTTCCCATGTAGACTTGAATTGATACTCAAAAATTGTATTTAAAATTCCATATGTGACTCTTCCCACAAAAAAATATGTACATAGGAATGATCCATAACAAAGTACATGCGTATACATTTTTAAATATGAAAAAATAAAATAAAATGTTATTTTCCAGGCGGGGTTTGCGAGTTTTATTGAGAGCCCACTGAAATGAGTTTGTGGCCTAGCTGAAATAACCAATTTAAGGTGGTATATGTTGGAATCAAAAATTTCATTAGATCAAAATCCGCAGGCATTAGTCTCCACTACAATCGCCAGAGTTAGGAACCACGAGAGGTGGTTAGTCCATGTTGCGAAACACACGGGGAGTGTTGAACCCAATGTCCATCAATCTCCCCCCCAATGCGAGATGGGTGAGTTTCAAACTCAAGACCTGTTGCTCTGATACCAATTTTTGGAATCATGATTGTCGTTAGACCAAAACTCGTAGGCGTTAGTCTCCACGACAATCGCTAGAGTTAGTATCCATGAGAGGCGGTTAGTCCATGTCGTGAAACAAACAGGGATAATTGAACCCAATGTTAAACTATATATATATATATATATATATATATATATATATATATATATACCCATTAGGTAGGTCTAATCCATAATATAAGTAAGGTATCAACATTATACTCAATTTCCTCTACCATGGTCGTCTTCCTAAATTCATGTATGTATGCAATCCCTACAAGCATTTTTTTTCGAATTACCATGAGTTATAAGTATTTAAAAAAACCAATAAAAGAAAATCACATAGAATGAAACCAAATAACATGTTACATATGGATAGTTTTTAAATAAATAAATCTCTTCCAACCATTTTCCTCTAATGGTTAGATTCATCGGAATTGCTTTAAAAATAGAGCTTAATCATTATTATGATTTTTTCATGGATATATTTGGAATAATAAAGGGATAGATATGATGGAAATTGATATTCAATGCTAGGAATGGTTTTTAAGGTCTAATCAATGTCAACAATGTAAAACAAGGCCCTTAGGTCATCAATAGAGCATTGCAAAATCAATAACCATGAAAAAAACATGAAGCCACTCCTCTCTTGGGGGTATTTTTCATTTGAGCTTGATTATGATTCCATTAGAATGTTTTACACACCATGGATTATTTCTATATATTTTAAAATCATGAAACAATGAAATAAGTGCCTTGCAATTTTATTGAAGATTTTTTAGCTTAATAGTCTAGAACAACTCTTCAAACCTATACACCTAAAAATTGTAGGACATTTTTGGTCCCTAGGAGGGATAAAATGATCATTATTAGCTATTTTGTGCACTATAAATGGCTATTGTGGAATAAATATGGTGAAGGGGTAGTAATTAGCTTAACGAAAAATTGAACCATTCTACCTCAACCATGATGGATAGAAACTAGAAACCATGGAATTAGTCCTTTGCATGGATACTTTAGCATCTAAGTTGAGTACAAACACCATTACATGATATTTTTTTTATCATGGATGGTCTCAAGTACATTGCCATATACCCGGGGGATAAAACAACCTCTATCCATAAACCTTCATTATCATTGTTAAGTATTATGGAAATGTCCTCAAACTACCACCTACCACCTCTGTAATGTATCATTCACCTCCAATTGAGTTGTGGGTTCCATGAATAGTTTACTTGTAAACCAAGAATGGTTCTCAATATCTAACCAAGGCCAAGTGAGTATGGTAAGGTTCTTAGTCCTTAAATGAAGCTTCTTTAGCTCAAACACAATGAATAACACCTACAACCTATGAAGCTTCTCAAACTATATAACCTAATGCATGCTCAAAGGGCCACATGGAATTGTTGCATGATATTTTTATCATATTGAAGGGAAATGAATGTCATGATAAAGCCATACTACATACAACAAATAACAATGTATATTGGGCCAATAGTAAAATTTGTCATTTGGCCCATAGTTGGGGTTCATTAAAATCAATGTGTAAATCAGTAACATGAGTAGACTACTTGCACTATTGAATAGGTTTAAAGGCCTACGAAATGGTTAAAGGGGCAAAGGGGGAATTAAGTGATAAATAAATATTATTTATGTTAGTAATCATGGTTAGTGGATTAAAAAAAACGGGCCTTTTGCCATAAAAATATCTTATAAAGATAATACATAATAAATTATCCTTGAAAGCCATAAAATAAGTCCAAACTAACTGGTATTTGGCATTAGAGATCGATATAGATTCCATTAAGGGGTTTTTTGAATCAAGTATGGGTTGTATGACCTTGATAATAACTGAAGGAGGAAACAATTACCTTGGAACAGTAATCCATACTTTTCCATTATTATCTTTAATTAAGTCCTTACAGCAACAAATAAGTCCTTTTTAGGCCACCAAGAGGAATATAGGCGACATTTGTAGCTTTTATCTACTAGAAATGTGTGTTAATGCCTAAACATGGTGAAAGAAAGAAACAAGGTATTGAATCCCTAATTGATCCTACTTGAGTGAAGGTGACATAAACACCTAGAAACTACAACACCAACCCTAAATAGTGGGTTTATACACTAAGAATAATACATGGGTACCATTAATACAATCTTGACATCATATATGGCTTCTGGGGTCTTTTCTATGATTGTTGTTGGAAAATGATAACCCCATGCAGTAAACAATGATTTAGGTAGGGAAATAGTATCCTTTGGTCCTAAACATAGCTTCTTGGGTTGAATAATTTTGAATATGTACTTAGAGCACCACATAGGACCATGGATGGGCTTTGGGGCATTTTATAGGCATCAATGAGTGAAAATACACGGACCAATATCTTATTAAATGTAATTTATCATGAGAGCCTTAATAATTTATCAAATAAGGAAATTGACATGTTGTAGGTGGCCTTTCATATAGGCGGGGGATATAACTACCATGATTAGGTTTTGTTAATTAGAAATTATTTTTTAGGCATAAGCATGATCTAGATGACCTTAAGTCCTAGTTTAATATTATCCGACCCAAGCACCATGAGAAACATCTACAATCACAATACCATGCCTCTTTAGGTACCTTTTAGCACACAAGTTAAGCACGGGTCTTGGGAAGCATAGATGAATCTCCATTCCTTAACCATCATTCGAGGCAAATGAGAGAGTCTAGGAAGAAGCCTTACTTCATATGAAAAAGTGCCTTGAATGAGACCTCATGGATTCTTATACCATCATTTTTCACCTATGTAGGGAATCATTCTCTTCTGAATGTGTTATCCATGCCACGATTCAGTTATTTGTTAACTAAGAATGGGTCTTTAGGACTAGTAATGTTACATAAGGGTGGAGAGGGAATTTTTACCTAGATGATCCTTTTCAAACCAAATCACCATGAAAAATAAAAATGATCCATGTAATATTCCCCGTATTTAGGAAATCTTGATTATGAGATGTTTACCAATGGTTGTTATGATGTTCTTAATAACATTAATGGGTCAATAATACTTAACAATGATCAACGAATTATGACAATGGCCTTAGTCATCTAATAACGCTTGTATGGCTCAAGAATTATGAAAGATATGTTGAAACACAATATAGGACGTTTAATTGAGATCATTGGCTTCTAAGTCTAGTAGATACATTATTAATCATTTTTTATGACTGTGAGGGGTCTAAGGAACTAGGGCATCATCAGAAAGGAAAACAATAGACTTAACTAGGAAAGTAAACCATGTAGAGCTCAAATGCTATAGACAAGGTCTGTAATGATGAAGCATTCCCTCATTATAAGTTTTTCACTTTTGAGTTGTATTTTAGGAACATTAGATGATTTGTGTAAATGAGATGTGTTTAGGAGGCTTTCCTATGTCCAAGAGAGAAAGAAAGTTATCTACCTTTAAAATAATATTTTAGTACTAAAAGATTCATTTTGAAATATGTCATGATGAGTGAGTATTATACAAAATCTATTTTATGTACAAATATCACATATGTTTCGATAAATTAAAAAAAAAAAAAAAATGTTGGGATTTCCAATTTTCAACTACATGTTGGATGAGTTGGCTACATTGATTTTAGCTTTAGAGTGATGCTATTGGAATAATACATCCATGTTTTCCAATCACTATTATTATATCCCTCTTGGATGAGGTTTTCAAATATGACCCACATATTCATCACACACTTGTGTAAGTCTCTCTCTCATTGTGAGTGTGTTTGTTATTGTGTGCATGTTTGTTTTGGTACTTAATGACCAAAAAACAGAACAAAAAACAAAAAAATTGTTATTTTATTCTTTTTTGTTTTGAGAGGCTCTTTAGAACCCACTATGGGAGAGATATTGTAATGTAGCCTCACATTTAAAAATAATAAAATGATATTTACAATAATAAATTTAAAATAGTAATAACCAAAAGATGTTCCTCCTTAATTTTACATCAACCTTTATATCAAGAGATATGTAATTCAAGTAAATAAAAAAAAATATAATTTTTAGTATTATATAGATATCTACATTCTTGAGAAAGTAGTATAAGTTAAAAAAATTGTTACATTTTTTGTTGTGATGATTAGGGAGATGCTTAACTTACTTCATTTTTAAGATGGAGTTGCTATATAAAATTTTCAAATAGTAATAATAATAAAAAAAAGTTTAATATGGGTTATACATCAAATATTTCAACATGCATGTTGAGTAAATTTTTTTAATAAAGAAAATTTTAATATGGGTTATACATCAAATATAGAAAAAAGAGTGAGAGAATTACTATTCCATTAACATATCTTTTCTAATTCAAGTTATGAAAGAGATTTGTAATTCTAGCAATGTTTAATCTAGATTTAATATATAACATTAAAAAAAAATACTAATAACAAAAATAATGAAATATATACCTACAGTAAAAAAAATATGCAATGTGTATATATAAAGAGAGAGAAAGTGTGTTTCTCAAAATCAGTATATATCCATTTAATTAAAGATCTACCAACAACTAAGATGAATCAAATATTTTGAAGTGTAAACATTTCTTCTAATAGAATATAAATTTGCATTTTGCGAGATTTTATCAGTATAAACATAAATCCAAAATAAACTGATCTTAATTCAAAAATATATAGATATATTGCTTTAACATTACTTTTTTTTTTTTCTTAATCACATGCAAAATATTTACATGGAACAGAAAATGATATTTATATAATAAAAACATATTTATTGATTATTTTAATATTCTCAAACCCACTCTTAAACATTTTTCTTCATCATTTTAGAATCTACCAATCATTCTATCTGGAAAAATGAAAATTTGTCTGTGACTCTAAGTACAGAGGTCCTGATCAGATCTTGCTAGACACTTGCCCCCTGAAAATTCGATATTGGTTAATCCCCATCTTGGCATTTATATCTATGAAAGAACCCAGGGCAACTCATGGTTGATCTGAAACGTTTTCGGGAGAGATGTGAGTTAACTCGGCGTTGGGAAAGTTGTTGACGTCTTTGGAAGGCCCGGAGGGTGGAATGGGCCCTTTGGGTAACATGGTGAATACAGGCTTGAAGGCACTCTTACCCATAACATCAGATGGGCGCAGATGTAATTGTAATCTCTGGTGCAGAGATCCGCTAATTTGCTGGATATTTTCATGATCACTGTCATTAATCTCCATTGATACAGCCTTTGACTGAGGAGGCGAGGGACGGGCTTCTGAACCTGGCGAGAGCGTGAAGAGAAGTACAAGCAGCCATGGTATAACCAATCTGCAAGTGAAGGCTGAAGAACTGGATATTGACTGGCCCCCCATGATATTGACCTGACCTGACCTGAACTTAGAGATCTGAGATTGTCACAATTACTAGATGAAGAGATGGTTCTCTAATGTGTTGTGTGAGATATATATATTATACTGGAGAGCTGGCCAATTGTGTGGAGCACATCATGTAGCACCATATTCGGTCGAATTAGCCCTAAGAATTCGAAAATTCGGCGGTTCGGTTCGGTTCGATCCGTCTATTAATACAGAAAAATTCGATTCGGCAGTTCGGTTCGATCCGTCTTGGTGGAAATTTGTTAGAAAAATATAACATCTGTAAATTTCATTCTTGGCGATTTCAAAATGAACAATCCTCTTAGGGCAGAAGTTGGAATACAAAACAATCTTTTTTTCTGGTGCACACGACGAGTCATTGGTCGCAGAAAATGATTGATTCCGTGAGTTTCCAAACAGGAACAATGGCCACGTGTCTTCGAATTCAAATAAAATTGATTGAGAGGCAAAAATATAGGTTGATTCACATAGTGAATCTTCAACTACTTTTGGTAGGGTTCCGAACAAAGTGATATATGAATCTTTTAATTTATGTTATATTTTTCATTTTTATATTAAAAATAAAATTTATTTTAATAAAAAAATAAGCTCGAGCTTATCATTAAACTATTGTGAGGCCGTGATGGTTGAATTATCTTATTCGTATTAAAAGATAACCAATAATAATCGAGGACATGTCATAGACATGAAATTTAGAATAGGTATCAAAATCTGTATCATATGGTTAATTTGTTATTCATATTAAAAGATAAGCAACAATAATCAAACGGAAATTTTCTATCTTAATAGTATTATTAATATTTGTAAAATAAAAATCATAAAAATATATTAAATTATAATTTTACTTTTAATAATAATAATAATAATTATTATTATGGATATAGTCATATAAGTTAAATAGTTAATAAACATCCATAAATATCAATTTACAATAGGTATTAAAATATTTTTTCATAATAAAACTCACGTTGCTATGATTAGAAAACATCAAGCTTATTTTTTTTAAACTAATTGTAGATGGATTATTTGAAAAAGAATTTAGATATATAAAATGTGTGAATGCTACGACGACACAACTTGGTGTAGAATATATTGCATTGAGATAATGTGGATTCAATGAATGATAGATATATCTAGTAGATAATGTTGACCTTATTGCAAAGAGCACTCTCAAGAAGCAACTAAGTGTAGTAGATGTGTAGTGACAACAAATTTAGTGAGGATGACGACTTTCGTTTTCACACATGCCAAGGATTTTCTTCAAATAGTATATATATAATAATGGATCGATATAATCCTAGATTTATTCTGCTCCACTACTCTTGCACCCCATTCAATTTTTGGGAAACTAGATGCATTTAGGCTCTCCAAAAACATTAGATGTTCCACACCTAGCATCTATAGTATCTGATTGCATTAGAGAATACATAGTCTTCGAAGATGGCAACGATTCTTAGTTCCTCCATTTATTTACACTAGCTTATGTCTAGTTGTTTATGTAGAAATTAGTATACACTAAACATGCATACATCCAGATTCCCCCGATCTCACAATATTTAAGTTCTTGCAAAATACATAATCATTCCACTGTTAATATTTTGCAGAAAATTAATTGCAAACACATGTGAAGCATAAATAAAAAAATCGCAGATAACGCAGTTCTTTAACAGGAAAGCCTGAAGCTGAAAACCCTTAACTATCATATATTATGTATCATGGAGATCATGTAACAATCTCATACAAAGCTTAATACATCAAGCTCTCAGTACAATCAATCGTCACACACTAACATAGAAGAAATCTTCAAATACGTGCACCGATCTCTACTCTCCTGCTAGCTTGCCTCCACTGCGCAATCCCTCCTGAAGAATAGCTCTGAATGAATTCGAATTACCCTTGCCTTGACTGCACAATCCTCATTGGAAACTCCAATGTCTGTGTGGTGCAATCAATGCATCACTATAGTCACAATAGATAGTCCATCTTGCCCTTTCAACTATCTCTCCAATGGGTCTCCACTAGAACTGACATGCACTATAGTTAACTATTGTATTTTTCAGTTGATTAATGAGTTATTGTTTGTGAATTAATTAACTAATTAATTCACGCCACTCTCACTAGTGTATCATTCCGTTAGACTGGATATAACTAGCTCAACTGAGTCTAACTGAGTTAAAATGAATACAACTCCATGAACTACTCTTCCAACTCTGTCATAACTTTGCCACTTCAGTTCTAATTGAGTCCTCAATGCATGAACCACCGACAAACCATAGGAATTGCATAATTCCTTCAGCCCACTGATTTTTAAAATCTGTGCACTAAAATTAAGTTCTCCAAGAGAATAAGTTGTCTTTTATTGTCGGATTATTATTAAGAGATAATAATAATCGACACTTCTATTTTTAGATCGATGATATGTAAATAGACTTCGCCAAATATTCTAAAAATATAATTTCATCTATTTTTCCAGCTTGATCAACCATCCATAAATAGCATCCTGCAACTTCTGAAATATGATCACCATGTCTAAAAATAGACATAGTCTAAAAATAGACTTGCGCCAAAAATAGCTTGCGGGCCCACTTAGTGAAGGTGAATCTTTTCACTAAGCTCATCATCTTGTTGAATCTCAACCCTCCTTCTCAATAAGATAGGCATTATATTTCACCCCGATCCTAGCTATATGGTATTTGAATTTGTTCCTAGTGACCGCCTTCATCAGAATATCTCCATCCTGATCCTCCGTAGGAATCTACTAAAGCAACATGATCGTCTGCTGCACAAAATATTTAATATGGTGATACTGCATATCAATATGTTTAGATCTATCATGAAACACGAGATTAAACGAGAGTTTAATGCAACCCTGATTATCACAACGTATCACTCTAGGATCTAAATGTGAACCGAACAAACCAACTAGGATCTTCCTCAGCTAGATAGCCTCACATGTAGCTTGACTTGCTGCCATGTATTCTTCTTCCATTGAACTGAGTGCGAAAGATCTTTGATTTCTGTTGTACCCAGAAACTTTCGTAGATCAGATACTGAAAATCCCTCCTAATGTGCTCTTTCTGTCTATTGGGCTGCCTGTCCAATTTGCATCCATGAAGCCATGAAACTTCACCTCATCCGTTTTTCTATACCATAAAGCATACTCAGATGTGCCCCTGAGATATCTCATGACATGCTTGCCTGCCTTCCAACAGAGCTTGGTAGGCTTAACCATCACTTATGAAAGCTGGTTCACCGCATATCATATGTTTTGTCTTGTATTAACTAAATACATGAGCGAACCCACCAACTGTTGATAAACAGTGGAATCCACTACCTCTACCGATGTAGCATCATCTTTCCTCCAATTTCCTGGAAGAGGAGTGTCGATAGGCTTGCAGCCTTGCATGTGAAACTTCTCGAGTATCTCGTGGGCATACTTGCCTTGAGACACAAACAGTTCACCTTCCCGCTACGATATTTCCAATCCAAGGAGATAATGAAGGAGGCCCAAATCCTTCATCTCAAACTCCTTTACAAGATCTGCCTTGCATGAGTGTATCAACTGCTCATCACCCGTTAGTATTAAATCATCAACATAAAGAACAATGATTAAAATCTTACCCTCCATCACAATTTGGTACAGATTTGCATTCGCCTCACTCTTGGTGAAGCCAAGTCCAGTGAAATAGCTGCCAATCCATGTGTACAAAGCATGTGGTGCTTGCTTCAGCCCATACAATTCTCTTTTGAGCCTGCACACATGCGACAATCTCTTGTAGATCTCAAATCCTTTCGGCTTCTCAATGTACACCTCTTCCTCAATGATCCCATTAAGGAACGCAGTCTTCACATCCATCTGATGAATGTGCCAACCCATCTATGCTGAGAGAGCAAGGATGGTCCATATGGAAGAATATCGTGCGACAGGTGCAAGGGTTTCTTCATAATCAATCCCCTTGATCTATGAGAAGCCCCAAGCAAGAAATCTTGCCTTATACTTATCGATGCTCCCATCAGCAACTTGATTTACCTTGTAGATCCATCTTGATCCGACAACTGATTTTCCCACCGGCCTTGGGACAATCTCCCAAGCACTGTTTCTGACAATGGAGTCATACTCCTCCACCATGGATTCTACCCATGTTGGCTCCTTCACTGCTTCTTCAAAAGAATATGGATCTATCACGATACACTTGGTCATAAGAGCCATGTATCTAGTAAATTGGTCAGGTGACTGTCTCTCTCTGTGCTGTGATGTAGGGACTCCTACATTCTATGCCGCATCAAGCTTCAGTCTCTCAGCTTCTGTGGTATGCTTTTTACCTTGTTTGATGTTTGGTTCTGCATGAGTGGACTCTTCCACTCCATGAATCTCTTCCTGTGGTTGATCCACATCTAGAGGCTCTTCTTTGGGAACAAGAAGTTCCTCCTCTACATGCAAGTGTAGCTCCCTCTCAAGAGATAACTTCATGGCTTTCACCTCATTTAATTTTATATCTCGTCGCACCACAATCATCCGACTGTCTGGCAAATACACACGATAATTATGGGTTGTTTGTGTGTACCCCACAAATATCCCAACTTCTGCAGTCGGATCCAGCTTCTTCCTGGCATCCTTTGTCACATGGATGTAAACAGATGAGCCAAAAATATTCAAATGAGAAATATCAGGCTTCTTACCAGTAAAAGCTTCTTCAGGTTTACTCATGCCAAGTACTCTATGAGGACAACGGTTTTTCACATAAACCGCAGTTTTGCATGCTTCCATCCACAAGTGCATCGGTAGGCCCTGGTCATGCAGCATCACTCGTGCAACACCCATGATTGTTCTGTTCTTCCTCTCCCTGACACCATTTTGTTGTGGGTTATGAGGCGCTATGAGTTCTCTTCGAATTCCTTCTTTACTTCAGAAGTCTTTGAATTAGCCCGAGATGTATTCACCACCATTATCACTCCGTAGAGCTTTCACTTTCTTCCCCGACTCCTTCTCCAACAATGCTTTGAACTCACAGAATTTTGAGAATGTTTCACTCTTCCTCTACATGAAGAAGATCTAACATCTACGAGAATATTCATAAACAAATGCAACATAATACCTATGTTTTGTTGTTGAAGCAACTGATAAAGGTCCACACACATCTGTGTGAATTCTCTCCAGGATCACCAAAGCACGGTTCTCCTTCTCATGAAAGGTGGTCTTCAAAAACATACCCATAGTACATCCCTTGCACTGATCTGACTGTAAAAGCGTACCCTTGGGAAGTCCTATAGAAATCTGCTACAAAATATTCAAAGCACGATGGTGAAGATGGCCCAATCTCCTATGCCATAATTCGCCCTCATCCTGGCTCACCAATTCTTCTGCTTTGCCCACCATTGCAGCGCAGCCATCTACCTCTACCTTGTAGATATTCTTAATTCGAACCCATATATTCTTGGTTTCACCCATTCTTTTATGGATGAAGTATTTTCCCTAACTGAAATCAACATCATAACCTTTGTCTTCCAACATTGCGACCAAGACCAAGTTCTTCTCCAGACCTGGAACATGCATAACATCCTTCAACAAGAATGGATTACTGGACTCCCCCTCAAAGGTAATGGTCCCAATGTCGATCGCACTGTATTGACCATCGTCGCCCATCTCTATATGCTTCTGGAGGTCCTTCTCCTCCAAGTCACTAAACAAATCCTTGTCTCCCATCATATGGAAAGACGAACCACTATCAAGATACCACACTGATCCCATACAACTTGAAACCAAGCATGCAATCAAAGAGAAATAAAGTTCAAAATGCGAGGCTAAGGCCTCTCTAGATGTAGCTACAATAGCCTTCTTGTTCTTCTTCTTTTGTGGGCAGTTAGTGGCGTAATGCCCAAGTTCGTGATAGTGAAAACACTTAACTTTGGACAAATCCTGCTTCCTGCCTTTAGCTTTGGATTTTGAAGGAAATTTCTTCCCCTTCCCTTTCCTTGCTTTGGCAGCCAAAGCATAAATATCTTCATCTTCATTCTTTGATGAAGAGCCATCCCTAGTACCTCGCCTTATCTCCTCCTGCACAAGATCAGACCAAAGTCGCTCCCATCCCAACAGTTTCTCCCATCCATTGACAGCGTCTTCGTAGCTATGCCAACTCTTTGGAAGCCCAAGGAGATCCAAGCTCACCAATTATTTATAATCAATAGTAATCCCCACACTTCCTAATTCATCCCTATAGTGGGAAAACATCATGAGATATTTTGGAATATTGTCGCCCTTCTCCATTTTTATTTTTCTGAGCTTTTCTTTAAGCACCAACTTCCTCTGGTCACTTCTTCTTTGGAAAAAATCTGTCAAAGCCTTCCACATTAATAATGGAGTGGCTTTCCTGTGAAGGTTGGACACAATATGGTCCTTCACACCTTCCAACAAAATTATTCTTGTCTTTGCTGTCTTCTTTTGCCATGCGTCAATTAATGTAGCATCGTTAGATCCCAGCTTAGGAAAGTCGTTATCGATGAACTCCTTCAATCCATTATCCTCTGCCACCGCCTCCATCCTATCCTTCTAGGATATTTAATTCAAGCTCCCATCAAGGGCATATTCCAATTGCAACCCATTGAAATACATTTCAATGTATACTCAACTTCTGCACCAAGAATCTTCTGTAGCAAATTCAAATTGTCCACAAGCACAAACTCAACAATTCTTCAAAATTAAAATCTTCAAGAATTAATATTGCTCTGATACCATGTAGAAATTAGTATACACTAAGCATGCATACATCCAGATTCCCCCGATATCACAATATTTAACGTCTTGCAAAATAAATAATCATACCACCGTTAATATTTTGCAGAAAATTAATTGTAAACACATGTGAAGCATAAATAGAAACAATGGCACATAACACAATTATTTAACGTGAAAGCCTGAAGCTAAAAACCCCAACTATCATATATTATGCATCATGGATATCATGTAAAAATATCATACAAATCTTAGTACATGAAGCTCTCAGTACAATCAATCGTCACACACTAACATAGAAGAAATCTGCAAATCCATGCACCGATCTCTGCCCTCCTACTAGCCTGGCTCCACTGCAAAATCCCTGCTGAAGAATAGCTCTGAATTAATTTGAATTACCCTTGCCGTGACTGTGCAATCCTCATTGGCAACTTCAATGTGTGTGTGGTGCAATCAATGCATCACTATAGTCACAACAGATAGTCCATCTTTCCCTTTCACCTATCTCTCCACTGGGTCTCCACTGGAACTCACATGCATTGTAGGTAACTGTTGTATTGTTCAATTGATTAATGAGTTATTATTTTTGAATTAATTAACTAATTAATTCACTCCACTCTCACTAGTGTATCATTCAATTAGACTAGATACAACTAGCTCAACTGAGTCTAACTGAGTTAAACTGAATACAACTCCATGAACTACTCTTCCAACTATGTCATAAATTTTCCACTTCAGTTCTAACTAAGTCCTCCATGCACGAACCACCAGTAAACCCTAGGAATTGTGAAATTCCTTCACCCACTTATTTTCCAAATATGTACACTGAAATTAAGTGCTCCAAGAGATTAAGTTTTTTTTTAATGTTGGATTATTATTAAGAGCTAATAATAATCGACACTTCTATTTTTAGATTGATGATCTATAAATAGACTTCGCCCAATATTCTAAAAATATAATTTCATCTATTTTTCCAACTTGATCAAACATCCACAAATAGCATCCTGCAACTTCTGAAATATGATCACCATGTCTAAAAATAGACTTGCGCCAAAAATAGCCTGCGGGCCCACATAGTGAAGGCGACTCTTTTCACTAAGCTCATCATCTTGTTGAATCTCAACAGTTTCAAAACTCAAGAAGAAGAAAAAATATGGTGGCATTTCCAACTAAGTTTGTGGAATTCAAATGACTTCCAAATTTCCAACAACATCACTTGAAAGTCTTTTAAATTTGTGGAGAGAGAGAATTTTATTTATTTAATAAAATTATTTTATAATTATAATTAATTCAAAACTCTTTAGCCCAAGCACACAAACATAAATCCATTTATGAAAAAAATCATGTTAAGAAAGCAACTGAAAAATAGTTGGTTTTTTGGAGGGAATATGAGTTGACATCTTCCATGGCTATGCTAAGTCACAAACTGCGTACTTAATCCTTGAAATTTTGAGGCCATGTATCCTCTATATGCTTCATGGATATTGAATCTGTTGGGATTCACATAAATCCTAAATCACTTCTCTGTGAGGCATGTCATCCCTGCAACATAACTAATTCTTTTGAATGAAAGAATCTTTGAATCCTTGGGATTATATGGATGTTCGTGAATATATTATGAGGAGGAGCATGTGATTTTCCCATTTTTTTAATTATGGTAGCTTTCATGCCCACATTTTGGGCATATCACTTTATCTGCATATTATCCTCTATATAGAATATAATCATTCATACATGCATGATATGATATGTGCTCAACACCCAACATTTTCAACAACTTATTATCCTCTTCACAGCTACTCGGCAAGATATTATCACTCATAAGAACCTTATCTTGAATATCGTGAAATTGGTGGGGAATATATTTTCACAATGTCAATATTAACATTCATAAAATCGACCATTTTTAAATTGTAATGTGTGACAAAATATAAGGAACTTGATTTATCATGTAACTCAATTACCTCAATATTGTCCAGAAACATGGATTTGACCTGCCAAATGTTTCTTTCACTTTGTACAACAAAATATTTTTCCCTAGCTACGTAGACTTTGAATTGATGCAAGGACGAAAGAGAGGGGTGGTGGATGCATATTTTAGGATTTCGAATAAGGTATGAATGGTATGAGAATCATCCCCTAGCTCATCATTCTGAAATCCATATGACAAAATTTCCACCATGGCCATCGTATCGCGTATGTAATCATCCATACCAAGATCAATTTGATTTCCTCCATTGAGAACTTGTGACGAACAACTACTATTTTTGTAGTCATTCCTAATTGGTGAATCTAGACATAGTGGGAATTGAATAGATGTTTGATTCCACCATTATTTGTATGCTTCCTGTAGGAGTCTTTCTCTTAATGTAACCTTCTCTCGATTTGATGTTGTAGAAGGGTGAGCTGGAAGACAATGAGTGGGTCACTCAGCATCACTAGAATCTGAATTTCAAAAAATATTGAACATCATTAGTACAATATCAATGATATTAGTAACCACACAAATGTAATTTTTCGTTTAAATTTTATTATACCAAACATTTATTACCATCATTGATCCAAGACTGCAGCTAGAAAATTCCATGTTCCAATTGGATGGGTGAAGAGGTTATCCATTTCCATCTACCAACTGCTTGAAATATGTTGCTCCTGATCAGAGCTTCCAACATTTTAGAAAATAATATGGAGTATTAATTTTTTCATCTGACCTCGATTCTAAATCGGGATCCTATAAATAATTTACATACATTTTTATTCAAATGGACATGGATTAAAGAAAAAAAATTAATTACATATCGAAATATAAATGAAATATCAACTTACTCGAGATGGAAAGGTAGAAATTTGCGCATGACTTTGATTTGCGATATGGAAGGAGTTGGAACTTGAGGAATTGGATGTTTGATATTATTGAGAATTTTTCTCCGTATTTTAGAAAAATCAAAAATAATTTTTTTTGTTAATATCTAAAATTAGTCCCAAGAATTATATAACCAAAATCTGAATTTCCATGGAGTTTTGAAACCATTTTTCAAGAACAAGGAGTCTTTAAGAAAAACATGTATACTATGAATTATTTTAATTTGCACGGGTGCATCCTAAATGATAATTTCATATTAATATGCCATTTAATATGAAAATAAAATGTCAAATAGCTTTTGAACCCCCCCAGTTTTCCTGCACACATTCCCTATGGCCTTATCCATGTTTTTATATTATCATTGTATTGTCTACATGTTTCGATATTAACCTTTCATACCTTGATCAATGATTGACTAGGATTCACTATAGGATTTAAATTATATGATTTCTTGTAGTATAAAATATTAAGAGAAGTTATTATACTAATGGGGCATTTATTTTCATTCATAATTTTTTTCTAGAAAAAATCCTCTAATTTTCCTTTTGACCATTCTAGAGGAATTTACCAATAGAGACAATAATAAAAGAAGAAGTAAGAAAATCATAGAAATGTCCTAGATTCCTTTATCATAAGATTTAGTTCCTTCATGTTTATACATATTATATTTGATTATATAAAGTGTAAATATGATGCACTCTAAATCAATGTAAGATGTAGTGTTTACCTCTCGGACGGTAACATAATTTGGTTCCAACATTAACAAAACTTTTGAGTCGACTCGCATTAAACATCATATGAGAATACAATTTGATAATAATTAGAATTTTTCAATAAAAATTACCATGGTACTAAGGAAACTATCACTCTCAATCATTGTACTAATACCCTTTAATTTTTAAATAAAACTGCTTTACCCTTCGACTTGTACGGTTTAAAATGACAGCGAAATCTCAGAATTACCTATAGTTCTACACGATAAATTTAATATTTGATACTCAAATATAACTATATTAAACCATATATGCATATTTAAATCTTGAATCTCATCACCACTAATATGTTTTGACCTATATTATATGTATTCATGGACATAAAATTTGCAGACAGAGAACAATAACATATGCGAAACTAAATAACTATGCACACAAAATGCATAATCCAGAAATTAGACACAAACATGCATCACTTTTTCTATTATATTTACACATATCATTGAACAATTCCAAATTAAATTAAAAATCAAACAAAATTTTATGTAACGGTTACTTCTGGAGAAATATTCAGGAGTAGAGAACCTTCCACTCAACCATGAGATGTCAAATAGCTCCCCACTGAGCTCTGACTCCTGCCATTAGGAATCCCCCTTTTATTCCTAGGTGGTTCATTTTTTATAAATTTTCTTCCCAAATTTTTTTTAGTAGTGTCCTTCTTTAAGGTATGCTAACCTTTTTCCCTAGGTCGTTTTGTTTTAGTTCTTCCAAAATAAGATAATTTTATTTTTTCTTTAAAGCACAATTTTATCTACCGTACTTATTTATTCCACTCCACTTAGTATTTATCTCCAACTAAGTTATTAACATAATCTTTCTCCACAATTATGTTAATTTAATATCTTTTATTTTTCTCACAGGTATTTTTAGGAGACTATTAGGGAAGGTCCATCATGTGGTATTCACCACCACAAATTCTGCTAAGTTGGAAAGAATTCTTCTACACTCTAGTGCTCTTTACTGAATATGTCCAAGCAGTTTATTTATTAGCTCAATAGTAATAATACAATTTCATGATATTGTAAGTCCCATTTTGACTTCCATCACCATTAAATCCAATATCAGTTCAATCTCTAAAAATAGTAACTACCAAAAAATAAAATCATAGGGTTATTACATCTTCCCCCCTTTTTAATAAACCGTCGTCCTGAGTGTTCCCTCAATTCCATATTTTCTTAAGAAAGAAAGGAGATGTATCATATCTTTCATTCCTATAATTTTGTCTTTACTACCAAGTGTTTCCTCTTCACTTTATTTTGAGTGTTGGCTCAAATCTAAAGCATACATACTCTTACATTAATTTCATGCTCATTCCCTAGCACATTTTCATAAATTATAAACATGTGTTTCATGCTTTCCACATGTACCATACAAAAATATCCACGAGTCCAAAAAGGTCAATAACATTGATATAACATCGAAACAATACCATAGATTCATTTCATACATTTATTCATAGCTATATAAAATGACATGAATGCTATTGAATGCAACATTCAACCTATGTAATTGTCACTTTTCCTTTCATATTTCTTTCAAAAAGGGAATAATAATTAATCAAATACTTGCATCATTTTATTTTATGTTTTTATTTTGATACACATGCATACTTAAGTGTAAGATAAAATTCTATCTCAGCCACTTCCATGGTTCCAGATTTGTTTTAAAGTGGACCTACTGAAGTCCACTCTCATGGTTCTGCCACTTATTTCCACACCCTCCCATAAAATTATAAAAGTATGAGCACATAAATAAGAAATTTAAAATAGCCACATAGATAATTATGGAGTATTTTGATACACTTAATGTTCATGGTTTAAGCGACCAGTGTAATTTCCCAAATCTACAACACTCATTTTCATTTTCAAACTTTATCCATTGTTTTCTTTTAACTCACTCCTTTGATTTTTCTAGTTTATCCTACATATAAATTTCTGTCTTAAGGTTTCACTACTTTGTTAGGCGACTCTAGTAATTCTTATCAAGATTCCTAATTTATCTAGTGACCTCATTACAGTCCACCACTGTATAGTCATTTTTCCATTTAATAGACTTGTGACATCAATAGGTTTATGCGTTCGAATTATTTCATGACAAAAAATTATAGATTCGAAGACCTTCGACAACTGACAACTAATTAACTCCAACACTTGTGTGAAAATGTGATTAGCTGGGTTGTCTCACACATTGATAAGAAAACTATGAAACTGAGCAACAACAACAGACATAAGCTTGCTTCATTTATGACAGTACATTTTTAGAGGTTTTATCCTCTTCTCAAGCCAGTAAATATCATGGAATCATTATTCTATGCGTCCCACAAATGTGTAATAATGAAGGATATTGTAAAAAGTTGTGAGAAGGATCTAGTGAATTTTAGACAAACATCGACCGTCACATATAGGAAAAATTCACTCAAGAAGGATTTCCAGCTCTGGGTCATCTTAGCTTTTAGGATATATGGTCAACTAAGAACATATACCTTTCGTTAGGGGTTGACTATCTTATTGTACCAAGTGGTGAATGAGGGGAAGTCGTTAACCTAGTTAGATATTTTTTCTCATCAGATGAGAGCCCATATAGAACAAACCTAACATCCTCCCAAGAGTGAGAAAGAAAGGTTATATATTTCTACATATTGACTGGATGTGATTTGTGCACATAATTAGTTTCTTGGAATGAACTAGAAGTGGACACGAAGATAAAATGTTGTGCATATTTATTGCAAGGTGCTTTTGTATTGCAGCCATAGATTAGTTATGGAACATCTAACTAATCACTTAATTATCCTGGTATATAAGCTTATATTTCGAGATGACCCACCTTACATGTCATGAGGAGAAATGGAGGTGATATCAAATATTTTAGATTTTTCTCCTTACTGGATGTAACATTGATGAGAGTGTTCGACGGACATAAGTCACCACATCATTTTCCAAGTTATGCCGCTAACAAAATTGTCATGCAAGAAGTAACTTATCATCTCACCATAGTAATATCGGCAGAACTACACAACAAGAGGAAATAACCATGGCTCATGGTTCCTTTGTAGATCATATTATACAAGATTAATAATCTCAAAGTTGCAGATACCGAATCTAAAGACAAGTGAAGTTTGAGTTCAGTACAAATACTTCAATCCGTATGATATGAGGGTAATTTGTAAGGACCACTGCACGTGAATCTACTACAATTTGGTCAGTGAGGTACTTCATTGGCTGGAGGAGGAACTATGGAAGAATTTATAACAACAAAAGACAAAAACTCAGTACAATATAAGGGAAAGAGGAAGGTTTTTGATAATGCATAGGAGGAGAAAAATGGAAGATGCAAGTAGATCCTACTATTGAACTAGTAGCTTTTGTGATAGAAGAAAAGAGGATGTTGATGCTATAGAGAGAAGAGAAAAGTAAGAGAGAGAAGAAAAGCTTGGAGGAAGCAGAGTTGACGAAGCTGAAAGAAAAAAATAGCTAAGGGAAGAATAGGAGCTAAGGAGAAGAGAACAATAGGAGAAGTAGAAGAAGGAAGAGAAGGAAGCAAAGGTGACATAGCATAATAGATGACACCAATACAGGTTAAAGGGCAGGAAAAATATCAACTAGTGTCAAATGGAGTGAGTGAATAGATGCAAGATCGAGAGATTGCTCAATAGATTGAGGAGTTTATTGAAATTGTTGATATGGAGTTGGGGCCAAGGTCACATGGTGAAGAAGTAGACTTGATGCCTAGAGCACCATAGGCCACTGTTGATACTCCACAGTCCAACCACAGAGCCAGTCCCGAGCGACGAAGCGGAGATATTTTTCCTTAATGATGATTCAATAATGGATGTTTACAATATATCATTTGATGAACTCCATAAGAAGATTATACAAGCTCGGATAAATAACTTCCCATATGATCATGAATCACCTACATTTCTGACAGAAAGGGTTATAGTAGCAGGCACCAACAAAAATCCAAACACAATTACCGAAAAAAACTGGCCTTCGCAAGTGCAAGGAGATCTAGCACTAAATATTTGATGGCAAAGAATAAACATGTTATACAAAATATACAGTTTGTCCAGAAAGAGAATGAATAGATTCACATAATAGAGTAGAATGCACCTTCCACACAGGTCTTTCAGGAGGATATGAGAGCAACGATACTTGTTGAAGTATCCACACTTGGAGACACTATTTCAGACCTTTGTGAGGAATTCGTGACCATACCTAACGTAGTTGCCCACATACATGAATTGAAACAACCGAGCAGTTACTTTTTCAAGATACTTAGGAATGTGCAAGCTTCTATTAACATTGTGTATGATTAGACAATGTGACATAAGGAGGCACTTCTAACGTTGGTTAAGAATATGAAGCCATAGGCAGTGCTAGAGAAAGAGAGACGTCATATGTTGATCTATAACAACAAGTGGCTCACCTATTTTATTGGAAATATTCATGCCTCCTATGTATAGATATATAACAGTTTGAATTTCATGGTGAGAAACCATAGGATCCTATAAGTTGACACACTCACGCAGACTAAATGAAAATAAAAATTCAGGTAGGAGATTGATAAGTACTTGGAGTAGCTAAAGCATATGGCCACCAAGGAGGACTAAGAGCTAAATGGATAGAACATGCATACCTACAATGGTGGTCTTGTCTACATGAGAACAATGTTTCTCTTGATTGAGAAACAGGTTCATAATAGTTCCAAGACATTGTACCTAAATAATGGAGGCAAGAGATTGCTTCTAGCCTGACACTATCAAATATTTTGGGGAGACCATCGAACAATACTGAGCTTGGAAACAATATGTGACCGAGAAGAATGAATTCAAAGTTTCCCATATTGAGTTCACGCAAACTCCAACATCAAAGTGTTTTTTATTGTTAGGCTGACAATTTGTCTCTACCCTATTTTGTCTTATGTGGGTATGAGTGGAAAACGTAATATTAATAGTAATTATTGTAAAAGTGAAATTAAAATTTTCCTTGTTGGAATGTGAAGAGTCGTATGTAATTTAATGAGTTATGAGTCTTGAAGGGAGCCTAGGAATCACAAAGGGCACATTGCAAGATTCACCCCTCTTTGTTAAAAATATAATTCCATAACTCATGTAAGTTAAAACCCATGCCTAGATAAAACCTCAGAGTAGATTCCATCCTCAAGGATCTACTCTTAGGCTTGATGCACAATTACACATTCTCTGTAACCTGAAACTCCTTAAATTTATTTTGTTGGTCTACATAACTCTTTTTCCTATCCTGTGATTCCTTCAAATTCCTTTCAGTAACCTACATTTCCTATTCCATATCTGCCAACATGTCTTGTCCAATCAACACCTTGCTCACTAGATTACTCCAGCTTATAGGAGTATTATAACTTTCCCTGTAAAGAGCCTCAAATCTACTCATCCTCAAGAATTATTAATACCCATTATTATAAGAAAAACCCCATATTTGAATATAATCCTCCCACTTCCATTGATGATGCATGACATACATCCTCAACATATCGTCAAGAATATTTTTAACCCACTCTGAGTGTACATCTGTCTACATATGATAACTTGCAATTAAATCCAACTCTATCCGTAAACCTGCAAACAAATCCTTCCAAAGGCTAGAAGTTAAACTGACATCTCTATCTGATATGATCTTCTTGGGAACACCATGAAATCGTATTATTTCCATGATAAACATTTGAGCTACCTCACTAGATGAGTTATTATACTTAAATGCAATTGAGTGAGATCCCTTAATTAACCTTTCAACAACAACCATGATGGAATCATTTTGTCTGGTTGTCCTTGGAAAACTTATAATTAGGTCCATGAAAATAACCTCCCATTTCCATTTTGAAATATAAATCAACTTTGATAAAACAAGTAGATTCTTACACTATGCTTTTACCTGTTGACAATTCATACATATCGTCACAAACTCAGTCACCTCTTTCTTCAAGTTCAACCAATGATATAAATTCTTAACTCCTACCAATTTCTTCTGATATATTAGGTGACCTGAATACGAATTGACATGAAAATCCCTTAAGATAAGCTTCCTGATATCACTACTATCTAACACATAAATCCTATTCATGAATCTCAATTTATGAATCTGAACAAGCCATCTGTCGTGAGGTGATACTCATCATCCCTATCACCTTCACCCTGTTATTGCAAAATGTGCTTCACTTGTTTTTTCCTAAAATCATATTTTCCTTCCTATAAGATCATATCCTTAAAATCTATCCCATAATAACTCACAGTTGAAATGTCATTCACCTAAACTTTCCTACTAAGATCATATGCAACCTTGTTCTCCTTTCCCTTAACGTACCTGATATGTAAGTCAAACTCACTGAGATTAGTTAACCATCTAGCTTGCCCAACATTCAGATTGGGTTGGTCAAAAAAATTCCTCATACCACTATGACCATTCATTATAGTAAAACTCCTTCCAAGAATAGAATGCCTCCACATATTTAAGGCATGAATGATATCTAGAAAAACAATATCATGAGTCACATAGTAATTCTTTTTCTCATTTAGCTTCCTTGACTCATAGCATACCACATGTCCTTCTCGCAACAAGACTCCACCCTTTCCTCTCTTGCAAAAATTTGTACATACCAAAAAATACTTGTCATGATCTTCAATATTTAAGGCCTAAGAATTTGTAAGAAATTTCTTCAACTACTCAAACCAAAATGCGCACTATTGAGTCCATTAAAACTTGTTTCATTTCCTATTCAAAGATGTAATTGGATGGGAAATTTGTGATAAGTTCATGATGAAACTATTTTAATAGTCTGTTCATTCCATGAATGATCTAACCTCATCCACATACCTATGAGTTATCCATTCCATGATCTCTTTAATCTTTCTTAATCCACAATTATCCCTTCCTTGGAAACAACATGTCCGAAGAAATGAACTTTAGTCTAAAAGAACCTACACTTGTTGAGCTTATAAAGCGATGAATGATCTCTCAGTAATATTAATACTGCTTCCAAGTGCTTGATCTATGTGGATATTGGTTTCCACCCACCTATTCCACTTAGAAAAACACCATTGTTTCTTTTATTTTCTGAGTTAAATTAAATGTAGCAAAATTTAATATTTTTGGTAGTTTTTCGGGTTCTGAACTTCCGTAGTTGTTCTAGGTCCATAAACGACACTTTTTGGGAAAATCGAGGTCAACATGGGTCTCTAACCTATGTTGGCCACTAGAAAGTTTTATTCCTTGGATATAAATTTCTAACAAGGTATTATGCCTGTCAAACATAGATCATATGCCAAAGTTATATCCCCGGGAAGTTGATGTACCAATTTACCCAAATTGTGCGCATAGCTTTTGCGCTTCATCTATTAGGATTAGGTTTTTGGATGTTTATGGTTTTCCATTGCTTCTCAATAATAAATAGGCCTTTGAGCCTCATTGTAACACAATTAAGAGTCATGTATCCACCACATCTCTTCTCAGAGATAAGCTACCATCACCCAAGATAGTTTATTTGCATTCTATATATAATCATGTTTCAATATTTGATATTAATGAAATGAAGTTATATTTTTTTTGCATCTATGTTTCCATATTTATATTAGTATTTAGTTGCATTCCTGCGTAAATTTGGATCTATAGTCTCAAAGTGGTCTGCTCTTTTTCTATTTTTCTTTTCATCTCCCCACCAAGGTTAGGGCATAAGGAGGTAGGGCTCAATCTGGTTGAAACCTTGCCAAATAAGCCTAAAAAACCTTGACGACCTCCCATTCAAAAAAAAAAAATTTATGAGGGAGAAGGAGATCCTATAAAAATATTTCTTGAGGAGGCCTTGGAGAAACAAAGGAATGATATGATGGATAAATTTTCCCCGATCCTTCATCGAATGCCCATAGGTGATGCATCTTAATATAGAAGCCACTCTAGAGGCACCACTCCATTTAAGCTACAAGTAAATTTTTACATTCCCACATTTCAAGGCCAGATAGATGTAGATGTCTTAGATAAATTGTTAAATCTGTTGGAAGTATATTTTTATGTTCATGATTTTTCCAATAGGAAAAATATTACTTTTGCACTTTTGAAAATTTCCTGACATGTCAAGGACTCGTGGGAAACTTACTATGAGTAGAAGGATGAGAAACAACCCTCACTATTCTTGGGCGCACCCACTTGCAATTCTTTCCAAAACACCATCAAGGAACAATACTACCCTCTCGGGACCTATGAAGACAAGTACATATGTTGTGGCAATAGAGGGATCAAGATGTGCATGAGTTGAAAAATATTTCCCATATCTTTCAAAAAAATATGGGTATGAAATATGCTTAGAAGAATTTGGTTCTCAAGTACCGTAATTCCTTGCACAAATATATTCAAGAGGAAATAGAGTTCCTAGACATCTCTTCGCTTTCTGGATCATTCCAATATGCTGCAAAAATTGAGTAGAAATTCAAGTAGAAGAAGCGATACTTTCGATTTGCGAACCCAAAGTAGAACAAAGGTGCCCCCAAGTGAGCAAAAATTGAGCAGAAATTCAAGAAGAAGCGAGAGACTCAGAGACAGATGCATGTTCTGATTCCAAGCTGGAACCCGATAAGGGAACCTACAAGGGTAAGCAAGTCATTGACGCAGAACCCACTCCGATGATATCCACCACTAAGCTCCAAAAGGGAGAACCCAAATATATAGAGGAGGGGGAGTGCCTCTTTCACTCATAGATGTGGGGGAAGGGCTCGATGCTACAATTCATTGTCGATAGTGGGATCCAAACGAACCTCATTTCACAATAGGTCCTGAAGTGGTTGGGTCTAATGACCACACCACACCCACAATCGTACACCAACGAGTGGCTTCACCAACTATGAGATCTCTATGTCAACAGTGTCACCTTCCATAGAGAATCAAGCCCTTGATAGATGAGGTATTGTATGATATACCTCCTCTTGAAGTCCCTGACGTATTATTAGACCAACCATACCTGTGGAATCATCATGCCATGTATGAGTCTAGGCCTTACATTATTATTATTTCTTTGGGTAATAAATTATACAGGATATCAGAGGTAGCCCTTCCTACCGACATCTCTTTTATCTCTGATAATAAATGTAGTAATATCATCTCCCAAACCAGGAAATTTCAACCTAAAAGTGGCCTCCTAAGGGAAAATAATAAAATAATAATAAAAATAATACAATAAAAGTTATGAATTTTGAAGGGAAATGAAGAAAACTACTTTTTAAATTGTATTTTTTTCGTATCTCCTTATAGGTTTACTCAAATTCCATTTTTATACACTCATTAGATGTGAAGTTAAATTTCACATCCAACGAGTACCCATTATGCATAATTTTGACAAAAACCACTTTGATAAAATTTGCAGATACATTAAAAAACATGTTGGAACACATTTTTTAAATGTATATCAAATTTTTATCAAGGTGGGTCTTTTCAAAAGTATTCATAATGGGTACTCATTGGATGTGGAATTTAATTTTGCATCCAATGAGTGTCTACACTTGAAACTTGAGTAAACCTATAAGGAGATAAGTCAGAAATACAATTAAAACAAGTATTTTGTCTTGTTTTCCCTCGAAAATATTTACATGACATACCTATTTTTAAATTTAAAGCATTTTGATTAGTTTACATATTACGACATGTAAATTACATGAAAATTTCATGGGAATTGTAGGCTGAAATTTCCTCTAATGTCTGATTCTCTCTCAAAGTAAGGGAAAGATTGTAGCCACATCCATGGCCCCAGACAAGGGTTCCTCCATGCAACAAAACCACATGGATACAACCATGGAAGAGTATAGGGACATTTTCTCCTTACATGCAGGGGTACCCTTGCACTTTCAGGTCAAGCATTTCATCAATCTGACTCCTAGAGAACCTCTACCCAACGGGATCATATATAGTTACTCCATTATTGAAAATGAAGAGATCAAGTGGAAAATCGAGGATTCACTACAAAAAGGGCACATCTGAACAAGTTCCTCACCTTGTGGGAGCCTATTTGTACTTGGACAAAGGATGGGACCTCGAGGCTCTACATTGATTATTGAGAACTAAGGAAAATCACTCTCAAGAACAAGTATCCAATCCTACACATTGATGACCTTCTGGACCAAGTCAAGGGGGCCAAGTATTTCAGCAATATCGATCTGAAGTCTAGGTATCACCAGGTTCCAATAGAGCTCACATATGTATGGAAGGCCACCTTCAAATCCAAGGAAGTAATTTTTGAATGGTTGGTTATGCCCTTTGGGTTGACAAATGCCCGTAATAATTTTATGAAGCTAATGTATGACATCTTGTAGCCCTTCACCAACTCATTCATGGTTTTTTCTCTCGACAATATCCTCATCTTCAATAAGAGTTGGGAAGAACACTTGCAACACATTCTATAGGTCCTTCAAACCCTTCAGCAACAAAGCCTTTGTGCCATCTTGGAAAAATGTTTCTTTGGCATGATCCAGGTCTAATGTCTAGGTAACATCCTAAATGAGCATGGTGTGCATGTGGATCTGACTGTAATCCAATTCATTCTCTCGCATAGAGCTTTGCAACATTTTGGGCCTTGCAAATTTCTATCGTAGGTTCGTGTTGGTATTATCCAAGATGAAGGGTTCTATGATAGATGAAGATTATGTGACCTAATAAAATAAGGGCATTGACATTTTATAAGTCGCCTTTCAAGTAGGATGTGGATATAACTGTCATAATTAGGTTTGTTAATTAGAAATGATTTTTGAGGCATAAGCATGATCTAGGATGACCTTAAGCCCTAGTTGAATCTTCTCTAACTCAAGCACTATGAAAAAAATCTAGAATAACAATACCATGCTTCCTTAAGTACTCTTTATCACTCAAGTTAAGCATGGGTATTGGGAAGCATAGATGAATCTCAAGTCCTTAACCATCATTCGAGGAGGGAAACAAGAGACTCTAGGAATGAGCCTTAACGAGTCATTGGAAGAAGTCATCGGGAAATTAAAGCATTGTTATGAGAAGTCGAAGTTAAAGTATAAGAATAAGCATTATTGGAAATGGAACGATAATAGTAAAGGAAAATAGCCTTAGAATTAGGAAAAGCCTCAATATTTATGGAATAAATAAAAAGTGGCTCCTTACAAGAATTTTAGTACAACTGCAAAGCGACATGGATTTGAGCCTTGAGAGCAGCAAAATAAAGGCAGTGGAAAGGAACCATTGTAGTGTTGTAATTGTGGAAAATATAATTATCAGAAGGATTTTTTGTTGTACAAGGATGGTCAACCTCATATCTACAACATTCAAGGGGCACAAATAGTTTGGTATGTTCGTCATAAAACTCCTCATATTTATGCAACACTTGATAACAGGTAGGTGGATTATCAGGCATCGATTATTGACATGGAAGCTAAGATCTATGATTGAGTCATTTCAATTTTGACTAATCCTGGATATAATTATAGTTATGTTAGTCTTGAACTGGTGGATAAATGTGGCTTGAATAAAGAAGTGCATGTAAAGTCTTCATTGGTTCAGTTGGCTATAGGAACCAAGAAAAGAGTTCATGTTTGGGTGAGAGCTTGTGTATTTGAGTTGAATAATATTCCTACATCAACACATTTAAATGTGCTTCCTTTGGGTTCATATTTTTTGATATGGATTGGTTGTTTACTCATAGGACCAAGGTATATTTTTATGAGAAGGATATTGATTTATTGGATGATGATGGAGAAGATAAAATCTTGTAGGGAAAGAAGAAGCATACATTGGTGAGAATGGTTACATCTATAAAAGCTAAGAACAATTGGATAAAAGGGTATGTATTATTTGTAGTGCATGTTTCCAGTGACAAGGAGAAGTACGTTGAGGATGATGAAGCCTTGAAGAGGTATCCTATTTTTCAGTAGGTTAGTTGATGTGTTTCCAACAAATATTTCATAGGTAACGCCTCATAAGGAAGTGTATTTATATATTGAATTGGTACTAGGAGCAAGGCCAACATCAAAGGCACCTTACAGGATGAGCACTCTAGAGTTGGTATAATTGAAGTTGTATCTTAAAGAGATGCTTGCTAAATGATACATAAGGCTAGTTGTATCACATTCGGGTGAACCATTCTTATTTGCAGAGAAGGATGGTACTCTCAGGTTGAGAATTGATTACAAAAAGTTGAACAAGGTGACCATCAATAACAAGTATATTTTAACACAAATCGATGAATTTTTTGATCAATTGAAGGGAAAGGGAGTGTTTTCAAAGATTTAATTGAGATGAGGATATAAACACATGTGCATCAAAGAAGAAGATATGTACAAGACCTTATTCTATACTAGATATGGGCATTATGAGTTTGTGGTGGTTCCTTTTGGTCTTAGTAATGCTGCATATACTTTCATGTGTTTGATGAACAATGTGTTACATCCTTATCTGGAAAAGGTTGTGATAGTGTTCACTGATGATGTAATCATATACAAGACCATAAAATAATACAAATATAAACATGGACACAGATATGCAACATAAATATGCTTACATACATAATGGAAATAAACAAGCTGAGACGATGGTAGCCTATCTCTATGAAAATATGTGGTAGGAACATGCCTCTGAACTATTTTTCAATGAGGTTCACAGGTCTATTTAATATTGAGAAACATTGGAAAACCCTAAAAATCCAAAAACCTAACCCTAGGAGATGAAGCGCCAAAACTATGGGCCCTATTTTGGTAAATTGGTATATCAAATTATTGGGATGTAAATTTGGCATACGATCTTAGTTTTACACACACAATACCTCATTAGAAATATATAACTAAGGAATACAAGTTTCAAGTGGCCAACATCGATCAAAAACCCATGTTGGCCTTGATTTTCCCCAAAAAAGTCGTTTAGGGCCTCAAAATGGCTTCAAAAGCCCATGACTCGAAAAACTCACAAAAATAGTAAATTGTGCTACAATTAAGGAAATTGAAAAAATAAAAGAAACAATACTGGGGGTCCAAGTGGAATAGGCGGGTGGCCAATAATATCCACCTGGATCAGTCCTCCCCCTTTAGGAATAAATGGTCCCCATTGTGATGAGTTCCTCGATGAGATGACGAAAGCTAGCTTTCCTAAACTTCACCCCTAGTGAGCCACTTCCCTTAGTGCAAGAATTGGCCAACTTTGACAACCCAATACAATTGGATCTTTTGTTATAGCATGTTCTTAATGTGCATGTCCATTATTCTATCAATTGTGGTATGTTCGATGCAGTTGAGGTTTAGCTTTGTTGGTGTGAGTTGTTTTGCAATGTCTGATCTCTTCAATAATGGTGGAAAGTATCGTTGAAGGAAATCCACATTTAACACCGGGTGCAGTCCAAGGAATGGGGGAATTTTTCGTTCAAAATATTTTACTCCCATAGCCTTGATAATAGTTTAAGACCCATATCAGAGTCGTCTGAGCTTCTAATGATCTTTGGCTAGGCGTTCTTTCTGCAAATCCAACCAAAATTTGTCGTGCACCTGAAACTTGTGTGGCAACCTATGTTGATCATGTCATTGCTTGTACTTAGCATTGGACTTCTCTAGGATGTCATAAACCTACTAGAATATGTGCTTGGAACGTTCAATAAATCGGGTTGTTTTATCAGCCTTAGACAACATATGTGTGGATTATGTCTGTGTAGTCACATGAGATATGCTAGCGTTAATGATACATAATGGTTGAAATCCTAGACCCACTTTTAAGGGACTGTGATCAATCGAGATATGGAGAACTCTGTTATGATTGTTCTCCACATAGGGGAGGTTCTCATCCCAATTTCATGGATGATTGGAATTGTACATGCAAAGTATGTGCACTATTATCCTGTTGATGACTTATGTTTGGCCATTAATATGGGGATGGAATGAAGTCGACATGGTGAGCTTGTGTCCAATAGTGTCTAGAGGCTTGAAAAAAATGTGCTCAGTAATCTGCTATCCCAATATGATATAATGGTTTGGGGGATCCCAAAATTTACCCATATTTGTTCAAAGAAGATTTTGGTAGTGTCCTCTTCCATGATGCTCTTCTTGTAGGCCACCAATATAGCCATCTTAAAAAACATTTCCACGATGACAAATGCATAGTCATTACCATGCTTGGTATAAGGGAGTCTAGACATATATTCCATATAGATGGATTCCCAAGGTTTCATAGGATTAGGTAGAGGAGTGTACATGACTTACGTCTTAATGGGTGGCTTGGAAATGGCACAAGAAGTGTAGGATCTGCTATATTTTCCAACATTCAGTTAAAATTTTGGCCAATAAAAGTATTTTTGTAGTATAGCGATAGTTTTCTCCACATGAAAGTGTCGTGCGACCCAACTTTAGTGTGCCTCCCAAATCAAATTGTCATTCTCGGTCGAAGGAACACAAAGGTGGCCAAAGCAGCATAATAATGCATTCTAGAGGTGGAAATCAAGAACTTTCTTTCCATCTACTAGTATATGGTATGTTGAGGCAAACTATTGATAATTTTTATATATTTATGCCCATTTAGAGGTGTCGTGGCCACAATATTTGAAAATAACAATTATTTCTCCAACTAGGGGTTAGATAAGGTAGTCTAAAACATGATTGGTGCTACCCTTTTTATATTTAATGGTAAGCTAGATTTGTTGCAAATATGTAGACCACTTCTGATGGTTATCATTCTGAAACTTCCCTTGTGACTGTATAAATTGAAGTGGTTAGTGACCAGTGTGGATGACCATCTCCTTACCTAGATTGTAATGCTTCCATTTCCAGCAAGTCTGCATGATTGAATACATCTCCTTATCATATGTTGGGTACTTTTGAATTGCATCGAAAAGTGTGTCACTATGATAGGCCACTGGATTCACGTGTTGGATGCGGACTGCACCAATAACATAGTCAAACACGTCTCTATCAATTTCAAATCAGGTGTTGAAGTATGCACACCAGTGCAGAGAAAAGGTGATGCTTCAACTCAACGAATGCCCTCTATTGGGATTCAGACCAAGAAATTTTTTCTTTTGCCATGCCCTTTGTAATCTAACTTAAAGGAAAAAAATACTAGTCACCATTAGTGAGTGGACTGGAAACTGTTAAACAAATAAGGACACCAACAAATCTATGGAATGGGATATTGGTAAGAGAAATGACATGTCGATTCCTAAATATGATTTTAGTGTGGGTGAAGGATATTTCTATTTATGAAAGAGTATATTATTTTATTAGTAATTAGTGATGAAGTACAATTTTTGATGATAATTATCGTGACAACATTAAAATTCATAACCATGTTAATAATAGAAGAGATATTCCCGTAAGCTGTGAGTATTAAATATGGCTCATCTTAAATTTAAACATATTTTAGTAGCGATTAACTATCTCAAAAATAGTTTGAGAAATATATACAACACTTTATTTTATTATGTATTATTGAAAACACTAACTGCACTATAGTTTGGAACTTTTGATTTTTGATGATGGATAGGTCACTAATAGTCCTACTTGAAAATGACTTCATATTGGCATTATCTCATTAACCTTTTCACCCAAGTTCATTGCACACGCAAACATGGTATGCTTGAAAATCATGAAAATTCTAGCATTGATGGAAAATGTCATTTTAGTGTCAATTTAAACCTTTGTGACTCCATCTTGCAATGCTCGAAGTTGTTGATGTTGAATCTGGATACTTTGGCTATCTCTTCCAACTTTGATATTATGCTCCATGCTAGTTGGTTCTACATGAACAACAACTCCTAATTTGTCATCTTGTCCTTGAACTAATCCAATATATTAAATGTTAGAGATACAATGTTTATTTCAAAGGTGTTGTGGTAGGATAGCTTAGGAATGAATAACACAAAGATGACATTATCAAGCAAACAAACAACACATAGTCATTAACTTGTAGGGGTTTGAATCCCCACCAAAACTAAGGGATTTCCATAAGCCATGCCTTCATATTGGCATTATCTCATCAACCTTTTCACCCATGTTCATTTCACACACAAATATGGTATGCCTTAAAATCATGAAAATCCTAGCATTGATGGAAAATGTAATTTTAGTGTCAATTTAAACCATTGTGAGTTCATCTTGCAATACTTGAAGTTCTTGATGTTGAATCTCAGTACTTTGGCTATCTCTTCCAAATTTGATATTATGTTCCATGATAGTTGGTTCTACATGAACAAGAAATCCTAATTTGTCATCTTGTCCTTAAACCACCCCAATATATTAAATGTTAGTGATAAGTAGTTTATTTAAAAGGTGTTGTGATAGGATATCTTAGTAATGAATAGCACAATGTTGAAATTATCAAGAAAAAAATAAATGCATAGTCATTAACTTGTATAAATTTGAATCCCCACCAAAACTAAGGGATTTCCATAAGCCACAAAAATTACTAAAAGCTTGGCACTCCATTAGAGGATCTATTTTCTGAAACTATGCTTTTAGGTCTAAACTCTATGGCTTCTAATACACTACGAAATTCATCTAAGTCATGTTGTTGATCAAAATATAATATTTTAACCTATAGGTTCCACCTATATCAAATTTTTTTTTGATATGAAGCATATGGAGAATTTACTAGATTATTCAACATGGATTGTTTAAATAATTATATGAAATTCCTATAGAAATGAAAAAATGGATGGAAATATATTGTTTTACATTCTTCCATTTAGTTCTTTATCACATAAGCATATTTATTAGGTGTGTTACAACATTTTAAATTAATTTCAAGATAAAATAATTCAATGCACAAGATTAACATATTTCACCCTTACAATATCATTTGAGGCGAATACTACCTAGTACCAACATCAATTTAAATTAGTTGTAAAAATTAGTGTCGAAAAAGATGAAATAATTTACCTTAACTAGCACTCTCACTATAAGGAAATGTCCATCTGAATATCACTCATTCTCCTTGAAATACAACGAGAATTTCACACAATCCTTTGGCATGGTCGTCTTCCTAATTTCAAGTATCTATGCAATCCCTAGAAGCATTTTTTTGTGGAATTAACATGCATTAGAAGTATTTAAAAATATAATAAAATAAACACATATAGAATGAAACCAAATAAAATGTTACCAATGGATATTTTTTAAATAAATAAATCTCTTCCAACCATTTTCCTCTAATGATTAGATTCATCAGAATTGCTTTAACAATATCGATTAATAATTATTCTGATATTTTCATGGATATATTTGGAATAATAGATGGATACATGTTATGGAAATTGGTATTCAATTCTAGGAATGGTTTTTACGGTCTAATCAATGTCAAGAAAGTAAAACAAGGCGCTTAGGCCATCAATAGAGAATTTCAAAATCAGTAACCGTGAAAACAAGATGAAGCCACTCCTCTCTAGGGGGTATTTTTCACTTTATTTTGATTATGATTCCATTACAAGGTTTTACACAACATGTATTATTTCTATAGATTTTAAAATCATGAAAAAATGAAATAAGTGCCTTACAATTTTATTGAACATTTTTGAGCTTAATAGTCCAGAAAAACTCTTCAAACCTATACACCTAAACTTTGTAGGACATTTTTGTGCCCAAAGAGGAATAAAGGATCATTATTAAATATTTTTTTGCACTAGAAATGCATATTATGGAATAAATATGGTCAAGGGGTATTAATTAACTTAATGATTAACTGAACCATCTCTACCTCAACCACCGTGGACAACAACTAGAAACCATGGAATAAGTCATTTGCATGGATAATTTAGCATCTAATTTGAATAAAAACACCATTACTAGATATTTTTTTATCATGGATGGTCTCAAGTTCTTTGCCATATACAAGGGGGAAAAAACAACCTCTTTCCATAAAACTTGATTCTCATTGTTAAGTATTATGGACAAGTCCTCAAGCTACCATCTACTAGCTATGTAATGTATCATTCACCTCCGAGTTGTGGGTGCCATGAATAGGTTACTTGTGAACCAATAATGGTTCTCCATCTTTAACCAAGGCCAATTGAGTATGGTAAGGGTCTTATTCCTTAAGTGAATCTTCTTTGGCTCAAACACCATGAATAACACCTACAACCTATGAATCTTCTCAAACTATATAACATAATGCATGGTCAAAGGGGCACATGGAATTGTTGCATGATATTTTTATCATATTGAAGGGAAATGAATGCCATGATTGAGCCACAATACATACAATAAATAATAATTTGTATTGGGCGCATAGTAAAATTGGTCATTTGGCCCATGGTTGGGGTTCATGAAAATCTATGTGTAAATGAGTAACATGAGTAGATTACTTGCACGTCTAAAGGCCTAAGAAATGGTTAAATGGGAAAATGGGGAATTAAGCCATAAATACATATTTTTTATATCAATAATCATGGTTAGTGGATGAAAAAACATGGGCCTTTGGCTTTAAAAATATCTTATAAAGATAACGCACAATAAATTATCCTTGAAATCCATAACATAAGTCCAAAATAACAGGTCTTTGGCATTAGAGATCCATATAGATTCTATTAGGGGGTTTGGTGAATTAAGTATGGGTTCTATGACCTTGATAACAATTGGAGGAAAAAATTACCTTGGAATGTTAATCCATATTGTCTATTTAGTATCCTTAAACAAGTCCTTAGAACAACAAATAAGTCCTTTGTAGGCCACCAAGAGGAATATAGGTGACACAAGTAGCTTTTATCTACTAGAAATGGTTGCTAATTCCTAAACATGGTGAAAGAGGGAAACAAAGTCTTGAATCCATAATTGAGCCTACTTGAGTGCAAGTGAGATAAACACCTAGAAACTACAAGACCAACACTCAATAGTAGGTTTCTACCTTAAAAATTATACATGGGTACCATTAATACAATATTGACATCAAAGATGGCTGATAGGGGTTTTTACATGATTGTTGTTGGCAAATGATAACCCCATGTACTTAACAATGATTTAGGTGGGGAAATAATATCCTTTCATCCTAAACATAGCTTCTTCGGTTGAAGCATTGTGAATACGTCCTTAGAGCACCACATAGGACCATGAATGGGCTTTGGGGCCTTTACAATCATCAAAGAGTGAAAATACATGATCTGCAGAGCCTTAATAATTCCTCAAATAAGGGCATTGATATGTTGTAGGTGGCTTTTCAGCTAGGAGGGGGATATAACTACCATGATTAGGTTTTTTTAATTAGCAATGATTTTTTAGGCATAAGCATTATCTAGGATAACCTTAAGCCCTGGTTGAATATTCACTAACTCAAGCACCATGAAAAAAATCTAGAGTCACAATGCCATGACTCTTTACGTACCCTTTATCACTCAAGATAAGCACAAGCCTTGGGAAGCATAGATGAATCCCAAGTCCTTAACCGTCGTTCAAGGATGGAAACAAGAGACTCTAGGAATAAGCCTTACCTGATATGAAAAAGTGCCTTGAATGAGGCCTTATGGATTCTTATACCATCATGTTTCACCTATGTAGGGAATTATTGTCCTCCAAATCTGTTATGCATGCCACGATTTAGTTAGTTGTTAACAAAGAATGGGTCTTTAGGACTATTAATGTTACAAAATGGTGGAGAGGGCATTTTTACCTATATGGTCCTATTCAAACCGATTCACCATGAAAAATACCAATGATCCATATAATATTCCCTCTATTTAGGAGATTGTGATTATGAGATGTTTACCAATGGTTTTTATGATGTTCTTAATAACATTAATGGGTCAATAATTCTTAATAACGGTCAAGGAATTATGACAATGCCCTTAGGCATATAATAATGCTTGTATGGATCAAGCATTATGAAATATACGTTGAAACATCATATAGGACATTTCTTTGAGATATTTGGCTTCTAAGAGTGGTAGATACATTATTAATCATTTTCTATGATTGTGAGGGGTCTAAGGTCCTAGGGAATCATCAAAAAGGAAAAAAATAGACTTAATTAGGATAATAAACCTTCTACAGCTCAAACGCTATGAACAAGGTTTGTAACCATAAAGAATTCCCTCCTTGTGGGGTTTTCAATTTTGAGTTGTATTCCAGGAACATTGCATGATTTTGTGTAAATGAGATGGTTCTAGGGGCCTTGACTATGTCAAAGAGAGAAAAAAATGTTATCTACCTTGAAACCAATATTTTAGTACTAAAAGATTCGTTTTGAAATGTCATGATGAGTGAGTATTATAGGACATCTATTTTATGTACAAATATCACACATATCTTTCGATAAATTAAAAAAAATAGTGGGACTTTCCATTTTCAACTACATGTTGGATGTGTTGGCTACATTGATTTTAGCTTTAGAGTGATAATATTGGTGTTTCAGTTGCATAAACAATAATACATCCATGTTTTCCAATCCCTATTATTATCTCACTTTTTGATGAGGTTTTGAAATATGACCCACATATTCATCATCAATGAAATTGTACACACTTGTGTAAGTCTTTCTCTCTCATTGTGTGCATGTTTTTTATTGTGTGAATGTTTTTTTTGGTAGTTAATGACAGGAAAAAAAATTAAAAAATACAAAATACAAAATAAATAAATAAATAAATAAATAAATAAAAATATAAAATATAAAATATAAAAAATAAATAAAAAATAAAAAATAAAAAAACAATGTTATTTTATTCATTTTTATTTTGATGGATATCATTGATGGGGCAGAGAGGCCCTTTACAGCCCACTATGGGAGAGATATTGTCATGTAACCTTACATTTACAAATAATAAAATGATATTTACAGTAATAAATTTAAAATAGTAATAACCAAAAAATGTTCCTCCTTAATTTTACATCAACCTTTATATCAAGAGATAAGTAATTTAAGTAAATAAAAAAAATATAATTTTTAGTATTATATAGATATCTACATTCTTCAAAAAGTAGTATAAGTTAAAAGAATTCTTACATTTTTTGTTCCGATGACTAGGGAGATGCTTAACTTATTTCATTTTTAAGATGGAGTTGCTATATAAAATTTTTAGATAGTAATAATAATAATAAAAAAGATTAATATGGGTTATACATCAAATCTTTCAACACGCATGTTGAGTAAATTTTTTTAAGATCAAATATATAGAGAGAAAAAGAGTGGAAAATTTATTATTCCATTAATAGATCTTTTCTAATTCAAGTTATGAAGGAGATTTGTAATCCTAGCAATGTTTAATCTAAATTTGATATATAATATTTTAAAAAATACTAATAATAAAAATAATTAAATATATGCATACAGTAAAAATATTAATAAAAAAATATGCAAATGTGTGTATATAAAGAGAGAGAAAGTATGTTGTTCAAAATTAATATATATCCATTTTACTAAAGATTTACTAAAAGTTGAGATGAATCAAATCTCTTGACATGCAAACATTTCTTCTAATTCTACAATAAAATATAAATTTTCATTTTGAGAGATTTTATCCCTATAAACATAAATCCAAAATAAAATGATCTTAATTCAAAAATATATAGATATAGTGTTTTAGCATTACTTTTTTATTTTCTTGATCACAAGAAAAATAATTTACATGGAACGTAAAATGATATTTATATAATAAAAACATATTTATTGATTATTTTAATATTCTCAAACCCACTCTTAAACATTTTTCTTCATAATTTTAGAATCTATCAATCCATCTATCTAAAAAATGAAAAATTGTCTTTGACTCTAAGTACAGAGGTCCTGATCAGATCTTGCTAGACACTTTCCACCTGAAAATTCGATATTGGTTAATCCCCATCTTCGCATTTATATCTACGAAAGAACCCAGGGCAACTCACGGCTGATCTGAAACGTTTTCAAGAGAGATGTGAGTTAACTCGGCATTGGGAAATTTTTTGACATCTTTGGAAGGTCCGGAGGGTGGAATGGGCCCTTTGGGTAACATGGTGAATACAAGCTTAAAGGCACTATTACCCATAACATCATATGGGCGCATATGTAATTGTAATCTCTGGTGTAGTGATTCGCTAATTTGCTAGATATTTTCATGATCACTGTCATTAATCTCCATTGATACAACCTTTGACTGAGGCAAGGGACGGGCTTCTGAACCTAGCGAGATTGTGTAGAGAATTACAAGCAGGCATGGTATAATCAATTTGTAGGTGATAGCTAAAGAATTGGATATTGACTTCCCCCCATTAGATTGACCTGATCTCATCTCAGAGATCTGAGACTGTCACAATTACCAAATGAAGAGATGGTTCTCTAATGTGTTGTGCAATATATATATATATATATATATATATATATATATATATATATGTATGTATGTATGTATGTATGTATGTATGTATGTATGTATGTATGTATGTATGTATGTATGTATATATATATATATATGTATGTATGTATATATATATATATATTATACTGGAGAGCTGGCCAATTGTGTGGAGCAGATCATGCACCACCAAATTCGGTCGTATTAGGCCTAAGAATTCCAAAATTCGGTGGTTCAGTTCGATCCGTCTATTAATACAACAAAATTCGATTCGGCGGTTTGGTTCGAACCATCTGGGTGGAAATTTGTTAGAAAAATATAATATTTGTAATTTTCATTATTGGCTTCGTATTTGTCCAACGTATGGCGATTTCAAAATGAACAATCCTTTCAGGGCGAATCAAACCAAAATTTGATAGATACACAGAGGCAGATGAGAACTTCACGAAGTTTAAAAAGACCAAAATTCCTGATGAAAAGTTTTGGGAAAAACTCACTGAATTAGCTTACGAGCCTATGAACATTGTTTACCATACAATGTGCCATCATGTCAAGATCCTAAAGAAAAAAAAGAAGATATTTGTGAAGATGACATGTTAGAGAAGGAAAATCAAAGTGGATATGTGCCTTCTTCAGACAATAAGAATGGGGTTGTTCTTGGGAATGATTGGCAAGGGATATTGGCAGCAAAGCCAGACATAGAGGAATCTAGGGTGAAATTTGATAATTTCCCCACTACATAGATCCCAGAGGATTCCGAATCAATTCTTGATACAATAAAATCATATCGGTCTATTTGGCTTATGAAGTGTCCTCAGGTTATTGGTCAAGCATGGAAAGATTTTAATGATTTGGGGCAGCCTGTAGCCAAAATAAATGTGTCGGTTGATCCATGTAAGACAGATGATCAACGCATTGAAGCAAAGTTTGAAGATCCAACAACACCCTCTGCAATGAGGACAAAGGTGGAAATGCAAGAGATGTCTTCTACTGTGAGCCAAACTCAATCAACTGGCAATATTAAATCAGAGTTTATGATGGAAGTCACTATAAATGGATCTGTTATTGTACGTAATATCTACACCTTGAACATGTCTAATGATATTATCCCCATGTATATAGGGGGTTTGGAGACTGCTGAGCTTTACAACCATATGGGCATGGGAAATGTTGTTACTGTGCAAATGGAACACACAAAAATACATGGCAAAAAAGAATTTGATTGGTATGTGAGTGGTCAAACATAAAATTTGTGGAACAGAAAGGCTTGGCATGCACACGAATTGAACTACAAAAAAAGGGGTACCATGGTGTTGAAGCCCCGAAAATTGGGTCTACAACAAGGGGGATACCCACCCGGTTCGGACCTTGGTTGGAAACTCCTTTTCCGTTTGGTTTAGTGGGTCCAACTGGGGATAATGGGACCAGTTTCCCAATATGTGTGTGTGTGTTCAGAATAGATATTTACTTTCTAAAAAGGTTCCTAACTGAAATTCTTTTATTCTATTTCTAATCTAATCATATGCAAATTGTATTCTAATTTAAACAGAAATATCTAATTCTAAACTAACCCGGGATGTAATCTTTCTATTTATGCGATCTAAAATGATTTCAAATAACAATCGATAATAAAGATCGTTTAACTATTATGAGAAAAGAATTCAATAAAGATAAACCACTTCATATAAAAAGTTGGATGAAATAGTTGTGAAAAATATATCGCATAATAACTTATTCATACATTTAAGCATAAATAAATAGCTATCACCATACAAAAGTGCCAAATGATAACTTAAACATTCAAGCATCAATATATAAATAAATGAACATAAATATCACTTTTAACACAGAAGCAGAAATAGTTAAGAGATAAAAGTACCATTTATAACTGGTTCTACTCATGAGCTAGAAGCAATAATGACTTATCTCTTCTTAATCCAACATATACTAAGAGTACAGAAATGCAACATCAGTAGCAGATATTAGACACAGATATCAATAAATATTGTTCCATTGATTTATCAAAACCTCCTCTGAGGGTGCAGAAGTGCATGTTCTGAGGACAAGTTTTTGACAAATTTTAGGACCCTTCTCTAAATTCATGAGAAGGGTTTAAATACTACTAACTAAATATACAAATATTTTATTACAAAAATTTAGGATTCGATTTAAATAAACATCCTTTTTCTGGGCAAAAATGAAGTAAAACTAAAACTAAATCTAAAATTAAAAACTAACTACTAACTACTTATGAATCTGATCTTTGAATTTGCAAGCATCCAGCATTGATTTGAGAAGAGGAGGTTGGCCGACTTCAGATTTTAACTGTCTCGAAAAAACAGAATCGACAAGTTTTGGCACGATCTTCTCAGCAGAATTAATGATGCAATTAAGAGCACTGCATTGACTATGTGGTTTTACCAGACATGTCTAGTAAGAATCCCAATTTAACTTTGTCAATCCTTGAATTTATTTTTCCTTTTCTTTAGCTTTCTGTTTTCACTCTGTTTGCAATTGCTATGCTTGTGGTAGGTATCCTGGAATAGTTTCTGAAATCAAATTAACCTTGTGCAAATTTTCATTTACACAATCAGTAATATTACTTGTTGATGTAGCTGATTCCTCTACTGCTTTTTCTGCCTCTCTGATCTGTGCATCCCAATTATTGAAGAGCATTTCTTTATGACTGTCATTGATGGTTGGTGCTCCTGCTCTTTTTCCTTCCTCTGTATTTTTCCATGCCAAATAATTAGTAACTCTTTCATTAGTTAAATCATAATCATGTCGTAATTCTATGACATGATTAGTGATTTTATCACTTTCTTGACAAAAAGAGTTCCATTGTGAGATTTTCTGGCATAATATATTTTGTTGTTGCAGTAGTTGATTATTCAAAGAAATAGACTCTGAGATAAACTTTGTAAGCTTGGGGTCATCTTTATGCATCTCTTGGATAATCTGTATTTGTTTCTCTTTGTCGGCCAAACTATTCTAATATCCAATTTGCATTTGTTGAAACTCTTGCTGTAACTTTTCAAGTTTTATCTGTGCTTCACTATTAGCATGAGCTTGTTGCAATTGTTGTTGCAGAACTTGTATTTGATCTTCTTTTTCGTTCAATAATAGTCGTACCTCAGATTCTTTGTGAATAGTTGCGGAGGCATAAGCTCCTGTAATCTGAGATAATTTAGTAAGATTTTCAGTTGGATCCATAGTATGATCTTTCCATAAAACATCTAATTGTTTTGCATCAGTAGAGAGCACACTTTCTAATTTCCTTTTCTTCCTTTTATTTCTTACTACTGCTTTATGTTGTGAAATATAGGATATATCCATAGGAGGAATTTCCTCTATTTTAAGTACAAGTTCAGAGGAGGGAGTAATGGGTATATGTTCTGTTTCTGTGACATTGCCACTTATTCCTGTGATTAAACCCTTTTTTGTTCATACAGGAGTTTGTATGTTATGTCCTTCAACATTAATCAAATCATTAAATGTTTCCCATTCTTTATCTAACTGAGTGCTGACGGATGGTTGTTGTACATTGAGAGGTTGAAGATTCAACTGTGGAGTGGTTGAAGTCTGTTGTTGTGAAAGCTCTTTTGATTGAGTTGTATCCTTCACTGAGCCTTCACTTTTATCCTGATCATTATCAGACTTTTTAGAACGTTCAGAAGTTTCTTTGCCAGACTTTGACTTAGACCTTTCTGTATCTGAGCTGCCACTGATACTGACACTAGGAATTGGTTCCCTTGCAGGTTCCAAGCACAAATTATGCAAAGGGATAGTGGTTAATCTTCTTTCTCTGTACATTTTAAATTATTTAAATTCTTCTGGGGAAAACCGTGTTTGAGCTAAATACAAAATCTCTTTAAATGAACATTTTTCTTGGAACATAGCATCAAAAAGATCTTCTTCTCCAGAAAATACTCTTACCTTGACTGCAATGGTGAAATCCTTAACAACGTCATATGGGTCGAATAGCCTTCTTGGAAACTTGAACAATTGTAAACATGTAATATTGTTTACTTCCTTAAACACATGACCGACATCAAATAATGAAAATGATCCACAGGCTACAGGAAATTGTGGCCAGATGGCTTTATTTTTATCCTTTAATTCTTTTGTCAAACCTCCCTCTCCACAGGTTTGATATGAAATTTCCCGAGCTATGAGTTTATCCGGAACATACAAGGGTAAAACATGAGGAGAAACAAAACTTCCAAAAACCCTAACATAGGTAAACAATTCTTCTCCAAACCATCTTGCGACAACGAGAATGTCTACTTCTTCTTCAGGGGAAAACCTTGGAGCATCCTTATTATACAACACTCTGTATAGTGGCAACATTATGCCATGGAAAAATCTTGTAAAAATGAGGAATGAACTTTGATTCCCACAATTATTTGTGATAAACGTGAATGGGTAGGGGATCTTGAATTGTCCATTTCCAACCCATTAAAGGGAACTTAGAAACAAAGCAGATTGAATCCATAACATAGGCAGATAGGTAAAAAAGAGGATAAATCCTCTGAGAGACAGTCCGTTTAGACCCTTAATTGAAAATAGCCATGGCTAAGTTATCAGACAATATCTTAGCCCAATCCACAATGGTAGTGTTAACAGCAGCATTCAATAAGGTAACCATTCAGGAAAAAACTTATTAATGTCAGGCTTTCCAAAAAGCATACATAGAATAGCAGCAGCAAAACAATATGGAGAAGTGAGAGAACCAGTCCTATACATACTGTGTTTATCTTTCTTCAGTGGTTCATCTCTTCTGGACCATTCCTTGGTGCATTCTGCCAAGTTTGCATTTTCCTTGGCAAACTTCTCCATAAATTTTTTGCTGTGAAATAACCCTCCAATCAAAAGAAAATCCTTTTTCATTAATAAATGACAATCAATTCATTAACTTCACATAAAAGTGTATAACGGGTCTCGATTTATGGAAATATTTTCTTCGGATAACGAGCTTTAAGAATCTGTGATAATGCGATCTGCGATTTGCTTTGCAATATCGAAAAATCGCAGATCGCAATATCCGTAAATCGAAATCATCGCAAAATCGCAATCATCGCAAAATCACAATATTGCACAATCGCATTATCGCAAAATTGCAAATTTCGTAAATTGTAATCTCCGTAACATCGCGAAATCGTGATATCGCAATATCGCAATATCGTGAAATCGCAATATCGTAAAATATAAGATATTACAAACATCTGTTAAAATTCTTTCTGCGATATGCGATTTGTGATCACTGTTATCGCACATTAATGATTTGAAGTGTAAGATATGAAATGCAATAAATATTTTAAATCATAGTTTTGGATCGCGCTATCGTAATTTAGAAAATTATTCTTGCAAAAGATATATTTTACTCACTTGCAATGGATGCGATATTTCTTCAAAGAAAGATTTTATTCTAATTTATCATAAACTAAAGTTTATTTAAATATTTTCCAAGGAATTTTCTCAAGTTAATGATAGTAAGTTTTATTGAAAAAGAAAACAAGCACTAATTAATTTTTTGGATTTTTAAACTAAGGGTCCCCACTTATTTAGTATTATTACTAATACTAAATAAGAAGGGGGTTGTTGCTGGCCACAAAAATTAGTGATTCAATTAGAACAACCAATTATCTCTGCTTTTCTTTCGAATTTTCTAAACTTTTCAAAACAGAAAATTTTCCAGAAAATGAAACTTTATTATAAAAAGACAAAGTACATTATGATTTAATCTATAAATGATATTTCATTTCTGCTATGATCAACTTTGACTATTCACTTCCTCAAGCTAGTCCTTGTATCTACATCAGCCATGACTTGGTTTAAAAAGATAAAAACAAAAGGCTTCTCTGTAAATCAGTTTTAAATATGCTCATTTGTCGTAGGTAGAGCCACTGCTGCCAGCAACCGTCTATAGCCTCGACAGGGTTACCTCTTACCCAACACTGATCATGTGTCCCACTTAGAGAAATATACAATTTTCAAAGAGAAATCCATATTCACACTTATTTATTTTATTTTATTTTTTACCCTTAAAGAACAATTTCTTGGTTTGGTAGCCAATTTATGACAGTGCCATTCACTTGATTTATAACTTTGCTAAACAAGTTGGCTCGTGATGAGACCCCTTGCCTTTTGATTGCAGTAATCTTGAGTCATTGCCCTGTTGTGGTATACAGTATTGGAAAAGTCAGCAAGCTATAATATCTATGATCATGATAAGTTGGCTCGTGATGAGACCTCTTACTCTTTAAGTTGAAAGTGTATCATTGGATTATTCCCTAAACATTGTAATTTTCTAAGTGGGGAGGAAGTCATTGTTTCCTTAAGATAGCTTTGGACGACAATGATAGATTTTTTTGGAAAGAAATTTTCTACAGAGAATCTTCATTTTGTTATAGATACCTTTCATTGAACTGATACAAAACATCTTCCTGCTAGAGGTCGATTTCTATCAAAATTTACAAAGTTGAAACTAGTATCATTTCTAGGCTAAAGCTTTTAACTGTATCTTTGAATAATAATGATCAATATTCTAAAAATAATTCTATTTATATAAGTGAAGAAATAAAATCTAAAAAGAGAATTTGTATCTTTTTCGTGAATTCCAAATTTAACCATTAACAACTGGTTTTATTGAAATAAAGAAAACTAATATACAAAATAGAAGAATGATCTCCTATGGAAAATATTTTTTGAGGATCTTTCCATTAACAGGTAAAGACTCTTTTTCCTGTTAAATCTTGTAACATGAAAGTAGATGGACCCAACATCTCTGCAATTTAGAAAGGACCAAGCCACATTTGCTGAAATTTCGTATGTTTCCCTTTTTCTTCATGAGCCTTGTCCCATTTTAAAGCTAGCTCTCCTATCTGAAAATCCTTTCTAGTTATCATGTTTGAATCAAAAGAAGCTTTAACTAATGCTTGATGATGAGCATGAGTTACTTTGGCCTTTTCTCTTTGTTCTTCTAACTTAATTATTTCCATCTGCCTTAATTGTAAAGAAGAAGTTGGTTCTTCATCAATATATTGGACTAAGGCTAAAGAAGGGATTGTTAGATGAGTTGGAAGAACCACTTCTCTCCCATAAACTAAATTAAAGGGAGAAGTGCCAATAGAAGCCTTATCCGTTATTTGATCTGCCCATAAAGCATATATTAAAGATTTATGCCAATTTTTATGATTTTGATCAATGGTTCGCTTAATGATTCTGATTAAGTTTTTATTTGTGGATTCAGCTAACCCATTTCCCTGTGGATAATAATTGGTAGAATATTTAAGTTTAAAACCTATCTTGAGTGCAAATTCAGTCATAGCATTACCAGAAAAATATGATGCATTATCAAACATTAAAGAAGAAGGTAAACCAAACCTGGTGATTATGAACTGATCTATGAACTCGATGATATGCTCAACATTAGCAGTCTTGAGAGGGACTCATTCTACCCATTTTTTAAAATAATCAGTTGTTGTAATGATATACCTATGTTGTTTAGAAGAGTGAGGAACGATCTCACCTATTATGTCCAATCCCCATTGATCAAAAGGTTGCTCAATGTTGACTGGTTGTAATGGTAATGATGGTTTATTTTGTCTTCCAGCTGCAGTTTGACAAATTTGACATTTCCTTGCGTAGTTATGTGAATCTTTAAATAGTGTGGGCCAGTAATAGCCTGCACGGAGGATCTTATGTCCAGTAGCATCTCCAACATAATGTCCACCTGCTGGCCCATCATGAAGTTCCTGCAAGACTTTTTTAGCTTCAGATTTCTCCAGACATCTAAGAAGAACAAAATCATAATTTATTCTAAAAAGAAAATCATTCACAAGTTGATATTGTTTAGCCTTCAACTTTAGAGCTCTTTTCTTGGTGTAATCGATATTTCGAGGAGCATATCCATTCTTCAAATAAAATATGATTTTTGGTTTTCAAATTCCTGTGGTTTTTGTTTACTGGAGAGTTTTCCGGATTATCCACAGTCTCACGAAACCCTTGTCTCATGATTATGACAAGGGTTTCGTGAGACTGTGGATAATCCGGCAAACTCTCCAGTAAATAAAATATGATATCAGCATATAATGATTCAACATCGTTTAGGCTTACCTCATATGTTTGTATCTCTTCAGACGGTTTTTCAGAAATAGGTGATGCTCCAGCTAGTATTTTTCAAAAGCCTTGACCTCTTACAATACTTTCCAGTTTGATTTCTACATCATATTCTTGTAAGGCAGTAACCCAATTGGCTCTTTTCTCACCCACATCTTTTTGGAATAAAAGATTTCTTACCGCTGAAAATGGTACTATGATTTTTGTATGGGTTTTAATTAGAAAGGGTCTGAAATATTTAATTGCTTTGAAAATAGCATAAGCTTGTTTCTCCACATCTGAATAATTCAATTCAGCTCCCTGTAAATTTGAACTGAAAAAAGAAATTTGAGCTTTTTCTTTGTCTTGATTTTCTTGAGTGAGTATTGCAGCATAAGATTTATCAGAGGCAAATGTGTACAAAATAAAAGGATTGGAAAAATGTGGAGTTGCTAAAGATGGAGCATTAATAATTTCTTATTTTATCAAATTGAATGCCTCATATTTGTCTTTGCCCCACTTGAAGTTTGAATTATTTTTAATCATTTCTTTCAAAGGAGATAAAATTATCGAAAAATCTGGCACAAATCTCTTTACAAAATTAATCTGGCCAAGAAAATATTGCATAGCTTTTTTGTTGTGAGGTAAATATATTTCAGAAATTCCCTTGATTCGATCAGGATCAATATGAATTCCAGATTTTGATACTATGAATCCAATAATTTTTCCTTTACTTAATGCAAAAAAATATTTTTTCGGATTAAGTGAAATTCCATACCTTTGACAACGTTGGAAGATCTGCTTCAAATCTCTAAGATGATTTCTTCATTTTTGGAATATACAGTTATATCATCCAAGTAAATTACCACTGATTTGTTAACTAATCCCTTGAAAGCAATGTCCATAGCTCTCTGAAATGTGGCACCAGCGTTGATCAGACCAAAAGGCATCTTTTGATATGCATAAGTGCCCCATTTGGTTCTAAATGTAGTTTTCAATTGATCATCAGGATGGACTAATACTTTATTGTAGCCAGAGAAACCATATAAGAAAGACATTAATTCTGATCCTGCAACTACTTGTAATATTTTCTCCATAGGAGGCAAAGGAAACTTATCTTTTTGGGAGGCTTTATTACGATTTCGAAAGTCAATACAAATTCTAATGTCTCTGTTCTTCTTTCTAACAGGAACCATATAGGAAACCCATTTAGAATGTCGAACAAGAAAAATAATTTTGGCTTTCAATAACTTATTAAGTTCAGATTTGATCTGATTTTCTAAATTAGGATGGATCTTTCTCAACTTTTGTTGGACATGTTTTTCATCATTTATCATTGGTATAATATGTTGGATGATAGAAGTGTCATAAGTTTTGAGTTCATCATAGTTCCAAGCAAAGACACTTTTATATTGTTTCAAAAGACGAACATACGCTAATTTTTCTTCAGGAGCTAGGCCAAGGCCTAGATTAATATTATGTGGTTTGACATCAGTTCCAAGATTTACTAATTCATAATTCAAAGTTGAACTTTTCAATTTTGAATTGGTAGATCTTTTAAATCGATCTTTCAAATCATAAAGGTCTTCTAACTTGACTACTGACTTTGGCATAGCATTATTGGTGCTATCTTGGTGCAATTCTCTGTCATGTTGGTCCTCATCAATTATCTCATTGGTGTTAGATCCTTCAGATGTGAGAAATTTTACAATATTAGGATCATCATTAAAAATTCTCCAATTGGTAATGTTATCAGGAATTGAGGGTCTAAAGATTAATTCAATTGAAAATCGATCAGGTCTATAGTCTTTTGAAGGAATGAGTTTGGAAGCTACGTTAGCTAAGAGGTCTGCACTAGCATTCTGAATTCTGGGAATTGATGAAATATTAAATGCTATAAAATGTTCAGTCATATCTTCGACTAAAGATTGATAATGCTTTAAATGACCTGATAAACAATGTATAGTATTGCGTACTTGTTTGATTACAATTTCTGAATCTCCGAAAACTTGTAGATATTTGATGTCTAATCTGATTGCTTTATATAATCCTTGGACTAAAGCCTCATATTCTGCGGTGTTATTGGTGCAATCAAACTCAAGTCTACAGGTCAGCATAATTTTGTTTCCCTCTGGACTAACCAAAATGCATCTTTCTCCTGCACCTTCATTAGACTTAGAACCATCAAAAACTAATTTCCAAAATAAAGATTTATTTACAGGAGTATCTAAAAAATTAATACATTTAGAACTATCTGTTTGAGAAAAAATTTCTATTTGAGATAAAACAGAATGTTCTAAATAAGGTGAAGTATGAGCATTGAAATTTACTAAGAAAGAATCAACTGAATAATTGCCAATAATATTAATGTTGTATGCAACTGGTTCATTCTCTCCTTCTAGTTCTGTTACTATGTATTTCTGATGTTTTTCTCGTTCAACCTTTATCTGATTTGTTTTACCATTGTAAGGAAGCCACATATGCAACCAATCAGTTGCAAAGTATCCATGAAGTTTTTCTGACCAATCTCTGCTAAGAATTAAGCCATAAAATTCTGGAATATCTGCAACTAAAATATCAATAACTTGACATACCTTTGGATTAGATGACAGCCTTATGGTAACCTGATTTAATTCGCCAATCACTTCAACTTGCGATTGATCTAGCCTGACTATGCGTACAATAGATTTTTGTGGTTGGATGTTCAACTTTGCACATATTGATTTTGGTAGAATATTAGATGAATCTCCAGAATCCACTAAACAACTATGCAAATTTTTATTAAAAACTTCATAAGTAAGAAGAAATGGAGGAGTATGAGATCTCAACCTTCCTCCAATTAAAGAGATATTTTCAAGATCAACTTTACTAATCGTATTAGCTGGAGGTCTTCCCATTTCATTAGAAGCTTGAGAGATTACAGAATCGGTCAAAGGTTTTTCTGGTATATCATGTAATTCTTTCAAAAGTACCTTTTGTTGGTGTTTTAACTTGATCAATTCATAAAAACTGATGTTAGCCCTAGTATTTTTCATATCTTCTATGATATTATACTCCATTTCATCCAGAACGATCAGTGTTCTTAGTGGAGTTGATGAATCTGTTTGGACTGGGCTAGTCTGAGTTGTTTTTGATGTTGTTTTCTTGGGTGCAACTTTATCCTTAGTCAATGAGTTTGCACTCTTTGGCTTAGGAGTGGATTGAGGAGGATCAAGTTGATTTCTACTTTGAGTGCTAACCGGGGATGCTTCTTGATCTTCCCCATCTGGGAGGATGAAATCCCACATACCTTGTACTTCTATGACTTCTTCTTCATCGGTAGTTTCTTCAGTAGCAGTTTCCTCTTCTTCTTCTTCTGATTCAGCATTAGTAATAGCATTTGGTGGCTTTGGATCAGTTGAAGGGTTTCTTCTAAAAGGCTTGAAAGAATTTTTAGAAGATGTTTCTGCCACTTGTTTCTTAATGTCAACCATTTCGTTAGACATGGTTTTCAAAACTTTTTGCAATCCTTCTAAATCAAATGGATCTTTTGGTTGTTTTTTCCTGGGATCTTCCTTAAAAGTGACCTTCTTAGATTTTCATTCAACTATCGTATTTTTCTTATCTAGGTCTATGATACGTTTCTCTACTACTATTGCTTCCTTCATATTGTCTGCTAAAGTTGTTTTGTTAGCCCTATCAACGAAGATTTCTATGTTTGATGGTAAAGCAGAAATGTACCATTCACTTCGCACTTCTTCGCTAGGCTTGGAAGCAGTAGGAATTTTGTTTAACAATTTATTAACACGTGAATTAAAATCCTTGATAGGTTCTCTTGACTCAGCCCTAAGATTAGAAAAATCATTGATCAGTGTCATTGTAGATCTTTCATCACCAAATTTAGTCAAAAATTGATCTTGAAAGATATCCCAACTAGTGATAGATCCAGATGGTAATGAAAAATACCATGATCCAGCTACTCCTTGTAGAGTATAGGGGAAAATTCGGAAAACAACATCTTCATTAATAAATCCATTGAGATTTATGGACAGCATAAAAAATTTTATGTGTTCTTCTGCTAACATGCCTACTTCAGGATTAAACTTAGGCAACCATTTTTTAGGATGAGCTGGTAATTAACTCAAGGGTGCAGGCATTAGGACTACCCCTGGATTATTCCATGGAATTTGGGTCATTGCTGAACTAATAACAGAGGAAAGTGCAGAAGATGAAGATGTTACGATTCCAGATGTTTGAGAAGAATATGTGGAAGATTGAGTGGACTGATGTACAGTAATCTGAAGTGGAGGGGTGGATGGTTGAATTCGTGGTGAAGAGGTTGAGATGGATGATGATGATGAAAGAGTCTCGCTATCAGACCCTTTAGGTGATTTCCTTGCTCTTTTCCTTGTAGGTAGAGGTAACTCAGTTGGCTGAATGCCAAGCTTTTCACTCTGTAATCTGGTGAGGGGATGAGGAGGATTATATTACAATGTTACACTACTTTGAGATTTATCAGATCTTTGAGGTGATATTGAAAATCGCTGAAGTTTATGAATCAAAGATTCAACTTCAGGATGTTAAATAGCAGATTCTTCTTAAAAGTCAAGATTTGTAGCAGTGTCTATTCTTGTTTCGACTTCTGGCTCTAGATTTAAAAAATCTATGTGCGATGGAGAAGTCGGAGAAGATGGTGAGGGTGATTTACTCTCAGAATGGTATTTGGATTTTGATTTACTTGCCATTCAAGTTCGTGGCCCTCCTTCTAGCGCCAATTATGTTGAAGCCCTGAACATCGGGTCTACAACAAGGGGGATACCCATCCGGTCCAGACCTTGGTTAGCAGCTCCTTTTCCGTTTGGTGTAGTGGGTCCGACTAGGGATAATGGGACCAGTTTCCCAATATGTGTGTGTGTGTGTTGAGAATAGATATTTCCTTTCTAAAAGGGTTCCTAAGTGAAATTCTTTTATTCTATTTCTAATCTAATCATATGCAAATTGTATTCTAATTTAAACAGAAATATCTAATTCTAAACTAACCCGAGATGTAATCTTTCTATTTATGCGATCTAAAATGATTTCAAGTAACAATCGATAATAAAGATCATTCAACTGTTATGAGAAAAGAATTCAATAAAGATAAACCACTTCATATAAAAAGTTGGACGAAACAGTTTTGAAAAATATATCCCATAATAAGTTATTCATAAATTTAAGCATAAATAAATAGATTTCATCGTACAAAAGTGTCAAATGATAACTTAAGCATTCAAACATCAATATATAAATAACTGAACATAAATATCACTTTTAGCACAAAAGAAGAAATAGTTAAGAGATAAAAGTACCATTTATAACTGGTTCTACTCATGAGCTAGAAGCAATAATGACTTATCTCTTCTTAATCCAACATCTACTAAGAGTACAAAAATGCCACATTAGTAGCAGATATTAGACACAGATATCAATAAATCTCGTTCCATTCATTTATCAAAACCTCCTCTGAGGGTGCAGAAGTGCATGTTCTGAGGACAAGTTTTTGACAAATTTCAGGACCCTTCTCTAAATGCATGAGAAGGGTTTAAATACTACTAACTAAATCTAAAAATAGTTTATTACAAAAATTTAGGATTCGGTTTAAATGACCATCATTTTTCTAGGAAAAAATAAAGTAAAACTAAAACTAAATCTAAAATTAAAAACTATCAACTAACTACTTATGAATATGATCTTTGAATTTGCAAGCATCCAGCATTGATTTGAGAAGAGGAGGCTGGCCGACTTCATATTTTAACTGTCTTGAAAAAAAAAAATCGGCAAGTGTTGACATGATCTTCTCAGAAGAATTAATGATGCAATTAAGAGCACTGGATTGACTATGTGGTTTTACCAGACATGTCCAGTAAGAATCCCAATTTAACTTTGTCAATCCTTGAATTGATTTTTCCTTTTCTTCAACTTTCTGTTTCAACTCTGTTTGCAATTGCTGTGCTTGTGGTAGGTATCCTGGAATAGTTTCTGAAATAAAATTAACCTTGTGCAAATTTTCATTTACACAATCAGTAATATTACTTGATGATGTAGCTGCTTCCTCTACTGCTTTTTCTGCCTCTCTGATCTGTGCATCCCAATTATTGAAGAGCATTTCTTTATGACTGTCATTGATGATTGGTGCTCCTGCTCTTTTTCCTTCCTCTGTCTTTTTCCATGCAAAATAATCAATAACTCTTTCATTAGTTAAATCATATTCATGTCATAATTCTACGACATGATTAGTGATTTTATCACTTTCTTGACAAAAAGAGTTCCATTGTGAGATTTTTCGGCATAATATATTTTGTTGTTGCAGTAGTTGATTATTCAAATAAATAGACTCTGAGATAAACTCTGTAAGCTTGGGGTCATCTTTATGCATCTCTTGGATAATTTGTATTTGTTTCTCTTTTTCGGCCAAACTTTTCTGATATCCGATTTTCATTTGTTGAAACTCTTGCTGTAACTTTTCAAGTTTTATCTGTGCTTCACTGTTAGCATGAGCTTGTTGCAATTGTTGTTGCAGAAATTGTATTTGATCTTATTTTTCGTTCAATAATATTCATACCTCAGATGCTTTGTCAATAGTTTTGGAGGCATAAGCGCCTGTAATCTGAGATAATTTAGTGATATTTTCAGTTAGATCCATAGTAGGATCTTTCCATAAAACATCTAATTGTTCTGCATTAGTAGAGAGCACACTTTCTAATTTCCTCTTCTTCCTTTTCTTTCTTACTACTGCTTTATGTTGTGGACTATAGAATATATCCAGAGGAGGAATTTCCTCTATTTTAAGTACAAGTTCAGAGGAGGGAGTAATGGGTATATGTTCTTTTTCTGTGACATTGCCACTTATTCCTGTGATTAAACCTTTTGTTGTCTATACATGATTTTGTATGTTTTGTCCTTCAACATTAATCAAATCATTAAATGTTTCCCATTCTTTATCTAAATGAGTGCTTACGGATGGTTGCTGTACATTGAGAGGTGGAAGATTCAACTGTGGAGTGGTTGAAGTTTGTTGTTGTGAAATCTCTTTTGATTGAGCTGTATCCTTCACTGAGCCTTCACTTTTATCCTGATCATTATCAGACTTTTTAGAACGTTCAGAAGTTTCTTTGCCTAAATTTGACTTAGACCTTTCTGTATCTGAGCTGCCACTGAGACTAACACTAGGAGTTGGTTCCCTTGCGGGTTCCAAGTGAAAATTATCAAAAGGGATAGTGGTAAATATTCTTTCTCTGTACATTTTAAATTCTTGAAATTATTCTGGGGAAAATCGTGTTTGAGCTAAATACAAAATCTCTTTAAATGAACATTTTTCTTGGAACATATCATCAAAAAGATCTTCTTCTCCAGAAAATACTCTTACCTTGACTGCAGTGGTGAAATCCTTAACAACGTCATATGGTTTGAATAACCTTCTTGGAAACATGAAAAATTGTAGACATGTAATATTGTTTACTTCCTTAAACGCATGACCAACATCAAATAATGAAAATTCTCCACAGGCTACAGAAAATTGTGGCCAGATGACTTTCTTTTTATCCTTTAATTCTTTTGTCAAACCCCCCTCTCCACAGGTTTGATATGAAATTTCCCGAGCTATGAGTTTATCCATAACATAAAAGGTTCAAACATGAGGAGAAGCAAAAATTCCAATAACGCTAACATAGGTAAACAATTCTTCTCGAAACCATCTTGCGACAGGGAGAATGTCTACTTCTGCTTCAGGGGAAAACCTTGGAGCATCCTTATTATACAACACTCTGTATAGTGACAACATTATGCCATGGAAAATCTTGTAAAAATGAGGAATGAACTTTGATTCCCACAATTCTTTGTGATAAACATGAATGGGTAGGGGATCTTGAATTTTCGATTCCCAACCCATTAAAGGGAACTTAGAAACAAAGCAGATTGAATCCATAACATAGGTAGATAGGTAAAAAGGAGGATAAATCCTTTGAGAGACAGTCTGTTTAGACCGGTAATTGAAAATAGCCGTGGCTAAGTTATCAGACAATATCTTAGCCCAATCCACAATGGTAGCGTTAACAGCAACATTCAATAATGGTAACCATTCAGGCAAAAACTTATTAATGTCAGGCTTTCCAAAAAGCCTACATAGCATAGCACCAGCAAAACAATATGGAGAAGTGAGAGAACCAGTACTGTACATACCGTGTTTATCTTTCTTCAGTGGTTCATCTCTTCTGGACCATTCCCTGGTGAATTCTGCCAAGTTTTCATTTTCCTTGGCAAACTTCTCCATAAATTGTTTGTTGTAAGTTTCCTAAGGTTCGGGAAAATGATACATAAGCCTTAAATCTTCTGGGGTAAATGATCCGATGAGCTCCTGATCTTGAGTTTTAAACTGTCTGTTAGTAATATCAGTGCTATCCAGTACCCATTTCACCATGTCTGTATACGGAATAATTCTAGGTCTTGCTACTATCCGATGCAAAAATGAACAAGCCAGCTCTGTAAGAGATGCTTCAGAAGAATTACTTGAGCTTGCAGTAGCCGCAGCATCCATTACTCTTGGGTTTTCTTCTTCAAGCAAATTAAACATACCCTCCCAAGTGGTGATACCAGCGTCTTTGTTGCACGCAGTGTCTGCGTACAAGGACACCATCTTTTTACTTTTAGAACTCAGAGCTTTCTCTTTCTTTCCCATAATACTATGTATATCTCTTTGTATAGTCTTTTATTCTTTGCGCCTGCGGTTTTACGAATTAAGTGAGAATAATGATATGAGAAAGGTGACGGGATAGTTTAAAATGTTGAAGGCGTATGAAATATGTTACTTTAACGTGAAATAACCCTCCAATCAAAACAAAATCTTTTTTCATTAATAAATGACAATCAATTCATTAACTTCACATAAAAGCGTATAACGGGTCTCGATTTATCGAAATATTTTTTTCGTATAACGAGCTTTAAGAATCTCCGATAATGCGATCTGCGATTTGCTTTGCAATATCGCAAAATCACAATATCTCAGATCACAATATCCGTAAATCGAAATCATCGCAAAATCGCAATCATCGCAATATCACAATATTGCACAATCGCATTATCGCAAAATCACAAATTTTGTAAATCACAATCTCCGTAACATCGCGTTATCACAATATCGCAAAATCGCAATATCGTAAAATATAAGATATTACAAACATCCGTTAACATTCTTTCTGCGATATGCAATTTGCGATCACTGTTATCGCACATTAATGATTTGAAGCGTAAGATATGAAATGCGATAAATATTTTAATGCATAGTTTTGGATCGCGCTATCGTAATTTAGAAATTTCTGCTTGCAAAAGATATCTTTTACTCACTTGCAATGGATGCGATATTTCTTCAAAGAAATATTTTATTCTAATTTATCATAAACTTAAGTTTATTTAAAGATTTTCCAAGGAATTTTCTCAAGTTAATGATAGTAAGTTTTATTGAAAAATAAAACGAGCACTAATTAATTTTTTGGATTTTTAAACTAAGGGTCCCCACTTATTTAGTATTATTACTAATACTAAATAAGAAGGGGGGATGTTGCTGGCCACAACACATGGGTTCCATTAATACAATATTGACATCACAAATGGCTTATAGGGTCTTCGCCATGATTGTTGTTGGAAAATGATAACCCTGTGTACTTAACAATGATTTAGGTGGGGAAATAATATCCTTTGGTCCTAAATATAGCTTCTTGGGTTGAAGCATTGTGAATACGTCCTTAGAGCACCACCTAGGACCATCGATGAGCTTTGGGGCCTTCACAATCATCAAGGAGTGAAAATACGTGGACCAACAACTTATTAAACGTATTTGATTTGGAAAGCCTTAATAATTCCTCAAATAAGGACCTTGAGATGTTGTAGGTGGCCTTTCAGCTAGGAGGGGGATATAACTACCATGAATAGGTTTTTTTTTTAATTATTAATTATTTTTTAGGCATAAACATGATCTAGGATGTCCTTAAGCCCTATTTGAATATTCTCTAACTCAAACACCATGAAAAAAATATAGAATCACAATACCATGCCTCTTTACGTACTCTTTAGCACTCAAGTTAAGCATGGGCCTTGGGAAGCATAGATGAATCTCTAGTCCTTAACCATCGTTCAAGGAGGGAAACAAGAGACTCTAGGAGTAAGCCTTACTTGATATGAAAAAGTTCCTTGAATGATCCCTCATGTATTCTTATACCATCATGTTTCACCTATGTAGAGAATCATTCTCCTCCAAATTTGTTATGCATGCCATGATTCAGTTAACTGTTAACCAAGAATGGGTCTTTAGGAGTAAAAATGTTACATAATGGTGGAGAGGTCATTTTTACCTAGATGGTCCTATTCAAACCGAATCACCATGAAAAATACCAACGATCCATATAATATTCCCTCTATTTAGGAGATTATGAGACATTTACGAATGGTTGTTATGATATTCTTAATAACATTAATGGGTCAATATTTCTTAACAATGATCAAGGACTTATGACAATGGCCTTAGGCATATAATAATGCTTGTATGCCTCAAGCATTATGAAAGATATGTTGAAACATCATATAGGACATTTATTTGAGATATTTCTCTTCTAAGTCTAAGTAGATACATTATTAATCATTTTTGATGATTGTGAGGGGTCTAAGGTCCTAGGGAATCATCAAAAAGGAAAACAATAGACTTAGTTAGGAAAAAAAACCTTCTACAACTCAAATGCTATGAACAAGGTTTGTAACCGTGAAGAAGTCCCTCCTTGTGGGGTTTTCACTTTTGATTTGTATTCTAGGAACATTAGATGATTTTTTGTAAATGAGATGGTTCTAGGGGCCTTCACTATGTCCAAAAGATAAAAAAAATTATCTACCTTTAAACGAATACTTCAGTACTAAAAGATTCATTTTAAAATATGTCATGATGATTGAGTATTAAAATATGAAGAGTTTACTAACACTCAAAGAGATATGATAAATAAATAATATATAGTAAATACTTAAAAATATAAATAAACCATAGGTATGGTAAATAAATAAAACCTCTTTTTATATTACTTAGGAGGTATGGTAAATAAATATAAATATAAATAAACTAGAGGTATGGTAAATAAATAAAACTGACTTGTATATTTACTCAATAAACCAATTTATATTTATATTTAGGTGAAGCCTATGGGACAAATTATTATTAATACCATGGGCCAAATATCATGGGACAAATTATTAATAATACCATGTGTAAATACCATGGGGCAAATAATATATTTATAAAATAGGTATGGTAAATAAGTAAATATAAAATAGGTATAAAGATGTAAGGTAAATAAATAGAAATATATAAATACGATTATAAATCAAGATCTAATTATATATGAAGTATAAGGGTCAAATACCATGGACCAAATTATTATTAATACCATGCCAAACAAAATATTATTAACCCTAACATTAATATTAAAATATTAATATTATTAAATTTAATATGTTTAGATTAATACAATATTAAATTTATTATATTGTAATATATATTAATGTATCATCTTATATGATAGAGGTGGAGACATAAGGAGAGTGACAAGGGAGATATGGAGATAAATTGAAGGAGAAGGGAGAAGAGGAATGAAGAGAGAGAGAGTGAGAAGAGTGAGAGAGTTAGAGAAGTGTAAGAGAGGTAGAGGGAGAGATAAAGATGGAGATGGGAGAGAGATAAGGAGAGAGGGGGCGAGAAGGAGAGAGGATTGGAGAGTAAAGAGTGAGAGAGAGAGAAAGAAGGGGGAAGGGAGAGGGAGGTAGGAGAGAAAGGGAGAGAGAGAAAGGATGAGAGGAGGAGGAGAGAAGGAGGGATAGAGAGATGGAGCTGGAGGCGGAGTGAGGAAAGGAATAAGAAATACATAGAGAGGGAGTGACAAGGGAGAGATGGAGAGAGAGTGTGTATTTTTATGGGTGGGATAAAGATACATAGGAGTGATGGAGACAAGGGGGGAGACAAGGAGAAAGGAGGCGTGATGGAGAAAAGGGGGGAGAGAAGCATAAAGGGATAGAAATAGTAAGATAGTTTGAGAGTGAGATAAAGTGATCGGGGAAGAGAGAGGATTGAAGGATAGAGAGAGAGAGAAAGAAAGATAGATGAGGGGTCAAATAGAAGGAGGCGAGAGAGGAATGATGAGAGAGAGGAAGAGAGTGATGGGGGAAGAGAGGATTGTCAAAGAGAGAGAGAAAGAGAGAGAGAGAGGTAGAGATGGGGGAAGATAAAGGGAGGTAGGAGACAAAGGGGGAGAGTGGAAGGAAAAGAGAGGGGAATTGAAAGAGAGGAGGAGAGAGGGGAGGAGAGAGGGAGGGATAGAAATAGGGATTTTGAGGGGGGGAGAGGGAGGGATTTAGAGATGGAGAGAGAGAGAGATGGGGGAATAGAAAGGGAGGTAGGAGAGAAAGGGAGAGAGAGGAAGGAAAGGAGAAGGGACTTGAAAGAGAGGAGGAAAAAGAGGAGGAGAGAGGGAGGGATATAAATATGGATTTGGAGGGGGAGAGAGGGAGGGATTGAGAGATGGAGCTGGATTAGGAGAGAGGGAGGGAAGAATAAATACATAGAGAGTGAGTAGTGGAGAGAGAGGGGGAGTGACAAGGGAGAGATGAAAGAGGGAGTGTGTATGTTTTTGGGTGAGATAAAAAGACAAATAATGAGATATGGAGAGAAGGGGGAGAGAAGTATAGAGAGAGGCATATGGTAACAAAATTGGAAGGTGAAGATAGAGAGAGAGGGGGGGGGTGGGGAGAGAAAGGAAGATAGAGGGTGAAGAGAGGTAGGGAAAGAGATATGAAGATGGAGAGGGAAAGAGGGGGAGGTAAGAATAAAGACATAGAGGGTGAAAGGTGGAGAGAGAGAGAGAGAGAGGGAGTGTTAAAGAATATGGAGAGAGAGGGAGAAAGCGTAGTAGGAAGGAAGAGATATAGATGCGAGAGAGAGGGAGAGAGGGAGAGAGAGAGAGAGAGAGGAGGAGGAGGAGGGAGTGATAGATAGATAGATAGATAGATTGGAGAAAGAGAGTTTATGTTTTGGAGTTGATATAGAGAGATAGAGTGAGATATAGATATAGATGTAAGGTGTAGAGAAAAAATGATAGATGGAGAGAAGGAGTGAGGGACAAGGAAATTGATAGATATGGAGTGAGAGAGAGTGTGTGTATGGTGGGGTGAGATAAAGAGAAAAATAAGGTGATATGGATGGATATATAGATATATATGGGGGAGATAGGGAAGAAGGTTTCTTGCAGTAGATGCATTGATTTTTAATGATGTTTGATTACATACACTAGATGGATTTATTTTAATGTAGATGATTTCTAATCCTATTTGATTTCTTGCACTAAATGCATTAATTTCAGTGTAGATGATGATTTCTAATCCTATTTGATTGATTTCACTAGATGCATTAATTTTAATGTAGATTTTTATTTTTGGTTATATTTGATTTCTTTCACTAGATGAATTGATTTCAATGTAGATTATTTTTAATCCTATTTGATTTCTTGCACTGAATGGATTGATTTCAATCTAGATGGTGATTTCTAATCTTGTTTGATTGCTTTCACTAAATGCCTTGATTTCAGTGTAGATGGTGATTTCTGATCTTATTTGATTGCTTGCACTAGATGCATTAATTTCAATGTAGATGTTGATTTATAATTATATTTGATTGCTTGCACTGAATGCATTGATTTAAATGTAGATGATTTATAATCCTATTTGATTCCTTGCACTAAATGAATTTATTTCAGTGTATATGGTGATTTCTAATCCTATTTGATTGCAAGCACTAGATGCATTGATTTCATTGTAGATGTTGGCTTTAAATCATATTTTCCTACTTGCACTAGACTCATTTATTTGAGTGTAGATGTTGATTTCTAATCATATTTCATTACTTGCATTATATGCATTGATTTTAGTGTACATGTTGTTTTCTATTATTATTTGATTTCTTGCATTAGTTGCATTGATTTCAGTGTATATGTTGATTTCTAATTTTATGTATGATGGTACAATAATTTTAAAGTCATTGGGTTAATGGTGTGTGTGCAATGATTTCAATGTAAGCACAAAAAATTATTGACAATGTACACTAATTTTTGCGTTATAGTAATTCAACGTATTAATATTGGAGAACAAGAGAGACAAGGTATGATGTTTACTACAATAGCTCGAGCTAAATATTTAAATGGTTTATGATTCCAACTGTCCTTTTCAAATAATGAATATGAAAATATGACAAAACTAATATGGGTGAAAATAAGAATAGTAGAAGAAAATAGTTTGAAATCGATCACAATGAAGACTTCGTAGTTGACTACATTCTTATTATTCATAGTTTCTATCATTCAATATTATTACATTGTCACTTTGCATTCAAAATTTTATTTCATCATTAAAGTTATCTTACAATATTTATCATCTCAACAAACTGAGGTAACTAATCAAATTTAAAATTAAAATGACTCAATGAATCTCAGACATATTTAACATATTTAAAATGGTTATGTTAATATTAGATGTATTTACATATCATTGATTAAATTAAGCCTATGTTCCTCATATTATCGATAGATTTTCCTTGGTCGCACATGACTAAAACCAGCCTAGATCCATCTTAATTCCGGATCTATCAAGTGCCAAGAGGGATCAAATCTCTCGAGGTGAAAACCTTTTCTCAAGTTTTGCACTCAAAAAAGAGGTTTTCACTTCGAGAGATTTGATCCCTCTTGGCGCTTGATAGATGCGGAGTTAAGATGGATCTAGACTAGTGAATATTAAATAGTGTTTAATTTATTTTATTTTTAGTTTATATATATATATATATATATATATATATATATATAATGAAAAGACAAAATATTTCAATCACCATATTAGGGAACAAAAAAGTTATTTAAGTTTAAAAAATTGTTACATTTTTTTTTGTTTCCATGACTAAAGAGATGCTTAATTGTTTCCATTTTTTGTTTTCAAAATAGTTGAAAATGAACAATCCTCTCAAGGCAGAAGTTGGAATACAAAATAATCTTTTTTCTGGTGCACACGATGAGTCATTGGTAGCAAAAAATGATTGATTCCATGAGTTTGGAAACAAGAACAAAGGCCACGTGTCCTCAAATTCAAATAAAATTGATTGAAAGTGAAAATTATAGGTTGATTCACGTAGTGAATCTTCAACTACTTTGGTAGGGTACCAAACAAAATGATATTTGAATTTTTTAATTTATGTTATATTTTTCATTTTTATATTAAAAATAAAAATTATTTAAAAGAAAAATAAGCTCGAGCTTATCATTAAACTATTGTGACGGCGTGATGGTTGAGTTATCTTATTCGTATTAAAAGATAACCAATAATAATCGAGGAAATGTCATAGACATGAAATTTAGAATAGGTATCAAAATGTGTATCATATGGTTTAATTTGTTATTCATATTAAAAGATAAGCAACCATAATCAAACGGAAATTTTCTATCTTAATAATATTATGAATATTTGTAAAATAAAAATCATAAAAATATATTAAATTATAATTTTATTTTAAATAATAATAATAATAATAATAATAATAATAGATATAGTCATATAAGTTAAATAGTTAGTAAACCTCCATAGATATCAATTTATAATAGGTATTAAAATATTTTTTTCATAATAAAAATCACATCGTCACGATTAGAAAACATCAAACTTATTTTTTTAAAACTAATTGTAGAAAGATTATTTGAAAAAGAGTTTAGATATATAAAATGTGTGAATGCACTTAAATATGACGACACAACTTGGTGTAGAATATATTGCATTGAGGTAATGTGGATTCAATGAATGATAGATATATCTAGTAGATAATGTTGACCTTATTGCAAAGAGGACTCTCAAGAAGCAACTAAGTGTAGTAGATGTGTAACAACAAATTTAGTGAGAATGATGACTTTTATTTTCGCCCATGCCAAGGATTTTCTTCAAATAGTGTATATGAAATAATGGATCGATATAAACCTATATTTATTATGCTCCACTGCTCTTGCACCCCATTCAATTTTGGGGAAACTAGATGCATTTAGGCTCTCCAAAAACATTAGATGGTCCACACATAGCATCTATAGTATCTCATTTGATTGGTGAATACATAGTCTTTGAAGATGGCAATGATTCTTAGTTCCTCCATTTATTTACACTAGCTCACGTCTAGTTGTTTGAAAACTCAAGAAGAAGAAAAAAAATGGTGGCATTTCCAACTAAGTGTGTGGAATTCAAATGACTTCCAAATTTCCAACAACATCACTAGAAAGTCTTTTTAATTTTTGGAGAGAGAGAATTTTATTTAGTAATAAAATTATTTTATAATATTAAGTAATTCAAAACCTTTTAGCCCAAGCACACAAACAGAAATCCATTTATGAAAAAAATCATGCTAAAGAAGAAACTGAAAAATAGTTGGTGTTTTGGAGCGAATATGAGTTGACATCATCCATGGCTATGCTAAGTCGTAGACTGCGTACCTAATCCTTGAAATTTTTAGGCCATGTATCCTCTATATGCTTCATGGCTATTGAATCTATTGGGATTAACATAAATCCTGAATCACTTCTCTGTGAGGCATGTCATCCCTGCAACATAACTAATTATTTTCAATGAATGTCTTTGAATCCTTGGGATTATAGGGATGTTCGTCAATATCTTATGAGGAGCATGTGATTTTCCCATTTTTTTTAATTATAGTACCTTTCATGCCCACATTTTGGACATATCTCTTTATCTGCATATCCTCCTCTATATAGAATACAATCATTCAGACATGCATGATATGATATCTACTCAACACTCAAGGTTTTCAACAACTTATTATCCTTTTCGGAGCTACTTGACAAGATATTATCACTCGTAAGAACCTTATCTTGAATATCGTGCAATTGGTGGGGAATATATTTGCACAATGTCAATATTTAACATTCATAAAATCGACCATTTTTAAATTTGATCGTGTGACAAAATATAACGAACTTGATTTATCATGTAACTGAATTACCTCAATATTTTCCAGAAACATGGATTTGACATGCCAAATGTTTCTTTCACTTTGTACAACAAAATATTTTTACCTAGCTGAGTAGACTTTGAATTGATGCAAGGACCAAAGAGAGGGGTGGTAGATGCATATTTTAGGATTTCGAATAAGGTATCAATGCTATGAGAATCATCCCCTAGCTCATCGTTCTAGAATCTATATAACAAAATTTCCACCATGGCTATCATATCGCGTATGTAATCATCCATACCAAGATCGATTTGATTTCCTCCATTTTCAACTTGTGATGAACAACTACTATTGTTGTAGTCATTCCTAATTGGTGAATCTAGACATAATGGGAATAGAATAGATGTTTGATTCCACCATTATTTGTATGCTTCCTCTAGGAGTATTTCTCTTAATGTAACCTTCTCTCAATTTGATGTTGTGGAAGGGTGCACTAGAAGACAATAAGTGGATCACTCAGCATCACTAGAATCTGAATTTCAAAAAATATTGAACGTCATTAGTACAATATCAATGATATTAGTAAGCACACAAATGTAATTGTTAATCTAAATTTTAGTATACCAAACATTTATTACCATCATTTATCCAATATTGTAGCTAGAATATTCCATGTTCCAATTGGATGGGTGAAGAGGTTATCCATTTCTATCTACCAACTGCTTGAAATATGTTGCTCCTAATCAGAGCTTCCAACGTTTTAGAAAATAACATAGAGTATTACTTTTTTCATCCGAACTCGATTCTAAAATGGGATCATGTAAATAATTTACAAAAAATTTTATTCAAATGGACATGGATTAAAAAGAAAAATCAATTACATATCGAAATATAAATAAAATATGAACTTAGTCTATATGGAAAGGCAGAACACTGTGCATGAATTTGATTTGCGATATGGAAAGAGTTGGAAATTGAGGAATTGGACGTTTGATATTATTGAGATTTATTCCCCGTATTTTAGAAAAATAGGAAATAAAATTTTATGTTAATATCTAAAATTAGTCCCGAGAATCAATGATTGACTAGGATTCACTGTAGGATTTATCTTATATGATTCCTTGTAGTATAAAAGATTAAGAGAAGCTATCAGACTAATGGGGCATTTATTTTTCATTCGTAATTTTTTTCTAGAGAAAATCCTCTAATTTTCCTTTTGACCATTCTAGAGGAATTTACCAATAGAGAAAATATTAAAAGAAGTAAGAAAATCATAGAAATGTCCTATATTCCTTTATCGTCAGATTTATTTCCTTCATGTGTATACATATTATATTTTATTATATAAAGTGTAAATATGGTACACTCTAAATCCATGTAAGAGGTAGTCTTACCTCTCGAACGGTAACATAATTTGGTTCCAACATTAACAAAACTTTTTAGTCGACTCATGTTAAACATCATATGAGAATAAAATTTGATAATAATTATAATGTTTCAATAAAAATTTACCATAGTACTAAGGAAACTATCATTCTCAATCATTGTACTAATACACTCTAATTATTAGATAAAACTACTTTACTCTTCTACTTGTACGATTTAAAATGACAGCGAATCTTAGAATTAACTATAATTCTGCACGATAACTTTAATATTTGATACTCAAATATAACTATATTAAACCATATATGCATATTAAAATCTTGAATCTCATCACTACTAATATATTTTGACCTATATTATATGTATTCATACACATAAAAGTTGTAGAAAGATAGCAATAACATATGCGAAACTAAATAACTATACACACAAAATGCATAATCCAAACATTAGACATAAACATGCATCACTTTTTCTATTCTATTTACACATATCATTGAACAAGTCCAAATTACATTAAAAACCAAAAAAAAAATTATCTAACGGTTACTGCTTGAGAAATACTCAGTAGCAGAGAACCTTCCACTCAACCATGACATATCAAATAGCTTCCCACCGAGCTAAGACTTCTACCATTAGGAATCCCCCTTTTATTCCTAGGTGATTCTTTTTTATAAATTTTCTCCCCAACAAATTTTTAGTAGTGTCCTACTTTAAGGTCTGGTAACCTTTTTTCCTAGGTCATTTTGTTTTAGTTCTTCCAAAATAAGATACTTTTAGTTTTCTTTAAATCACAATTTTTCTCCTGTACTTATTTATTCCACTCCACTTAGTATTTAACTCCAACAAAGTGATTAACATAATCTTTCTCTCCAATTATGTTAATTTAATTTATTTTATTTTTCTCCCAGGTATTTTTTAGGAGACTTTTAGGGAAGGTCCATCATGTGGTATTCACCACCACAACTTTTGCTAAGCTGGAAAGAAGTCTTCTACACTCTAGTGCTCTTTACTGAATATTTCCAAGCAATTTATTTATTAGCTCAATAGTAATAATACAATTTCATCATGACGTAAGTCCCATTATGACTTCCATCACCATTATATCCAATATTAGTTCAATCTCTAAAAATAGTAACCACCTAAAAAGTAGAATCATAGGGTTCTTACATTTTCCACCCTTTTCAATAAATCATCATCCTAAGTGTTCCCTCAATTCCATATTTTCTTAAGACAGAAAGGAGATGCATCATATCTTTCATTCCTATAATTTTGTCTTTACAGCCAAGTGTTTCCTCTTCACTTTATTTTGAGTGATGGCTAAAATCTGAAGCACACATACTCTTACATTAATTTCATGCTCATTCCCTATCACATTTTCATAAATTATAAACACGTGTTTCATGCATTCCACATGAATCCAAAAAAGGTCAATAAAATTGATATAACATCGAAACAATACCATAGATTCATTTCATACATTTATTCATAGCTATATCAAATGACATGGGTGCTATTGAATGCAACATTCAACCTACGGAATTGTCACTTTTCCTTTCATATTTCTATTGAAAAGGAAATAATAATTAATGGAATACCTGCATCATTTTATTTTATGTTTTTATTTTGATACACATGCATACTTAAGTCTAAGATAACCTTCTATCTCAGCCACTTCCATGGTTATATTTTTCTAGTTTTGTTTTAAAGTGGACCTACTCAAGTCCACTCTTATGGTTCTGCCACTTATTTCCACACCCTCCCATAAAATTATAAAAGTATGAGGACATAAATAACGAATTTAAAATACCCACATAGATAATTAAGGAGTATTTTTATGCACTTAATTTTCATGGATTAAGCGACAAGTGTAATTTCCCAAATCTACAACAATCATTTTCCTTTTCAAACGTTATCCATTGTTTTCTTTTAACTCACTCCCTTGAGTTTTCTAGTTTACCCTACATAACAATTTCCGTCTTAAGGTTTCACTACTTTGTTAGGCTACTCTATTAATTCTTATCAAGATTCCTAATTTATCTGGTGACCTCATTACAGTCCACCACGGTATACTCATTTCTCCATTAAATAGACTCATGATAGAAATAGGTTTATGCGTTCGACTTATTTCATGACAGAAAAATATAGATTCGAAGACATTCGAAAACTGACAAATAATTAACTCCAACACTTGTCTGTAGATGTGATCAGCTGGGTTGTCTCACACATTGATGAGAAAACTATGAAACTGAGCAACAACAACAGACATAAGTTTGCTTCATTTATAATAGTACATTTTTAGAGGATGTATCATCTTCCCGAGCCAGTAAATATCATGGACTTATTATTCTATGCCTCCCACAAATATGTGAGAATGAAGGATATTGTCAGAAGTTGAGTGAAGGATTTTGTGAAATTTAGAAAAGCATCGACCCTCACATATAGGAAAAAGTCACTCAGGAAGGACTTCCACCTCTTGGTCATCTTATCTAGTAGGATATATGGTCAACTAAGAAGAGATACCTTTCCTGAGGGGTTGACTATCTTATTGAACTAAGTGGTGAACGAGGGGAAGTCGTTCAACTGGTTAGATGTTTTTTCTCATCAGCCGAGAGCCCATATAGCACAAGCCTAACATCCTCCCAAGAGCAAGAAATAAAGGTTATATATGTCTTCATATTGACTGGATGCGATCGGTGCACATAATTAGTTTCCTGGCATGAACTAGATGTGGATACAAAGATAAAATGTCATGCATATCTATTGCAAGGTGATTTTGGATTGCATCCATAGATGAGTTACAGAAAATCTAATTGATCACTTAATTATCTCAATATACAATCTTATATTTCGAGAGGACCCACCTTACATGTCATGAGGAGAAATGGAGGTGATATCAAATATTGTAGATTGGTTCTCCTTACTAGATGTAACATTGATGAGAGTGTTAGACGGCCATAAGTCGCCACATCATTTTCCAAGTTATGCCACTAACAAAATTGTCATGAAATAAGTATCTTATCATCTCCCCATAGTATTTTCAGCAGTGTTAGAGTCGGTATCTTCATCCCTCCGTCAGAGATCAAATTTCTCTTGTTGCATTTCATTTTAGGTGTCTCATTCAGTTCAGTCAGCTGCATTCTATTAGGAGCATGGATCATCTGACGGTAGGGTCTTGTCACTTATATCCCTCATTTCATGTACCTGCTGGTCTAGTTCTGTTCATCAAAATCATTTACAGTCATGTTTGGCCTCCTGGTTGGCAAAGAGTCATTTTAGGGATTTTAGTCTCATTAGGTCTAGGGTTTCATTAATATGGTCTTCAGACTGTCTAATAATGTCAGCAGGCACATGAGGAAGCTTCAAATAAGGTTTCACTACAAAAATTTCATCATCATAATGCTTGATAATGATTTTTCTTCAAAACTCTGTTTTGAAGAAAAATTGTCTATTTTGTCCTTTTGTAACAAACGCAATGTAATTTTTAAGTTCTTCAGTTGTAATAATGCTTCATTCGTAGCCCTGGTCACCTTTTCCAAAACTCCATGTCATCCATCCCTGCAAAATAGACAAGAAATTCATCATTCAATCCAAAAATAAAAAAGAAAGAAAAACAGAGTTCATTTGAAAAATGCCAAAGTTTTTAAACATTATAAAGTGGGTTTTTCAAATAAAAAATTAAAATATTTGGTATATATAAGATATTTCCAAATTAAAAACTCCATTTTCATGCCAAAGACATCAATGAGCCAAACAAAATCGTGGAGGAATGAAGAAATAAGTTTGGAGGCCGAACTGTGTTGAAATTGACTGGCGCGACGCACTGGGCAAATGTCATGGTGCATAGGGCCACTCTTCTTTGTGTGTTTTTGAACTGTCATGGCGTATTGAAGGGGCACAACACACTGGGTAGTGGTCGCGGCGCATTGAGCCGACACCCAAATTTTTGTAATTTCTTCCAAAAACTCCAATCGATTCGGTCAATCTTTCTCCAAGTAAGTTCATGTGACTTTTTAGTTGCCATTTGCAAATGTTTGAAGATGGATTATGAGATTTTAAATGCAAAAATCAAAACCTATCATCTTGTTGAGAGTTTCTCCCTTAGGGTTTTGAAATTCGTGTTTTAAAATTGGTTTTGGTGCCAAACATTTTCACCTCCCCACCTTATTTTTCCCATTTCCCATCACTGTTATCCTATCACTAAAGTTTATTCCCATATATCCCTACATCCCTAAAGCTACTCATATCAATCTCACTCCCATTACCCCTATCCCATTTACAAAATTTCTCCAAATCCCAAGTTTATCCTAAAAAATCAAGTGGTTGTCCCTTGTCCCTAGATTTGTAAAATTACAAGTTTTCAAAAGGAGAATTTCACTTGAAAAAACTTCATTGTCCCCACTACCCTATTTCCCCACAGTCCCTCCCACACTACCATACATTTGAAAATTAAAAAAAAAAACACCCAAATTCTCATTTTCATCTCATACAAGCCAACATACACCTTGCATAGACTTTGGACATCATGAAGACAGATACTGATACATCATATGACTGAGATAGTGATTCCACCACTAAGCTACATGCACCAAGAATTCCTCGTAAAGGTGGCAGACATGTGAGAGAGGAGCCCACCTCATTGACTGAATTGCAGGCTTGTCCACTTGCCATGACATGTTTTCGAGAGCAGTCATGCTATCAATTTTGTGAAATGATTACTAGGATCCATCATCATCAGGAGTTGGCTCGTTTTTTTGTATTGCATTTACATGATGGTCAGGTAACTCTTGCTGGTGTAAATTTCACTTTGACACCGGAAACTATTTCTAAAGAAACTAGAATACTGAATGTGGGTGAACAGTGGAATAAAAGATAGCAGGTGGAAAAAGTGCATTATGAACCATACATCAGGCCTAGCTTTGTGAGGCAACTCAGTAGGGTGTTTCCATTCCGGTTCCTAAAGGAATCCTATGCGCCTCTGATGAAATTCATTATCAGATATTTCAGTTGTGAGGGCCGGTTTTCACGCCTCTATGCTTACCACGTCAGGTTTTTGATGCATTTCACCAGAGTGAGGATGATGAACATACATTATTTCATGTAACAGGACATTGAGAGAATGACCACTCTTTTGTAGAGGAAAACTCCCAAGTAGAAGTACAACAGTATTTATCACTATGCACTCATCAAGATCGTGTTTGTACATCAGCTTGGATTGCAGGGTATTTCATGGGAATATTTCATTTCCCATGATTTCTTCACAGCTCCTTAGGTTCCTCTAGAGGTTGTCCATGATGCAGGTGAACCTTCACATCAGTATGGAGGTCAGGAGGCAAAGACTACTAGTGTGCCGACATATGTCACTTATCAGAGAGGCACTAGAGGATTATTTGCAGCAGCCCGGCGAGTACTATCTCCACGTGGGGTGGAAGAGGTCTCGTTGCCATCATCAGCAACACAGGTACAGGTACAGGATAGAGGTAAGAGGCCTATGCAGGATGAGGGCTCTTGAGGAGGCCAAGACACAGGTTTCATATGGATTGATGAGGATTTGAGCTCTCCAAGCTCAAAGTTGACAGAGACCATTCAGGAGCAGAAGGCGAAGATAGACACATTTATCATCAAGTTCTAGAGAGAAAAATGCATCATAAACTACCTGGAGCAGCAAAAAAAATAGTTTGAATATCAGCAAACAGTCATGGAGTTGCAAAACATCCGTGAAAACCGGCAAGCTACCCAAAAAATCCAAACCGAGATGACATCCATTGAGCAGGAGATTGAGGCTGATAGAGAGACTTGGCTTGAGAGGGTCAATATTCATCTTGAGAAGTTGTTGGAAAAGGAAAACAAGGAAAATAACATGCTAAGGCACATGAACAACCATTATTGGGTGGGAAATCATGTTTGCAAAGCGAGGATCAAGATCCTGAAAGCAAGACTAAAGAAGGCACTAAAGCGTCGCAAAAGGCATGATAGACTCCAAATTTTGGCCAAAGCTTCTTTGGCCCAGCATAGCACTTGATGGTGGAAATTTAGCCCAAATTTCAAGAAATTTGGGAAATTTTTTGTCAATTTTGAAATTTTTAGCCTTGAAAGAGTTTTTCTTGCCCGACGTGTAGCGCCACTTGGCTCGCGCTTATAATTGGCATCTCCTCTTGAATAATAATTTGCATTTCTGGATTTTTCATCAAACGTTATGCATTCCTATCCGTTACCTAATGATTTTGACAATTTTTTGGTTTCCTGAAGGGTCAAAAACACCCTAAAAATGACCTTTCTGCCACTTTTTGGACACACAGGAAGCAGTGTTGGGATATTTGATTTTTGGAGGGGAAAATGGAAACCAAACTCAGAAATTCCACTTGATTTGGAAAGTACACAGGTAGTGATTTCCAACGAGCTATCCTGCACTCAATTTTGACTTCGGGAAGGCCTCCAAAATCAGCCTCAACGTGGCGCTACGCATAGAGATTTCAGGCGCGACGCATTGGGAAATTTGGCCTAATTTTCACTCAGCAGTTCAAATTTTCACCTAGTTTTGGCCAGTTTGACTTTTTTATCCTCATATGTACAAATCTTGATGTAACTTGATGTAATTTCATCACTTTGATGTAATTTTGGCATATTTTTACTCCTTCAAGTAGATTCATTTACCAAAAAGTGAAATGTAACTGAATGAATCAGTTTCCTATCTTATAGAGGCATGTTGTTTCATTGCCTATTTTCTAGTTCTTAGTTTAGATATTGTTGAAATATCTCCTAAAATGGTGATCTCGACCCCTAGAGGCATGGGGATGAGTTAGGCTGGTCTATATCTTGTAGTTCTTCAGTCATTTTCAGGGTTGGACACTTGGGATTGCTTGGCACTTCATTGTACATTTCATCTCTATAATTTTGGCAAAGGAATAGACCAGGGTTTGTAGCACTCCTTGGGATACATGTGGCTCTATGTTTTGATGGTGTGTTTCTCTCTGTGATTGTAAGTTCACTGATGTTTTATGTGTATCATTTCCCTTCTCCTTTCTTCTTAAATTAAACAAATGAGTTATAAAGGTGGAATTCATTAGATTGCTTTGCTCTGCCGTGAGTTTTGTTTAATTTTCAATGTTTTCATTTGTTTGAAGCGGATTCTTGAAATCCTCTTGCCCTCTTCAGCTCCTCACCAGTCTAAACTATCCATTCATTCAATCCAAAGCATCAAAAAAAATTCCTTCCTTGCCCCATTCAGAACTCTGCAAAAACTAGGCCTCATCCCCAGACCCAAAACTGCCTTTCCCTTTGATTCAAACAAAACCCCCAAAATCAAAATCAAACTCCTTTACTTATATACCTAGCCTAAAATCAGCCTTTATTTCAAGTCATCTCAATCCCTATTGATTATCTTTGTTGAGATTGACACGAAGAGAGCCCTCTCCTGATCTGGTAGGGCTAGATACCAGATTAAGCATGGTTTGATGTTACCCTAGACTCTTCCTTCCTTCAGCCTGAGGTAGATTTAGGCAATAACATAGTGGCGATCATACTGGGGAAAATTCGTTTGCTTGTTAGTGTTATTTTTTTTATAATCTACAGACGGAGCCTGAAGTTATGCCAGGTAGCCTTCGAAACGCTCTTGCTTTGCATTAGAAAAAGTAGATAAACACTGCTTCAGTCAATCTCTGGTCTAGTTCGTAAACGTAACATCTGAATTGCAAATGGCCCCAGTACATGTATACAAAGTTAGATCTGATGCTGATGGTGGACAATAGTCAGACATGTATGAAGGCTGGAAAATTCACCTAGTGACTCCAATTCAATCCAGAGATTTCAGTGCTCAATAATCCATTCATGCACTAAAATAAAATGGTAGGGTATGTGGCACACCCTACTCTTTGTGAAGTCTTAAAAGAAGTTAGAGATTAGTTAGTGGATATTGAAATTGATGAAGTATTTTTCATTGCGGTGCTTCAATTTTTGAGATCTTTGAAGTTTCATCCTAAAGCTAAAACTAGTCTCTTTGAGTTAGTTGTTGAAAAATTTGAGAAGGAGATTTCGTATTTATATGAGCAGATCCAATCATATGAATTTCGAGATCCCGAAAATTTCTTGGAAACTCTCCCTCCTTCAAAACAAGAAACAATAGAGCTGCCCGTGGATGTTTACATTGACAGTTTGCAGCTGGAAGCATGTATTGTGGAGCTGAGGAAGCAAACAGAGTCTGGTTTTTGCGATCCTATTGCAACGTACATGGAAATTTTTTTCAGTTTGAATGATAGATAAAATTGTCTTTTACATAACCAGACTCGTTATGTGCATGTATGGCTGTCAGCATTTACATTTGTGTCCTAGTTGAAGCACTTTCAAGCAGCATCCTTGTCACAGTTACTTGATTGGTTGATCTGGAATTACAACGTTACTTGATCTATTGGTTTTGTAGCAAAGTAGGGTATATTTGTAAATAAATAAGCTGCCAAAGGCAACATTTCAGTCTCTGGTATTTGTTTATGTACAGGTTGCAGTATGTATATGTTTTTGGATTGGTATGAGTTATTTTGGGTCGAAGTTATGGACTCCATAGCCCAATGGATGAAGGCACTGCCTACTCTCCCAAATATCTGTAGTTCGTGGCACCTCCAAGGAGCTACCATCCCCATTGGAGCCAATGTTAGAGTCGGTATCTTCAACCCTCCGTCAGAGATCAAATTTCTCTTATTGCATTTCATTTTAGGTGTCTCATTTAGTTCAGTCAGCTGCATTCCATTAGGAGCATGGATCATTTGAGGGTAGGGTCTTGTCACTTATATCCCTCATGTCATGTACTTGCTAGTCTAGTTTTGTTCATCAAAAACATTTACAGTCATGTTTGGCCTCCTGGCTGGCAAAGAGACATTTTAGGGTTTTTAGTCTCATTAGGTCTAGGGTTTCATTAATTTTGTCTTCAGAGTGTCTAATAATGTTAGCAGGCACATGAGGAAGCTTCAAATAAGGTTTCACTGCAAAAATTTCATCATCATAATGCTTGATAATGATTTTTCTTCAAAACTCTGTTTTGAAGAAAAATTGTCTATTTTGTCCTTTTGTAACAAACGAAATGTAATTTTTAAGTTCTTTAGTTGTAATAATGCTTCATTCGCAGCCCTGGTCGTCTTTTCCAAAACTCCATGCCATCCATCCTTGCAAAAAAGACAAGAAATTCATCATTCAGTCCAAAAATCAAAAAGCAAGCAAAACAGAGTTCATTTGAAAAATGCCAAAGTTTTCAAACATTATAAAGTGGGTTTTTAAAATCAAAAATTAAAATCTTTGGTATATATAAGATATTTCCAAATTCAAAACTCCATTTGGATACCAAACACATCAATGAGCCAAAGAAAATCGTGGAGGAATGAAGAAATAAGCTTGGAGGCCGAACTGTGTTGAAATTGACTGGCGCGACGCACTGGGAAACTGTCGCGGCGCATAGGGCTTCTCTTCTTCATGTGTTTTTGAACTTTCGTGGCGCGTTGAAGGGGTGCAATGCACTGGGCAGTGGTCGCGGCACATTGAGCCGACACCCAAATTTTTGTCATTTCTTCCAAAAACTCCAATCGATTCGGTCAATCTTGCTCCAAGTAAGTTCATGTGACTTTTTAGTTGCCATTTACAAATGTTTGAAGATGGATTATGAGAGGTTAAATGAAAAAATCAAAACCCATCATCTTGTTGAGAGTTGCTCCCTTAAGGTTTTGAAATTGGTGTTTTAAAATTGGTTTTGGTGCCAAACATTTTCACCTCCCCACCTTATTTTTCCCATTTCCCATCATTGTTATCTTATCAGTACAGTCCATTCCCCTATCTCTGTACATCCCTAAAGCTACTCATATCCATCTCATTCCCATTACCCCTATCCAATTTACAAAATTTCTCCAAATCCCAAGTTTATCCTAAAAAATCAAGTGGTTGTCCCTTGTCCCTAGATTTGTAAAATCACAAGTTTTCAAAAGGAAAATTCCACTTGTCAAAACTTCATTGTCCCCACTGCCCTATTTCCCCATAGTCCCTCCCACACTACCATACATTTGGAAATTAAATAAAAACACCCAAATTCTCATTTTCATCTCATACAAGCCAACATACACCTTGCATAGACTTTGGACATCGTGGAGACAGATACTGATACATCATATGACTGAGATAGTGATTCCACCACTGAGCTACATGAACCTATAAGGCCTCGTAAAGGTGGCAGACATGTGAGAGAGGATCCCACCTCATTGACTGAATTGTAGGCCTGTCCACTTGCCATGGCATGTTTTCGAGAGTAGTCATGCTATCAGTTTTGTGAAATGATTGCTAGGATCCATCATCATCAGTAGTTGGCTCGTTTTTTTGTATTGCATTTACATGATGGTCAGGTAACTCTTGCTGGTGTAAATTTCACTTTGACACCGGAAACTATTTCTCAAGCAACCGGAATACCGAATGTGGGTGAGCAGTGGAACAAAAGAGATCAGGTGGACAGAGTGCATTATGAACCATACATCAGGCCTAGATTTGTGAGGCAACTCAGCAAGGTGTTTCCATTCCGGTTCCTAAAGGAATCCTATGTGCCTCTGAGGAAACTCATTATCAGATATTTCAGTTGCGAGGGCCGGTTTTCACGCCTCTATGCCTACCACATCAGGTTATTGATGAATTTCACCAGAGTGAGGATGATGAACATACCTTATTTCATGTGCTAGAACATTAAGAGAATGACCACTCTTGTGCATAGGAAAACTCCCAAACAGCAGTACAACAGTATTTATCACTATGCACTCATCAAGATCGTGGTTGTACATCAGCTTGGATTGCAGGGTATTTCATGGGAAGATTTAATTTCCCATGATTTATTCACATCTCCTCAGGTTCCTCCAGAGGTTTTCCATGATGCAGGTGAACCTTCACATCAGTATGGAGGTCAGGAGGCAGATACTACTAGTGTGCCGACATATGTCACTTATCAGAGAGGCACTAGAGGATTATTTGCAACAACCTGGTGAGTACTATCTCCACCTGGGGTGGAAGGGGTCTCATTTCCGTCATCAGCAGCATAGGTACAAGTACAGGACAGAGGTAATATGCCTATTCAGGATGATGGCCCTTCAGGAGGCTAAGACACAGGTTTCATACTGATTGATGAGGATTTGAGCTCTGCAACCTCAAAGTTGAGAGAGACCATTCAGGAGCAGAAGGAGGAGATAGACACATTGACCATCAAGTTGCAGAGAGACCAATGGATCATAAACTACCTAGAGCAGTGAAACAAAAATTTGGAAGATCAGCAAACAATCATGGAGTTGCAAAACATCTGTGAAAACCGGCAAGCTGCCCATAAAAGCCAAACCAAGATGACATCCATTGAGCGGGAGATTGAGGCTGATAGAGAGACTTGGCTTGAGAGGGTCAATATTCATCTTGAGAATCTGTTGGAAAAGGAAAAAAAGAAAAATAACATGCTAAGGCACATGAAGAACCATTATTGGGCGCCAAATCATGTTTGCAAAGCGAGGATCAACATCCTGAAGGCAAGACTAAAGAAGGAACTAAAGCGTCGCAAAATGCATGATAGACTCCAAATTTTGGACAAAGATTCTTTGGCCTAGCATAGCACTTGATGGTGGACATTCAGCCCAAATTATAAGAAATTTGGGAAACTTTTTGTCAATTTTGAAATTTTTAGCCTTAAAACAGATTTTCCTGCCCGACGCGTAGCGCCACTTGGCGTGCGCTTATAATTGGCAGCTCCTCTTGAAGAAAAAATTGCATTTCTAGATTTTTCATCAAAATTTATGCATGAATATCCATTACCTGATGATTTTGACAAGTTTTGGGTTTCTTGAAGGGTCAAAAACACCCTAAAAATGAACTTTCTGCCACTTTTTGGACACACAGGAAGCAGTGTTGGAAGATTTGATTTTTGGAGAGGTAGATGGCAACCAAATTCAGAAATTCCACTCGAGTTGGAAGGCAGATAGGTAGAGCTTTCCAATGCACTATCATGTAATCAATTTTGACTTCGGTAAGGCCCTCAAAATCAGCCTCAAAGTGGTGCTATGCATAGAGATTTCAGGCGCGATGCATTGGGAAATTTGGCCTAATTTTCACTCAGCAGTTCAGATTTTCGCCGGTCAGTTTGACTTTTTTATCGTCATATGTACAGCTCTTGATGTAACTTGATGTAATTTCATGACTTTTATGTAATTTTGGCACATTTTTACTCCTTCAAGTAGATTCATTTACCAAAAAGTGAAATGTAATTGAATGAATCAATTTCCTATCTTATAGAGGCAAGCTGTTTCATTACCTATTTTCCAGTTCTTAGTTTATATCTTGTTGAAAAAGCTTCTAAAATGGTGAGATTGACCCATAGAGGCATGGGGATGAGTTAGGCTGGTCTATATCTTGTATTTATTCAGTCATTTTCAGGGTTGGACACTTGGGATTGCTTGGCACTTCATTGTACATTTCATCTCTGCAATTTTGGCAAAGGAATAGACCAGGGTCTGTAGCACTCCTTGGGATAGATGTGGCTCTATGTTTTGATGGTGTGTTTCTCTCTGTGATTTTAAGTTCACTGATGTTTTATGTGTATCATTTCCCTTCTCCTTTCTTCTTAAATTAAACAAATGAGTTATAAAGGTGGAATTCATTAGATTGCTTTGCTTTGCCTTGAGTTTTGTCTAATTTTCCATGTTTTCATCTATTTGAAGAGGATTCTTGAAAGCCTCTTTCCCTCTTCAGCTCCTCACCGATCTGAACTATCCATTCATTCAATCCAAAGCATCAAAACAATTGTCTTCCTTGCCCCATTCAGAACTCTGCAAAAACTAGGCCTCATCCCCGGACCCAAAACTTCCTTTCCCTTTGATTCCAAAAAAACCCCAAAAATCAAAATAAAACTCCTTTACTTATATACCTAGCCTAAAATCATCCTTTATTTCAATTCATATCAAGCCCTATTGATTATCTTTGCTGAGATTGACCTGGAGAGAGCCCTCTCCTGATCTGGTAGGGCTAGCTACCAGATTAAGCGTGGTTTGATTTTACCCTAGACTCTACCTTCCTTCAGCCTGAGGTAGATTTAGGTAATAACAAGAAGAACTACATAGGAAGAAGAAATAACCATGGCCCATGGTTCCTATGTAGATCATATTATACAAGATTAAGAATCTCAAAGTTGTAGATACCGAATCTAAAGCCAAGTGAAGTTTGAGTTCAGTACAAAATACTTCAATCCGTATGATATGAGGGGAATTTTCAAGGACCAATACACATGAATCTAATATAATTTGGTCATTGAGGCATTTCATTGGCTAGAGGAGGAACCATGGAAGAATTTATAACAACAAAAAACAACAACTCAGTACAAGATAGGGGAAAGAGGAAGGTTTTTGATAGTGCAGAGGAGGAGCAAGGATGGAATATGCAAGTAGATCCTACTATTGAACTAGAAAAAATTGTTATAGTTGAAAAGAGGATGTTGATGCTACAGACAACAGAGAAGAGGAAGAGAGAGAATAAAAGCTTGGAGGAAGCGGAGCTGTTGGATGGATAAATCGTTCTTGCGGACAAGACCGATCTCCCTATTACTAAAAGTATCTAGCAACAAATAGCCAAATAAACTAATTTTTCTCTAAGCATATATAATATATGAAAAGCTCTATATAGGTGTTAAAAGACCTACCTTATGTCCAGTTCTTGTTTGAAGTTGTTTTTATCCTTCACGCGCTTGAAGGAGTTTCGCTTCTAAACCTGCAGTCACAAACAAGCAAAGTATTACATAGCACCTGTATAGACATCATCATAAACCATGCTTATCATAGTGATCAAGGAATCTATGAAATAAACCATTAACAAACATCTTATTGAGAAAAATGAGTATATTTGTATTAATTTCAAAAGAAGGAAAACCTTACAACCTGAGCCTTGATGTTGCACAGGCCTTCCCTGGGTCCGAAGCAGGAGTCTCCTCTACTTTGAAAAGATCTACACTCTTTCAATCAAGACCAATAGAGGTATGTAATCTCTCCTCACAAAAGTCTTGTTTAACTGAGTCTGAATCTCAACAACACTTATCTTCAAATATTCTAAAGCTTCTAACTCCCTTTGAGGCTACCCAATGCCTCTTTTTATAATGGAAAAGAGGAGGTTTTTCTGTTCCAAATATGAAGGGATAGAATCCTCCTTCAAAGGGATAAGCTCCTCACATCAAGGGGTTAGCTCCATAAGGTAAGGGATACATGTACCTTATCAAAGCGTACTTATTCCCGAAAATTCTCGTCTAGAATCTTCTAGAATTAATCTCAAATCAACTTTCTAACTTTACTTTCTTGCATTTTTTAGTTTTACAGGAGTCCGCACCTATAACACATAGAAAGTGCGGTGTTGGTCCGCAGGATAGCTGAACATTAGGTGCGGGCCCGCAGGCAATGTATAGAGAAAGTGCAATACCAAAGTTTAGGAGATTTCTAAGAACTTTTCTCTGATTTTCAAGGCTTGATATGAAGAACTGATATGTTAGACTTGCAAAAGGAGGAAGTATGAGTTATAATGAGCTCATACCCATAGAAGAATTTCAGGATGACAATTTTTAGTGTAACATATTGCCCCCTAAAGTGCAAAGTCTTGAATAGATGAAACTGAAGTCTGTCATATATGAAGAGTGTAGTACTTTATCATTTCAAGGATCATCCTGTGGACACCCCAGTCGGAATATGTAAAAACATTCAATGCAATATATATATATATATATATATATATATATATATATATGTAATCATATCATCGCTGAGGTAGGAATTCCCATACTCAGATCAAAACTAGCTAGAACTAACTTAAATTGTTCTGATAGAGGAATGATTTTGAATACATCACAGTGTAGACACAGTATGGATGCAGCCATCTTTTTATAAATAGTTTACTGTATGAATGATAACAAAATTCCTTCCAGCCTGGATGGTAGAAACTAGATCTAGGGTCTTGATTTCCACATTTTGAACTAGTATGATTCTATCCATGTGAGTAAATTTGTTGAAGTCGAACATGGTAGAAACCACTTGATTACCAGTCAATGATGTAAACTGTTAACAAGTGTGAGAGAAACCACCAGTAATGTCAATGGCTCTCAAAGTACTCAGTACAATCCATGAAATGTGAATGGATGAGCTGAAGTCGAACATCTCACGGAATCATTCGATCGAAGGTCAATGATACAACCTATCGTCGAAGGCGAGAAACCTGCCATTAAGGCATGCAGATTTCAAGGTACTGACGATTTCTGGATCAACTTCCTAGATAATGAGTTGTCGTCGATAGAAAGTGATCTGTCGTAAGCAAGCCCACAACATGAAATCATAGATCAAGTTTTGAAAATATATTGGCAAGGACTGACTCAGGGATAGTCAAAATGGATGACAGATATTTTGCATATGAATGGTTTATTTGAACTGTCCTCTTGAACACATAACGACATTGCAGATGGCTTGGTAACAATTGACCCAAAGCTAATACCCAGAAACCGGCTGAAGACTTTCAATGTAGTTTGATTAACTGTTAGGCAAAGGATTTCCCAACCCAGGTAAATGAAAGTGTCGTGTTCAAGAGTGGTTGACTGGATTTTCGAAAAATCAAAATACAACAAACACGCCCATTTTTCTCTCTTTTCCCCCACCATTTCTGGCAAGTACCTCTTTATTTTTGACAATATTGAGGAGGATAACATTTGCTTGTTTATAAGCTTATCCTTCGGATGAGTCCAACTTAGTTTAAAATTCGAACCCTAAGAAGGAGTGGTCCATTCCTATTTTTAAAATTAAACAGGTCCTTTACTGTTAAGTTTTAGTGAGTCCAGTATAGGAGAAACTCGGTGTTTTTCAATTTTAGGGGGTCAGAAGAAAAAACTTAAGAAAACTCCATGTATGTACTTTTTTGTAAATTTAGTCTCTCGAACCCGAAAAAGGATAAAATAATGCGGGAGAGAACTCTATTGACCGTAATTAGTCAACGTATACCTTTTTCGTAAATAGTCCATTTCAGTCCGTAAAAGGGGTAAACTTATACTGAAGGGACCATCATTCATTTACTTTAACGAGTTCGAATAATCAAGTGCTCGACAATATTTTCATGTTTAGAGAGTCTGAAAAGGGCTTAAAGGAGGACTCCAATGTTTCACTTTTTCGTAAATTTTTGAAAGAGTCCGAAAAAGTGATAAAAGTATTCTCTTTGTTGAAAAATGATTAGTTTTCCTGAAAAATCCAGTTTCTGCACAAAAACTTGAAACATTACACATACCTGTTTAAGATAAGTAAAAATTCTTTCAAAAATACCCTTTTTAAAGTGAAAAATAAACAAATTAAAAATTCATCTATTCGAAAAAAATTATAAAAATGAGTTTTTCAATTTCATTTTTACTGTTCAGTTTCAGAGTGAAAAGTAAAAAGCTTTTGGGTAAGAAAGTTCCTGTGAAGATTCTGGAAAATCCGTCCAGCGAAATCGAGAACCGTCAGTCCCAGGTAGTCCACGACCTCTTAATCTTGTATTTCATCCATTTACAATTCAGTTTTAGGCTTCAGATTTTATTTTTAGGGAAAAATATGGTTTAAAAATTCACCCGTGGGGGTCCGCAGGTAAGACACATGGGACCTGCGGACCCTGACTTTTTTCTATATAGAAAAAAATTCATGGGTCTGCACTCATCACACAGAGTGCATGCGTTTCTATGCACTGTGTATAAAAGCTAAGTGCGGACTCCGTGCGTTTAAATTTAAAACTTAAATTTCTCATTTTCCGCCCAAAAATTTCCAAATTAGATTGTTCTAACTTGTGTTTTTATGCATTGTAGGAGTAACAAGATGTTGATTTGGAGAGAACGCGAACATGAGGACGTGGATGGCACTGCAATGCTCCATTTTCCCACAATGCAAGCATTGAAAGCATGCGGTATATATAAATTTTGGGCCATCCAAGGCATGAGGGCACAGGTAGACCTCCTGACATGGCTGGTAAATAGGTGGAACGTGCAGGACCAGTGTTTCATCATTGGTGGCCACCGGCTTGAAATTGAGATGGAGGATATTTATTTTCTGACTGGTTTGTCCAAAAGGGGCGAACAAGTTTCTCTGTTTGGAACTAGGCCAGGTGGCCAGTCTGTTGCTAGTCTTCAACTAGAATTCTGTAATGATCAGGCAAACCATAGGGACAAACGGATTGACATAAAAAACATCATCCATCCTGAGTTGAAAGTTATTGCATTTACTGTTACCAGACTGTGTGGGAGTGCTGCACTGCATGTGGCTACCGGTTCCCAAATGAGTATTGTTGTGGACTGTTTTCGCGGCACCATTTTCAACTGGTGTGAAGCTGTGTTGGCCAATATAAAAGGCCAATTGACTAGAGCGAAGAATGGTAAACTAAACAACTTTGGATATGGATCCATCGTCGTTACCGTTTCTCTAGAGAGGATCCCCATGCTAGCTCCGCAGAGTATTTCTGTTGATGCTGGTCGAGTTCGAGAACCTAGGATGACTCGTTGGGTTGCACTGATGGCCCGTCACAGTATTGAGGGCTCTGAAATTGTTCGATTTCCTCTTTCATATTTTCGTTGGCTGGATTTCCAAATTTTTACCATAGAGGATTTTCCATACGCTGGGATAGACTTCCACGACGACCGAGAGATGACTCTCCCAGCTGGGGAACAATGGGATGAATCAGGTAAAATCATTTTCAACAATTTCTAAGTTCTAATTTTTTTTATTTTTTGATCGTCTTTGAAACTAATAACCAAAAGTTTTGAATGCAGATGTGGGCCCATGGTGACCATCCCATCTCCAACCTTATGACAAAAAACAACCAGCTGCAGTTGCACCAGCCCCAGCCCTAGCAGGCCAATCAGCGGAAATCTTGTCTGACTTAGAGCATCACCTAGAGCGCCTGACTCTAGATATTCTAGAGACAGACATAGATGAGATTCCACTCAGACTACAGATATACGTGATTGGTGTTCCAGGACCTTTTAGGAGGTTCCTATGTAGGGTGGCCCGAGTAGTGGTCTCTTATCGTGATCACCATCAGTGATGAGATGATCGTTTGTAGACTCATATTTTGACTTTTTGTGTTATCATTCTACCAATGATAAGGTGTTTCCAACCTATGATCGAAGATGATGTATATTTTTTGAAAACTCTCCTATACTATGATATATCACTATTTACCGACTATCTGTGTACATGTTATGAATGTTGTTTGTTTTACTGTTTTGATTATTGAAAATGTTGATTTATCATACTAGAAGCAACTGCATCTGCTAATGTATTTAAATGTCTTGGAATATGTTGATATTCAATGTAATCAAATTCACGTTCCAAGAGACGAACTCTTAAAAATAACCATAATAACACTGGATTTCTAATGGTATAAACTCTGTTTAATTGTAATACAACAAGTTCAGAATCCAACCTAACAATCAAACTCCGAATTCCAAATGATATGGATTCAGACAATAACTCAATCATTACACTATACTCGCCAATGTTATTTGTTGTTTGACCAAAGCTTACCACATGCATGGAAACTAACTCGTCAAAGGGTGAATAAATAACCCAAGCTGCGGAAGAAATGTTCTGTGTACTACGACAAGCACCATCAGCAAAACCAATGTAGGTTTGAAGGGACGTCGACATCTCCAATATTAGGAGTAAAACTCATATAAGCAGGAATAGTGATAAAAACACACTTCTAAACTAGGCACAATTTTCTAATCTAAGACACACCAGCAGTAAAGAAATATAATCTAATAAAAAATCTCCACACCAAGTTTTAAGCATAATATCGCTTTAGATAAATCCCATTTCTGGGTTTATCCAAAGGGACATCGTCAAAATCTATCAACTCATAGGCCCCTTTTGCTAACTTTCGTTTGACAATGAAAGGACCATGCCACATAGGCACGAATTTTCCAGCCCCTAGTTTATCATTGGCTTGATCATAAAGTAAGACTAGGTCTCCTTCTAAAAAATTTTGAGGGGTCACACTTCTATCATACTGAGCTTTAATTCGTTTAACATGAGCCTCGTTTTCTATTGCAGCATTTCGTCGATTCTCATCTAGTTGAGCCAAGTACAAGAAACGTTTCTCCTCTTCATATGTAGATGGGAGTAATTCTATGGCTAATTTTAGTGACGGAATTTTGCTTTCAATCGGAAACACAACTTCCAAACCGTAAACAAGTTGAAAGGGAGTGAAACCAGTTGATGTTTTTACCGAGGTTTGATATGCCCAAAGTGCTGAAAATAACATGGAATGCCAATTCGTCTTGTGAATACCAATAATGCGTTTGATCATGGTGACTAAAACTTTATTGATGGCTTCAACCAGACCATTGGCTTGTGGATAATATGGAGTGGAACTATCATGACGCAGGCCAAGTTGATCTGTTAGTTCAGTCATCATGACATTCCGAAAATGACTTCCATGATCTGTAATAATGGCTTGAGGAACATCGAACCTAGAAATTATGTGATTAAACATGAAAGTTTCAGCAGTCTTGCCGTCAGCCGAAAATGTAGGCATCGCCTCGACCCACTTAGTAAAATAATCTACTTCTAAGATAATATACGCATGCCCCCCGGCCGAGTGAGGGTTACATGTAATAAAATCGATACCCCATTTCGCGAAAGGACCAACAAAAATTATAGGGTGAAGAGGAGCGGGTGGCGCACGCATTTTACGATAAAAAAGTTGACAATTATGGCATTTCCAGATGGCATAAATACAATATTTGAACAATGATGGCGAGAAATAACCCTCATGCAATATCTTTTGGGCAGTGGCATACCCAGACATATGACCGCCACATGCTCCAGAATGGCAATCATTTAAAACCTTTTCAGCTTCATCATGAGTAAGACAGCGCCATAAAACAGAATCCGCTCCACGACGATAAAGTGTATCATTAATAATATTATATTGTTGGGATTGGAAGCGTATTTTCCGTCGCTGAGATCGTGAAATTTCAGGCTGAAAAGATTGGGTTTGGAGATAAACAATAATATCTCCATACCATGGATCAAGAGTACTGATAAGAAACAAATATTCGTCCGCGATGAACTCTTCTGCCACTGTTTCAGTATCAGTAGAGGGGAAATCACACATTAGTTCCGCAAAGACCAAAGATTTCTTTGCCTTGGATTTTTCAAATTCCAAGTCAAATTCCTGGAGGATAATGATCCATTTGGAATATTTTCCCCCTAGCAATTGTTTGGTCAAAATGTACATCATAGGGTTGCAATCATAAATTACTATGGTTTTGCGTAACAAAATGTAATGTCTAAATCTTTGGACAGCTTGTACAGCTGCCAAGGCCAATTTCTCCACATGTGTATATTTGATCTCAGTCGGATGTAGATTTTGACTAAGATAGTAAATCACATGTTCATTGTGAGATTCATCTTCCTGAACCAACACCATCCCAATAGTGGAATGAGAAGTAGCGAGGTACAAAAAGTAATCCTGATTGTAATTGGGAGGATGCAATAACGGTGCATGGGTCAACGCGTGTTTAAGTGCATCAAAATATCGATCAGTGATCTCATCCCAAAAGAATGGAATGTTCTGTTTTAACAATCGGGTAAAACCCTTTGTAAGCTCGGCATAGTTAGGAATGAATCGACGTAAAAAGTTTGCTTTCCCCTGCAAACTTTGGAGTTGGCATAAAGTCAAAGGAGGAGGAAATTTAACTATAGCTTCAACCTTTGACGGATCGACGCGAATGCCTGCTTTTGAAACAACAAATCCCAGTAGACGACCTGATTCTACACAGAAAACACATTTGTGTGGATTAAGCCTAATTCGATAATGCCAACATCTCATAAAGATGGCTCTTAAATGAGTGAGATGATCGGCCCTATGTGATGAATGAGCAGGTAAATCATCGAGATAAGGATGCACAATATGTTTAATGTCATGAAATGCGTAAGACATTGGCCGTTGAAAAGTTGCTCCAGCATTCTTTAATCCAAAAGGTAGTTTGCAATAAGAAAACATCCCCCATGGACAAATAAAAGCTGTTTTTGGTTGATCAGCAGGGAGTATGTTTATTTGATTGTAGCCCAAAAAGCCATCCATAAAATAAAACATTTCACTGCCAGCACAATCATCAATTATTTGATCGATATAGGGGGTTGGATAATTGTCCTTAGGACAAGCTCGATTAATATCCCTATAATCGATACATACTCTTATTTTCCCTTGTTTTTTAGTCACAGGAACAATATTAGATACCCAATCCGTTAAGGGGATTGGATAAATGAATCCTGCACGAAGTAATTTTTCAACTTTTGCTTTGATAGCAGCAGCTTTTCTAGGATGAATTTGACGTAAACGTTGACGAAGAGGTTTAGCATCCGGGTAAGTCTTAATTTCATGTACACCGATTGACAGATCAATTCCTGGCATTTATTCATAGGACCAGGCAAACAAATCACGAAATTCTTGAAATAGGGCTTTATAAGCTTTAATTTCATCTTCAGTACAGCAAGCACCTATATGAATGTTTTCAATTATTCCTGGTTTTACTGAAATGTCAATGGGAACCGTTCGAGATATATTTTCCAAATTTAACTCAGAATCAGGATTTTGCAAAGGATTCTGTGGTTCTTTAACATATTCAGCAGTAAAAATTGAAGCGAAATCATTTTCTAAATGATCTAGCTCAGGTAAAAATGAAGATCGGTGATGTAGATCTTCCCATGGTAAATTGTCAATAGACAAAAACTCACAAATTTTCTCATCAGTATGAACAAGTTCAGGAAATTTCGTTGTGTCTGAACTAGATATAGAAAGTGATTGTTCATGGATCCCATTCATTGGATCAGTTTTGGTTGAAGAGGGGTTGGAAAGTGACTGTACATCCTGATACGCAATTTCAAATGGACTCAAAGGCATCATGCCATCAAATGAATCTAACTCGGAGTCAGAAGGTATGATCCAAGGATCATCAAACGTAACAGTGTCTGACGAAATCATGTGAATATTTGTAATAGAAGGTGATACATTAGGAGGAGGAAAGGAAAAAGTTCCTAGTAAACCAAAATCTTTAATCAAACCTACTGCAACATCCTTATAAGGGATAACTATTTTTCCAACATGCTGGATTGTTTCTATAGAGGCTAGGTCGGAAGAAAAATAAGTTAACTGATCTATTGTAACGATATTTCCTTGATATGGAAATTTTATGAGTCGAAAGACCGAAGAAACAACAACAGTCATAGCATAAGACCAACTACGACCTAGGAGAAGGTTGTAATCTAAAGGGGCATCAACCACTTCCACATCTAGATTTACTATTTTACCTTCGACCCCTATGGGTAAATCCTACAAAATACCAAAAGGTTTAAAACCTCGACCATCAAAAGCCTTAAGAATCGTCGGAGATTGGTTAAGTGTAGGAGAACCAAGCGATTTCCAACACTGAATTGACATAATACACGTTGAAGATCCCTCATCAATCACAGTCCGAAAGATTGGTCTGTTTTTTACTAACACTGGAATATGGAAAGCCATTTGGTGAGGTAGACGAGGTGTACTATTTTCTAAATCAAAGATTATAAGGTTAGAATCCTGAATATCAACAGCTCCTATAGCAGACAAAAGCAATTTACGCTGTGCTGGGCATAATTGCAGCACTTCCAAATCCGACATTGTTGAAGGAGAAATAGCTAAATCTTCAACAATGTTGTAATTCTGAGTAGCTCTCGCATGTGGATTGAACGCTAATTTACGAAGAACACCTTTAGCAGGTAGTTTGATTATTAAGTTTGGATTTTGTTTCTCGATCCGTAGCGGACTAGAAACAGGAGGAGGTGTAGTTGATGCGTTTGCATTAGAAGATTCTGCTTCTTTACCATCAACAGGATTCTTACTACCGTAATCTTGCGATCGCGTCGCAACCCTTATATGAGACATCATCATAATAGGTTCTTCAAAACTAGTCGAGGTAGAACCAACCATATTAATATCTTGAATTGGAAAAGGATCCTTGAAGACAGCAGGTTGTTGCGATCCTTTAACAAATTTCGTAACTTCGGCTCGATATGGACATTCTTTCGTGAAATGATCCTCTTCACAAATGAAACAAGGATAGCGAGGTTTACGTTTTTCGTCATTGGATTCATTTTTATCATTTTTCTCTTTCGAATTATTTTTGTTTTTATTCTTCCCTTTCTTTTTACCACTGGATTTAGATTTTGTCATAGATGTCTCTACGACGTGAATATCGGCAGAAACTTCGGGGGAAGATTCTCCTTTCGGGGAATCAGGTAAAGTTATAATAGGAGAAGAATTCTTTGAAGATTTATTCTTGCTTTTATAATTGACCATACCAATCATATCGTCAGCGGCATGAGACCCTGAAGGTGCAACAGCTATTTGACCTTGTTTTGGAAGGTCTGGGATTTTTTCATGTAAAGCACCTGACTGCGTATAAACGAGGTCAAGGTACTGAGCTTGAGAAATTACTTGCTCTTCAGTAACAACACCAGCCTTAGCTACATCTTCAGTAATCTTGGGTAACAATGATTTAACAAACCATTCCGCCAAAATTTTATCCGGAATATAAACTTTCACCAAACGTCTCCTACATCGCCATTAATGGTTATGATCAGAAATATACGTAGACGTGGATTGTTTCAGCGAAGTTAATAATTCTGTGCCATTTTCGTATCTGACTGGCAACTAAAAATGAGTCAAGAAGGCAGTTGCTAACTGACTGAAGTTATGAAACGAGCCTCGTGGTAACTCGATGTACCATTTGGCTACAAGACCAATAAGAGTTCTTTGGAAAAGACGTAAGCGAATCCAATCATCAATGATTGAATTAGACGCACACCAGAGGTGATAAGTCATGACGTGCTTTGATGGATCCTCTCCTGATTTACCTTCGAATTTTGGTATATCACTGGGTAACTTATGTGGCATTGGCGGCCAGTTCTAATAATAAAAAATTGGATCATTCATAATGCACGTCAAATCAGGTAAATCTAAAGTTTCTATAAATGGTAATTGACGGTTAGGATCACGAAAACCTTGAGTAGCCAAAGAAGTTCCAGGAGGTGGATACCCAGGATAGCTGGGAATCGGATTTGCATTAGGAATTGTGTAACCTCCCAGAAAACTAGGATTAATCGTACCAAACTGGGGTTGTTGATAAGTATAGCCAGGGTACGGTTGATACTGATAGTTTGGATTTTGTGTATAGGGACCGAATTGCGGCTGTCCCTGGTATGGTTGATACGTGAATTGCGGTTGACTTGTGACAACTGTACTTGTACCAGTTTTTCCTGCAGGTATCTGAACCGAAGTCTTAACTGAAGGTCCTGACTGAGGTACAGAGACTTGAGCGATTTGCACGGATACAGAGATAGCCGAACTCGGGGTTACAGATACTCCAGAAACAGGTGTTGTAGGTTGGACAGTCCTTGCAGCTATTGCAGCAGTTTGAGGCAGAGTCTGAGGTGAAGTAGGCCCAGCCTGCTGAACAGTACTAGGTGCAGAAGTTTGAATAGTTGGCTGGATAGGTTGCTGGGTTAGACCAGAAACCAATGGTTTTCCAGGTTGATAAGGCATCTGCACATTAGGTTGCATAGGTTGTTGATATTGGGATGGATCCCACACCATAATTCCAGGGTATTGTCCCGCAGAAGGTTGAACATAAGGACCATAACCTGGTTGAACGTAGGGTTGATAATTAAGTGGTACATTTCCGGCTCCTTGAATAGATGGTTGAGCAGAAGGCTGTTGGTAACCTTGAATTGGGTACTGACCTTGAGGTCGATAACCCTGAGGCGCGTACTAAAGCTGGGGTTGATAAGGACCATGAGGAGCATATTGAGTTTGGGGTTGACCTTGAGGTATGTACTGTCCTTGGGGTTGTCCCCAAAAATAATATGATTCCACAGTTTGTCCTGGGAAAAAGCTACCTTGAGGTTGTTCCCCGGGTGGTAACTGACTACCTTGAGGTTGCCCTCCAGGTGGTAACTGACTACCTGAAGGTTGCCCCCTAAGCGGTAACTGACTACCCTGAGGTTGCCCCCCAGGCGGTAACGGATTTCCTTGAGGTTTCCCCCCAGGCAGTAATTGACTGCCTTGTGGTTGAGGATTGGGAACATTACCAGACATCATAAAAATTTCCTCTGCGTTCGACGTTTCAATTTTAAGACCATTAAGACCAGATGATAACACATCTTCAATCGGTTGAGGAGCTTCTCCTGAGAAAGTACCAGATAGAGCCTGGTATCCCGAAGGAACAGAAGGACCACCGTGTAAAAATGATTCCGGAGTCTGGGAAAACATGGATGACTCTCCTGCCATAATGGATGGCAGATAGTAACCTCTAGGTGTAGGATGAAATGGAACTCGAGGTGGATGAAAAGAAAGACCCGGATTTTCTAAAAAATGTGTTAAGGATAGATACCAAGCACTAGTTCGAATAGGGTTGTAGAAAATAGATTCACGCTCCCTACGATTTAAATATTGAGGGGAGTCGGGAAGAGATATATATTTGTCTGCATTAGTAAGTTCTTCAATAGAAATAAGACTAGGTGGAAGATTGTCAGTGATGATATTTCTTACCCTAGGTGAACCAAGATCGCTAGAAGTGTGTGAAATAAATCCTGAGGATGTTTCCAAAACAGAAAGTTTAGTTTCAGGTTCAGAGATTTCAGGTTCATCAACTAGTTCACTGGAAGGAGAAATATAACCAGTAACTTCAGAAACTGAAATCGGCTCTTGAATGTATTTTGTTGTAGGTGTTTGATAATCAGGATGAATTACAATGGATGCAATTCCAATTTCTATTGATCTAATCCTACTGCTGCTAGATGATACTAGAGCACGTAGCCCTTCAAGTTGACTTGGTGTATATTTAGGGGGTTTCCCTTGTAGTCTCCGGGATTGTCTTGGCAAGTCCGCCACGATTAAAAAATTAATTAACCACAGGAAAACAAAGAAAATTTCAATGAAAAACACCTAAAGTCTCTAAGAAACAAACAGTTGTATCATACACTTAAAAAATCTAAGAGTTCAAACCACACACAAACAATAACTTTCCATACTAAAAACACTAGTTGGTGATGAAATCCAACTTAGCAGAAATTTAATACTAAAAGGGCGGTTGGAACAGTTACCCTGACAACCTGCTTAATGAAACAGACTGGTGCAAGTTTCTCCACTATACCATCTCGAGTGAAGATAACCCTCCGGAGAGTCCAAGTGAGTCTAGCCGATGTCTGCTCCAAGTACAGTGGGATTTCCCTCCACCCTCACCTTAGGAAAGAATACTAAAGATTATGGCCTCTAAGGTTACCAACGGAAACAAATATACCTGGGGGAACAGTCTACAATCCGACACACACGCAAGGGTAGAGTAACAAAGCTCAATCCCCTTGAAGGCTCCTTGAAATAATCCAAAGTATGCCAACAAGTGACCCCAGGCTCCTCGACAATGGTCTATCCGAGGTTTACCATTGTTAATACGTGTATATATTCTATTGTTCCCAATGAGGAAGGACTGATTACCCCACTTGTTCAGATATGATCTCGTGCTTAACTCCTTTAAGAGGAGCTTCCCAGAGCATAGATGCAACAATTGGAATATCTTCCTACCGCAAGATTTGTCTACTTGTTTGTTTTTACTATCTTGGAGATTTAATTACTCCCTACTCCAAGATACTAGCCTAAGCTATGTTGGTGATAAGAGCCCTAGAAAATAAAAAGATTGCTAGATGAATTTTAATTAAGCGTTACTTTTAAGAGATGTTTCTTAAGTCAATGGGTGCGGAAATGAAACTTTGGTGGTGTGAAGACTCGACTTCCAAAAACACTAAAAATGCACCTAAGAATGATAATCAATTATTTTTCTTTCAATGAACTTCTATCTAAAGAAAGAGTTGGAGAATGCAATATTTTTAATAAACAATTCTTCCTTTAAACATAAAGAATGATTGAAAGAAAGCATTTTTGTCTTTTCCAATAAATGATTGAAGCTCACAACGAAATCCCTTTTCTTTCAAAACTTGTAGCTACAAAAACAATTTTCCTTCAAAAGAGATCTACAAATTTCTAAAAAGCACTCAAAACTACAAAACTAATCTTGAGATCTAAAAAATTTTAAAACAATCTAAATGAATAAAAGCTTTAACATTTTTTGAAGAATGTTTTAATTAGTTGTTCAGCAAACTAAGGATCTATTCGTCCAGAATAACAAATAGATCAAAAACACTCAATTATGTGTTATAAAAATGAAATTCAGAAACCAATAACAAAGTTCTTTTTCGAATATTTGCAAAGAAACAAGTAGCTCTATTTCTCAATAAAGGATGATTTCACAAGCAGGTCAGATTCAGAAAAAAGACAAGAAAACTGATGTAATATGAGGTCTTTCAAAATTTCAAATGCTTCAAATTGCTACCAAGACCAAGTGAAATGCAATCCAAAATGCAAAGTCTTCAAGAAAATCATCAAAACATTAACACTATTGGAATTCATTCATAGAAAGTTTTTGACAGAAAGAGTAATCAATCTGGGCAGAAATAAAAAATACTAAATCAAAATAAAGACAAACTAAAGAAATAAATCTAGAGTTTTTCTAAAATTTAAACAGGGTCCGCAGGCTTCCAGAAGTACAAAGTGCGATACCACACTGTTTACTAAAAGAAGATACGAAACTACCCGCATTGTCAAAAGAAGACAGAGTGCGATCCCAGAAAAATTAGAGAAAAACACTAAAGATTTGAAAATTGTCTAAAACAGAGAAAACCTAAACTACCCAGGCAGATGTCTATCAATCAAAAACTAAGAAAAATGTTTCCTCGAATCAAAATAAAAGAGAACCAAAAAAAACTACAAGTTCTTCCCCAGTGGAGTCGTGAATTTGTTGGACGGATAAATCGTTCTTGTGGACAAGACCGATCTCCCTAGTACTAAAAGTATCTAGCAACAAACAACCAAATATACTAATATTTCTCTAAGCATATATAATATATGAAAAGCTCTATATAGGTGTTAAAAGATCTACCTTATGTCCAGTGCTTGTTTGAAGTTGTTGTTATCCTTCACGCGCTTGAAGGATTTTCACTTCTAAACCTGCAGTCACAAACAAGAAAAGTATTACATAGCACCTGTATAGACATCATCATAAACCATGCTTATCATAGTGATCAAGGAATCTATGAAATAAACCATTAACAAATAGCTTATTGAGAAAAATGAGTATATTTGTATTAATTTCAAAAGAATGAAAACCTTACAACCTGAGCCTTGATGTTGCACAGGCCTTCCTGGGGTCCGAAGCAGGAGTCTCCTCTACTTTGACAAGCTCTACACTCTTTAAATCAAGACCAATAGAGCTATTTAATCTCTCCTCACAAAAGTCTTGTTTAACTGAGTTTGAATCTCAACAGCACTTATCTTCAAATATTATAAAGCTTCTAACTCCCTTTGAGGCTACCCAATGCCTCTTTTTATAATGGAAAAGAGGAGGTTTTTCTGTTCTAAATATAAAGGGATAGAATCCTCCTTCAAAGGGATAAGATCCTCACATCAAGGGGTTAGCTCCATAAGGTAAGGGATACATGTACCTTATCAAAGCGTACCTATTCCCGAAAATTCTCGTCTAGAATCTTCTAGAATTAATCTCAAATCAACTTTTCAACTTTAATTTCTCGCCTTTATAGTTTTACAGGATTCCGCACCTATAACACATAGAAAGTGCAATTCTGGTCCACAGGATAGCTGAACATTAGGTGCGGGCCCGCAGGCAATGTATAGAGAAAGTGTGATGCCAAAGTTTAGGAGATTTTTAGGAAATTTTCTCTGATTTTCAAGGCTTGATATGAAGAACTGATATGTTAGACTTGCAAAAGGAGGAAGTATGAGTTATAATGAGCTCATACCCATAGCAGAATGTCAGGATGACAATTTTTAGTGTAACAAGAGCTGACGAAGCATAAAGAAAAAAAATACATAAGGGAAGAATAGGAGTTAAGGAGAAGAGAAAAACAAGAGAAGTAGAAGAAGGAAGAGAAGGAAGAAAAGGTGACATAGCATAAGAGACAACACCAATACAGGTTAAAGAGTAGGAACAATATCAACAGATGCAGGATTGAAAGCTTGCTCAACATATTGAGGAGTTGATTGAAGTTGTTGATATGGAGTTGGGGCTAGAGTCACATGGTGAAGAAGTAGAATTGATGCCTAGAGTGCCATAGGCCACTATTGATACTATGCAGTCCAACCACAGAGCCCGCCCCGAGCGACGAAGTGGATATATTTCCCCTTGATGATGACTCAACGACGGATATTTACAGTGTTTAATTTTATGAATTCCATAAGAATATTATACAAGCATGGATAAATCACTTCCCAAATGATCATGCATCACCTGCATTTATGAGAGAAAGGGTGATAGTAGAAGACACCAACAAGAATCCAAATGCAATTGCTAAAAATAGCTGGCCTTTGCAAATGCAAGGAGATCTAGCACTAAGTATTTTATGGCAAAGAATAAACATGCTATACAAAATATACAGTTTGTCCAGAAAGAGAATGAACATATTCACACAATAAAGTAGAATGCACCTTCCACAGAGGTCTTTCGGGAGGAGATGAGAGCAATGATACTTTTTGAAGTATCCACACTTGGAGACACTATCTGAGACCTCTATGAGGACTTCATGGCCATACATAAGGTATTTTTCCACTCACATGAATTGCAATGACTGAGAACTTAGTTTTTCAAGATACTTAGGAATGTGCAAGATTCTATTAACATCGTGTATGATTAGAAAATGTGACACAAGGAGGCACTGCTTACGTTGGTTAAGAATATGAAGCCATAGGAAGAGCTAGAGAAAGAGATATTTCATATTTTTATCCATAATAAAAAGCAACTAACCTATTTTATTGAAAATATTCACGCGTCATATGTATAGATATACAACATTTTGGATTTCATGGTGAGAAACCATAGGATCCCATAAGTTGACACACTCACGCAGGCTAAACGCAAAGAAAAATTCAAGCAGGAGATTCATAAGTACTTGGAGCAGCTGAAGCATATTTTCCAAAGGAGGACTAAGAGCTAAATGGACAAAACATACATACCTACAATGGTGGTCTTGTCCAGATGAGAAAAATGTTTCTCTTGATTTAGAAAGAGGTTCATAATATTTCCAAGACATTGTAGCTTGATAATGGAGGCAAGAGATTGCTTCCAGCCTAACACTATCCCATAGTTTGGGGAGACCATCTAAAAATAATAAGCTTGGAATCAATATGTGGCCGAGAAGAATGAATTTGAAGTTTCCCATATTGAGTTCACGCAAACTCCAACATCAAATTTTTTTGTCTTGTTAGGCTGACAAGTATTCTCTACCCTATTTTTTCTTGTATGGGTATGAGCGGAAAACGTAATATTACTTGTAATTATTGTAAAAGTGAAATTAAAAGTTTCCTTTTTGGAATGTGAAGAGTCATATGTAATTTAATGAGTTATTAGTCATGAAGGGAGTCTAGGAATCACAAAGGGCACATTCCAAGATTCACCCCTTTTTTTAAAAAATATATTGTCATAACTCATGTAAGAGGCTTTTGGGAGCCAAGGTTTTAGCTAGGCTTAGGCTTTGGAAGAGCTTGGGAGTTTTTTGTGAGCCTTGGCTTCTCCGTAGCATAGAGGGAGTATACTTATTTAGAGGAGCAGGCATTGTATACTTCACATTCCAGTATCGAGGCAAATGGATTGTCAAATGTTGTATGTATGATTGGAACTATCACCTTTAATAAATCTTTGAGCCGACACACTTTAATGTATATATTGTGAATATTGTAGGAATAATATTGTTGTATTTTTGATATATGTTATTTAAATTATGCATATTATTATGAACTATTCCATTTTCATTTGTATGTACCTTGTTGGATGTGTGTTGATGTGTTAATCTATTACCTTAATGTTTGTACTATTTTTCTAGTTAGTTTGTGTGATGTCATTTTTCTTGTCTGTTCCTTGTAAGTTTCATACTATTACAGGATTCTAAAGGGTGAACATTATCTTCCCTTCATATGTTGGAACCATCATATGATGCACTTGACTCGGCAGGGTAACACACTTTTTCTGACCAAGGATACCATGTACCACTCTATGTGTTTTGCAGCCCAAGGCAGATCATTAACATCCCACTCCTAGGACTCCTCCAAATGGTGTGAGTTCTAGTTGGGACTTCATATAAGGGAGATCCCCTGAATTTTGTCAAGTCTACCACCGTCAACAAATGTGTTTATCATATTTTTCCCTTATTTTCATAAATAAATTCCAAATATTTCCTCTTTTACTTTTTCCTATTCCCTTGCTAATTTCCATGGCCATAATAAACCAAAAATGATGCCCACTATAGTGTTTTCCCAACATTTATCTTGGAATAAGTATCTCATTTCTTTTTTCTTGTTCTATGATAGCTATGACCAGAAACCCTTGAAAAAAGAAAAATATTGCATATGGATCTTTATAACATAGCTTGATGCAATATTTGTTATAACATCGTTCAACACTCCTATAGACCTAATGTTATTTTATGCCCCTGAGTAGTCCCTTTTCCCATGTAGTCTTGAATTAATACTAAAAAATTGTATTTAAAATTCCATATGTGACTCTTCCCACAAAAAACTATGTACATAGGAATGATCCATAATGGAGTACATGTGTATAGATTTTTAAAAATGAAAAAATAAAATAAAATGTTATTTTCTGGTTGGGGTTTGCGAGTTTTATTGAGAGCCCACTGAAATGAGTCTGTGGCCTAACTGAAATAACAATTTGAGGTGGTATATGTTGGAATCACGATTAGCGTTAAATCAAAACCCATGGGCATTAGTCTTCACTACAATCGCAAGAGTTAGGATCGACGAGAGGTGGTTAGTCCATGTCGCGAAAAATATGGGGAGCGTTGAACCCAATGTCCAACAATATCCCCCCCAATGCGAGCTGGGTGAGTTTCAAACTTGAGACTTGCTGCTGTGATACCAATTGTTGGAATCATGATTTTTGTTAGACCAAAACTCACAGGTGTTAGTCTCTGCTACAATCGCTCGAGTTAGGATCCACGAGAGGCGGTTATTCCCTGTCGCGAAACACACAAGGAGAATTGAACGCAATGTCAAATATATATATATATACCCATTGGGTAGGTCTAATCCATAATATAAGTTAGATATCTACATTATACTCGACTTCCCCCAAATCATGTATGCTCCTCCCATTCGTCCTACACCCCCAGTCTCTAGGAAACATTGATTTCCATTACAGAGATACTAAACCTTCTAATATAGAATATTCTTTCACATATTATAGAGGTTATATCTAGGGCTCAAGCTGGAAGGATTCTCTGGTGCCTTTGGCCTAGACCAAGTTATATCTATCGTTTATTCATTGTTGTTAACCAATAAACAAGATCATGTTTTGTTCTTGATTCATCTCTTGATTGATAGTATGAATGGCTATATATGATGATAAAACATATTATTATTCATGCATGTTTAGTTATCTATTATGTATATGTTTCTGTGATTTACATCTTGGAAGAAGCATAGGGTTTGGATCCTAGAGGAACATGTTCGAACATAGGATCCTTAGGTATGTCTATAAGTCCAACTTTGATAATTTGAATGTTTGGCATGCTTGAATGAATTTTATTTATTTATTTTTTATCTTTCTATGTTGAGGCTTTCAACCCTTACCTTAGGTAGCTCTTCCGGCCAACAATATTTACAATAACATCCTACTAAAAAAAACAAACATACTGCTTATTGGAGCTTTATATAAAATCTCATTGTGGTATGTATAACAATATGTACATAGATACATATAACAAAAAATCATTTGTTTGAATCATCAAAACAATTAAGGATGCAAATACTTCATCTCAGAATCCATCTCCCATGTAGCTTCATCAGGCCCAAAGTGCTTCCACTTTGCTTTAGCTTGCTCAATCGCTCTATTCTGGAGCATGAGTTGATTTTGTTAAAATATGCACTGATGTAATATCTGGAATTACCCCTATAGTTCCACCTGTAATACAAATGAATCAATCACATGATCAACATCCTATACATATATCTTAACCAATGAGACATGGAAAACATCATGTAATTTCACTATTGGTGGTATGCAAGTGTGTAGGCAATTGGTCCAATCCTCTTGAGGATCTGAGAAGGACATCCATATTGGGGTGCCAAATTATCACATGATCCCATCCTCAAGGATCTACTCTTATGGTTGATGCACAAGTACACATTCTCTATAACCTAAAACTCCTTCAATTTCTTTTGTTGGTCTACATAACTCTTTTTCCTATCCTGTGATTCCTTCAAATTCGTTTCAATAACCTACATTTCCTATTCCATCTATGCCAAAATTTCCAGTCCAATCAACACCTTTCTCACTAGATTACTCCAGATTATAGGAGTATTGTAACTCTCCCTGAAAAGAGCCTCAAATCTACTCATCCTCAAGAATTATTAATACCCATTTTTATAATAAAAATAAAACAGTTGAATATAATCCTCCCACTTCCATTGATGATGAATGGCATACATCCTCAACATATCCTCAAGAATATTTTTAACCCTCTCTAAGTGTCCATCTATCTACATATGATAAATCGTAATGAAATCCAACTCTATCCTTAAACCTGCAAACAAATACTTCCAAATACTAGAAGTTAAATTGACATCTCTATCGGATATGATCTTCTTCAGAACACCATGCAACCGTACTATATCCAATTATACTTAACTGCAACTAAGTGAGCTCCCTTACTTAACCTTTAAATAACAACCATGATGGAATAATTTTGTCTGGTTGTCCTTGAAAAACCTATAATTAGGTCCATGAAAATAACCTCCCATTTCCATTCTGAAATCTAAATCTACTTTAATAAAAACAACTGGATTCTTACACTATGCTTTTACCTATTGACAATCCATACATATCACAACAAAATTATTCACCTCTTTCTTCAAGTTCAACCAATGATAGAAATTCTTAACTCCTATCAATTTCTTCTGATATCTTAGGTGACCTGAATACGACTTTACATGAAAATACCTTAAGACAAGCTTCTTGATATCACTACTATCTAACACATAAATCCTATTCATGAATCTCAACAAAGCATCTCTCATGAGGTGATGCTCATCATCCCTATCACTTTCCCCTGTTATTGAAAAATGTGCTTCACTTGTTTTTTCCTATAATCTTATTGCCCTTCCTAAAAGATCATATCCTTAAAATCTATCCCATAATAACTCAGAGTTGAAATGTCATTCACCTGAACTCTCCTACTAATATCATATGAAACCTTATTCTCCTGTCCCTTAATGTACCTGATCTATAAGTCAAACAGACCGAGAGTAGTCAACCATCTAGCTTGCCTGACATTCAAATTGGGTTGGTCAAACAAAGGCCTCAGACCACTACAACCAATCATTATAATAAACCTCCTTCCAAGACTAGAATGCCTCCACATATTCGAGGCATGGATGATATATGGAAACACAATATCATGAGTCACATAGTTATGCTTGTCCTCATTCAACTTCCTTGACTCATAGCATACCACTTGTCCTTCTTGTAGAAGGACTCCACCATTTCCTCTATTGCAGACATCTGTACATACCAAAAAATAATTATCATTATCTTCAATATTTAAGGCCAGAGAATTTGTAAGAAAATTCTTCAACTACTCAAACGAAAATGTACACTCCTGATTCCATTAAAACATGTTTCATTTCCTATTCAAAGATGTAATTGGATAAGAAATTTGTGATAATTTCATGATGAAACTCTTGTAATATATTTTTAGTTACATGAATGATCTCACCTCATCCACATTCCTATGATTTATCCATTCCATTATCTCTCTAATATTTCTTGATCCACAATTATCCCTTCCTTGGAAACAACATGTCCTAAGAAATGAAATTTAATCTAAAAGAACCTACACTTGATGAGCTTAGAAAACAATGAATTATCTCTCAATAATATTAATACTTCTTCCAGGTGCTTGATCCACATGGATATTGGTTTACACCCACCTATTCCACTTGGACAACTACCATTGTTTCTTTTAGTTTTCGAGTTTCCTTAATTGTAGAAAAAATTAATATTTTTGGTAGTTTTTTGGGTCCTCAACTTTCATAGTTGTTTTAAGTCCATAAACAAAACCTTTTGGGAAACTCGAGGTCAACATGGGTCTCTAACCGATTTTGGCCACTTGAAAGTTGTATTCCTTGGAAATAAATTTCTAATAAGGTATTATGCATGTCAAACATAGATCATATGCCAAATTTATGTCCCCAGGAAGTTGATGTACCAATTTACCAAAATTGCACGCATAGTTTTGGCGCTTCATCTATTAGGATTAGGTTTTTGGATGTTTATGGTTCTCCATTGATTCTAAATAATAAATAGGCCTTTGAGCCTCATTGTAACACAGTTAAGAGTCATGTATCTACCACATCTCTTCTTAGAGATAAGCTATCATCGCCCAAGCTAGTTTATTTCCATTCAATATGTAAGTATTTTTCAATATTTGATATTAATGAAATGAAGTTATATCTTTTTTGCATATCTATTTCCATATTTATATTAGTATTCAGTTGCATTCCTACGTAAATTTGGATCTATGATCTCAGAGTAGTTTTCTCTTTTTCTTTTTTTTCTTTCCATGTCCCCACCGAGGTTAGGGTATAAGGAGGTAGGGCTCAATCTAGTTGAACCCTTGCCAAATAAGCCTCACAAACCTCGATGACCTCCCATGGAAAATAAAAATAGTTATGAGGGAGAAGGATATCCTATCAATATATTACTTGAGGAGGCCCTGGAGAAAAAGAGGAATGTTATGATGGATAACTTTTATCTGATCCTTCACCGAATGCCCACAGGTGACGCATCTTAATCTGGTAGCCACTCTAGAGGAACCAATCCCTTTAAGCTATAAGTAAACTTTGAAATTCCCACATTTCAAGATCAGATAGATGCAGATGCCTTAGATAAATTGTTAAATCTATTGTAAGTATATTTTTATGTTCATGATTTTTTCAATAGGGAAAATATTACTTTTGCACTCTTGAAGATTTCCTGATGTGTTAAGGACTTGTGGGAAACTTACTATGAGAAAAAGGATGAGCAAGAAACCTCACTATTCTTGGGTGCACACACTTGGAATTCTTTCCAAGACACCATCAAGGAATAGTACTACCCTCTCGGGACCTATGAAGACAATTACATATGTTGTGGCAATAGAGGGATCAAGATGTGCATGAGTTGACAAATATTTACCATACCTTTCAAAAAACTCTCAGTATCAAATAATATTAGAAACATTTGGTTCTCAAGTACCACAATTACTTGCACAAATATACTCAAGAGGAAATGGAGTTGCTACACATCTCTTTGATTTGTGGTTCATACCGATATGTTGCGCAAATTGAGCAAAATTTCAAGCAGAAGAAGCGAGGCTTTCGATTTGCGAACCCAAAGTAGAACAAAGCCGCCCCCAAGTGAGAAAAAATTGAGCAAAAATTCAAGCAGAAGAAGAAAGAGACTTAGATATAGATTCATGTTCTGATTCCAAGTTGGAACCCGATAAGGGAACCAACAAGGGTAAGCAGGTCATTGATGCAGAACCCACTTCAATGGTAGCCACCACTAAGCTCGAAAAGGCGGAACATAAACATACAGAGGAGGAGGATCACCTATTTCACTCATATATGTGGGAAAAGGGATCGATGCTACAATTTTTTGTCGATAGTGGGAGCCAAACGAACCTCATTTCATAATAGGTCAAAAAGAGGTTGGGCCTAATGACCACACCACACCCACAATCGTACACCATTGGGTGGCTTCACCAATGATGAGATCTTTTTGTCAACCAATAGTGTCACCTTCCATATAGAATCAAGCCCTTCATAGATGAAGTATTGTATGATATACCTCCTCTTGAAGTTCTTGATGTATTATTAGGCCAACCATACTTGTGGAAGCATCATGCCATGTATGAGTCTAGGCCTCACATTGTTATTATTTCTTTGGGTAATAAATTATGCAGGACATCAGAGGTAGCCTCGCCTATCGACATCTCTTTTATCTTTGATAATAAATGTAGTAATATCATCTCCCAGACCAATAAATTCTAATTAGAGGAAATTTTAGCCTAAAATTTGCCTCCTAAGGGAAAATAGTAAAATAATAGTAAAAATAATACAATAAGAGTTATGAATTTTGAAGGGAAATGAAGAAAACTACTTTTTAAATTGTATTTTTTGCTTATCTCCTTATAGGTTTACTCGAATTTCATGTTTATACACTCATTATATGTGAAATTAAATTTCACATCCAACGAGTACCCACTATGCATAATTTTGACAAGAACCACATTGATAAAATTTTCGAATACATTAAAAAACATGTTGAAACACGCTTTTTTAATGTATATCAAATTTTTATCAAGGTGGGTCTTTTCAAAAGTATTCAAAATGGGTACTCATTGGATGTGGAATTTAATTTTGCATCCAAGGAGTGTCTACACTTGAAACTTGAATAATCCTATAAGGAGATAAGTAAAAGATACAATTCAAACAAGTATTTTGTCTTGTTTTCCCTCGAAAATATTTGCATGACATACCTATTTTTAAATTTAAAGAATGTTGATTAGTTCACATATTATGACATGGAAATTACATGAAAAATTTCATGGGCACTTTAGGCTGAAATTTCCTCTAATGTATGATTCTCACTCAAAGTAAGGGGAATATTGTAGCCACATCCATGGCCCCTGACAAGGGTTCCTCAACGCAACAGAAGCACATGGATACAGCCATGGAAGAGTATAAGGACATATTCTCCTAAAATTCCAGGGTACCCTTGCACTTTCAGGTCAAGCATTTGATCGATATGACTCCTAGAGCACCGCTACCCAACGAGACGATATATAGTTACTCCATTATCGAAAATGAAGAGATCAAGTGGAAACTCTAGGATTCACTTCAAAAAGGGAACATATGACTAAGTTCCTCACCTTGTGGGAGCCTTTTTATACTTGGAAGAAGGATGGGACCTGGAGGCTCTACATTGATTATCGAGAACTAAAGTTAATCACTCTCAAGAAAAAGTATCCAATCCTACACGTTGATGACCTTCTGGACCAAGTCACCAGGTCCCAATATAGCCCATAGATGTATGGAAGGCCACCTTCAAATCAAAGGAAGGAATTTTTGAATGGTTGGTTATGCCCCTTGGGTTGAAAAATGCCCTTACTAATTTTATGAGGCTAATGTATGACATATTGCAGCCCTTCACCAACTCATTCATGGTTGTTTCTCTGGAAAACATCCTCATCTTCAATAAGAGTTGGGAAGAACACTTGCAACACATTCTGTATGTCCTTCAAACCTTTCAGCAACAAAGCCTTTGCACCATGTTGGAAAAATGTTCCTTTGGCATGATCAATGTCCAATATCTAGGTAACATCATAAATGAGTGTGGTGTGCACGTGGATCTGACTATAATCCAAGTCATTCGTGATTGGCTAGCCTCAACCACTCGCATAGAGCTTTGCAACCTTTTGGACCTTGAAAATTTCTATCGTAGGTTCATGTTGGTATTATCCCAGATGAAGGGTTATATGATAGATGAAGATTATATGACCTAATAAAATAAGGACATTGACATGTTATAAGTGGCCTTTCAACTAGGAGGTGGATATAACTACCATAATTATGTTTTGTTAATTGGAAATAATTTTTGAGCCATAAGCATGATCTAGGATGACCTTCATCCCTAGTCGAATCTTCTCTAACTCAAGAACCATGAAAAAAATCTATAATAGCAATACCATACTTCCTTAAGTACTTTTTAGCACTCAAGTTAACCACGGTTCTTCGAAAGCATAGATGAATCTCAAGTCCTTAACTATCGTTCAAGGAGGGAAACAAGAGACTCTAGGAAGAGGCCTTACTTCATATGACAAAGTGCCTTGAATGATCCCTCATGGATTCTTATGCCTTCATGTTTCACCTATGTAGGTAGAGATTTTGATGTATGTGCCCTACCTTAAGGATGATAATATGAAGGTTTGAAGGTTCATCGATGAGTTCCCTTTAGAATTAAAGGATGGAATTGATTATGATGAGCACTAGCCATTGAAGGAATTCATCAAGAAATTGAAGCATTGTTATGAGAAGTAAAAGTTCAAGTATAAGCATAAGAATGAATGGAAATGGAATGATAATACTAAAGGAAAATAACCTTAGAAGTAGGAAAAAACTCAACATGTAGGGAATAAATAAAAAGTGGCTCCTTACAAGAAGTTTAGTAGAACTATGAAGCAAGATGGATCTGACCCTCGAGAGCAGCAAAATAAAGGCATTGGAAAAGAACCATTGTAGTGTTGTACTTTTGGAAAATATAATTATCAGAAGGATTTTTTGTTGTACAAGGATGGACAACCGCATATCTATAGTGTTCAATAGGCACAAATAGTTTGGTATGTTGGTCATAAAATTCCTGATTTTTATGCAACACTTGATAACATATAGGTGGATCATTAGACATCCATTATTGACATGGAAGGTAAGATCTATGAGCAAGTCATTTCAATTTTGACTCATCCTGGATCTAATTATAGTTATGTTAGTCTTGACCTAGTGGTTAAATGTGGCTTGAATGAAGAAGTACATTCAAAGTCTTGGTCGGTCCAGTTGGCTATAGGAACCAAGAAAATAGTTCATGATTGGGTGAGAGCTTGTGTATTTGAGTTGAATAATATTCCTACATCAACACATCTAAATGTGCTTCCTTGAGGTTCGTATAACATGATTTTTGATATGGATTGGTTTTTTACTCATAATACCGAGGTATATTTTTACGAGAAGGATATTGACTTCTTGGATGATGATGGAGATAAGAGAATCTTGCAGGGAAAGAAGAAGCATACATTGGTGAGAATAGTTACATCTATTAAAGCTAAGCATAATTGGAGAAAAGGGTATGTACTATTTGTAGTGCATGTTTCCAGTGACAAGGGGAAGTATGTTGAGGAAAATGAAGTCTTGAAGAGGTATCCTATTTTGTAATAGGTTAGGGATGTGTTTCCAACAAATATTTCATAGGTAACGGCTCATAAGGAAGTGTATTTCTGTATTGAATTGGTACTAGGAGCAATGCCAACATCGAAGGCACCTTACAGGATGAGCACTCTAGAGTTCGCATAATTGAAGCTCTAGCTTAAAGATATGCTTGATAAATGATACATAAGGCTAGTTGTATCACATTATAGTGACCCATTGTTGTTTGTAGAGAAGGATGGTACTCTCAGGTTGAGAATTGATTACAGGAATTTGAACAAGGTGACCATCAATAACAAGTATCCTTTAACACAAATTGATGACTTTTTTGATCAATTGAAGGGAGAGGGAGTGTTATCAACGATTGAATTGAGATGAGGATATAAAAAAGTGCACATCAAAGAAGAAGATATCTACAAGACCACATGCCATACTAGATATGGGAATTATGAGTTTGTGGTGGCTCCTTTTGGTCTTAGTAATTCTCTATATACTTTCATGTCTTTGATGAACAATGTGTTGCATCCTTATTTCGACAAGTTTGGGATGGTGTTCATTTATGACATAATCATATATAGGACCACAACATAATACAAACATAAAAATGGACACAGATATGCAACGTAAATATAACTTCATTTCATTAATATCAAATATTGAAATATGCTTACATACATAATGGAAATAAACAAGCTCAGACAATGGTAGCTTATCTCTGTGAAGAGATGTGGTAGGAACATGCCTCTGAACTATGTTTCAATGACGTTCAAAGGTATATTTAATATTGAGAAACAATAGAGATCCCTAAACATCCAAAAACGTAACCCTAGGAGACGAAGCGCCAAAACTATGGGCCCTATTTGGGTAAATTGGTATATCAAATTACTGGGGATGTAAATTTTTCATACGATCTTAGTTTTACACACACAATACCTCGTTAGAAATATATAAGCAAGGAATACAAGTTTGGAGTGGAAAAAATCGATCAAAAACTCATTTTGGCCTTGATTTTCCCCAAAAAAGTCGTTTAGGGCCTCAAAAAGGCGTCGAAAGTCCATGACTCGAAAAACTCCCAAAAATAGTAAATTGTGCTACAATTAAGGAAATTGAAAAACTAAAAGAAATAATAGTGGGGGTCCAAGTGGAATAGTCGGGTGGCCAGTAATATCCACCTAGACTAGTCCTTCCTCTTTAGGAATAAGTGGTCCCCATTGCGATGAGTTACTCCATGATATGAGGAAACTTCTCCTGAACTTCATCCCTAGTGAGCCACTTGCCTTGGTGTAGGAGTTGGCCAAATTTTCCAACCCAATGCAATTGGATCTTTTGTTGTAGAGTGTTCTTAATGTGTATGTCCATTATTCGATCAATTTTGGCATGTTCAATGAAGTCGAGATTTATATTTGTTGGTGTGAGTTTTTTTGCAATGTCTGATCTATCCAATAATGGTGGAAAGTATCGTTGAAGGAAATCCACATTTAACACTAGGTGCAGGCCAAGGAATGGGGGAATGTTGAGCTCAAAATAATTTTCTTCCATAGCATTGATAATAGTGTAAGACCCATATCAGAGTGGTCTCAGCTTCTAATGATATCCGGTTAGGCGTTCTTTTTGAAAATGGAACCAAACTTTTCTGCGCACTTGAAACTTGTGTGGAACCCTATGTTGATCATGTCGTTGCTTGTACTTAGCATTGGAGTTCTATAGGATGTCATAAAACTGCTAGCATATTTTCTTGGCATGTTCAATAAATCTAGTTATTTTATCAGCCTCAGACAATATATTTGTGGATTATGTCTGTGTAGTCACATGAGTTATGATAGCGTCAATGAGACATAATGGTTGAAATCCTAGACCCACTTTAAACGGACTGCGACCAATGGAGATGTGGAGAAAATTGTTATAATTTTTATCCAGATAAGGGAGGTTCTCATCCCAATTTCGTTGATTCTTGGAATTGTACATGCGAAGTAGGTGCACTATTATCCTGTTGATGACTTATGTTTTGCCATCAATATGGGGATGGAATGCAGTCGACTTGGTGAGCTTGTGTCCAATAGTGTCTAGAGGCTTGAGAAAAATGTGCTTAGTAATCTGCTATCCCAATATGATATAATGGTTTGGGGGATCCCAAAATATACCCTACCTTGTTCAAAGAAGTGTTTGGTAGTGTCCTCTTCCATGATGATCTTCTTGCAGGCCACCAAGATAGTCATCTTAGAAAACTTTTCCACGACCACAAATACAGAGTCATTACCATGCTTGTTAAATGGGAGTCCAGACATATATTCCATGAAAATGGATTCTCAATTATGGTTAGGAGTAGGTAGAGGAGTGTACATGCCTTACTTATTAATGGGTGGCTTGGAAATGGCACAGGCCACTAGATTCCCGTGTTGGATTGAAATATTCTTAGAAACATTTGGTTCTCAAGTACCACAATTCCTTGCCCAAATATATTCAAGAGGAAATTGAGTTCCTAGACATCTCTTCTCTTTATGGATCATACTGATATGCTGCAAAAATTGAGCAGATATTGGAGCAGAAGAAGCGAGAATTTCGATTTGCGAACCCAAAGTAGAACAAAGGAACCCCCAGGTGAGCAAAAATTGAGCAAAAATTCAAGCAGAAGAAGCGAGAGACTCAGAGATAGATGCATGTTATGATTCCAACTTGGAACTTGATAATGGAACTTACAAGGGTAAGCAGTTCATTCACATAGAACCCACTCCGATGGTAGCCACCACTAAGCTCAAAAATGCGGAACTCAAACATATAGAGGAGGGGGAGTGCCTCTTTCACTCATAGATGTGGGCGAAGGGCTCTATGCTACAATTCATTGTCAATATTGGGATCCAAACAAACCTCATTTCATAATAGGTCGTGAAGTAGTTGGGCCTAATGAGCAAAACACACCCACAATCATACACCAACGGGTGGCTTCACCAAGGATGAGATCTCTACGTCAACCAATAGTGTCACCTTCCATATAGAATCAAGCCCTTCATAGATGAGGTATTGTATGATATACCTCCTCTAGAAGTTCCTGATGTATTATTAGACCAACCATACTTGTGGAAGCATCATGCTATTTATGAGTCTAGGCCTCACATTCTTATTATTTCTTTGGGTAATAAATTATGTAGGACATCGGAGGTAGCCCTGCCTACCAACATCTCTTTTATCTCTGATAATAAATGTAGTAATATCATCTCCCAGACCAGGAAATTTCAATTAGATGAAATTTCAGCCTAAAAGTGGGCTCCTAAGGGAAAATAATAAAATAATAGTAAAAATACTACAATAAGAGTTATGAATTTTGAAGGCAAATGAAGAAAACTATTTTTTAAAATGTATTCTTTTATTATCTCCTTATAGGTTTACTCAAATTTCATTTTTACACACTCATTAGATGTGAAATTAAATTTCACATTCAACTAGTACCACTTATGCATAGTTTTGACAAGACCCACATTGATAAAATTTGCAGATGCATTAAAAAACGTGTTGAAACACGTTTTTTTAATCTATATCAAATTTTTATCAAGATGTGCCTTTTCAAAATTATTGATAATGGGTACTCATTGGATGTGGAATTTAATTTTGCATCCAACGAGTGTCTACACTTGAAACTTGAGTAAACCTATAAGGAGATAAGTCAAAAATACAATTAAAACAAGTATTGTGTCTTATTTTCCCTTGAAGATATTTACATGACATACCTATTTAAATTTAAAGCATTTTTATTAGTTTAAATATTTTGACATCGAAATTACACGAAAACTTCATGGGCACTTTAGGCTGATATTTCCTCTGGAAAACATCCTCTTCTTCAATAAGAGTTGGGAAGAACACTTGCAACACATTCTGTAGGGCCTTCAAACCTTTCAGCAACAAAACCTTTGCACCATGTTGGAAAAATGTTCCTTTGGCATGATCAATGTCCAATATCTAGGTAACATCATAAATGAGTGTGGTGTGCACGTGGATCTAACTATAATCCAAGTCATTCGTGATTGGCTAGCCTCAACCACTCGCATAGAGCTTTGCAACTTTTTGGGGCTTGAAAATTTCTATCGTAGGTTCATGTTGGTATTATCCCAGATGAAAGGTTCTATGATAGATGAATATTATGTGACCTAATAAAATAAGGACATTGAGATGTTATAAGTGGCCTTTCAACTAGGAGCTGGATATAACTACCATAATTAGGTTTTGTTAATTGGAAATAATTTTTGAGTCGGAAGCATGATCTAGGATGACCTTAAGCCCTAGTTGAATCTTCTCTAACTCAAGAACCATGAAAAAAATCTAGAATAACAATACCATTATTATTTAAGTACTCTTTAGCACTCAAGTTAAGCATGGATCTTCGGAAGGAAAGATGAATCTCAAGTCCTTAACCATCGTTCGAGGAGGGAAACAAGAGACTCTAGGAAGAGGCCTTACTTCATATGACAAAGTGCCTTGAATGAGCCCTCATGGATTCTTATGCCTTCATGTTTCACCTATGTAGCTAGAGATTTTGATGTATGTGCCCTACCTTAAGGATGATAATATGAAGGTTTGAAGGTTTCGAGGTTCATGGAATTGATTATGATGAGCACCAGCCATTGAAGGAATTCATCACGAAATTGAAGCATTGTTATGATAAGTCGAAGTTCAAGTATAGGCATAAGAATGAATGGAAATGGAATGATAATACTAAAGGAAAATAGCCTTAGAAGTAGGAAAAAACTCAACATGTAGGGAATAAATAAAAGGTGGCTCCTTACAAGAAGTTTAGTACAACTATGAAGCAAGATGGATCTGAGCCTCGAGAGCAGCAAAATAAAGGCATTGGAAAAGAACCATTGTAGTGTTGTACTTTTGGAAAATATAATTATCAGAAGGATTTTTTGTTGTACAAGGATGGACAACCTCATATCTATAGTGTTCAACAGGCACAAACATTTTGGTATGTTGGTCATAAAATTCCTGATTTTTATGCAACACTTGATAACATGTAGGTGGATCATCAGGCATCCATTATTGACATGGAAGGTAAGACCTATGATCAAGTCATTGCAATTTTGACTCATCCTGGATCTAATTATAGTTATGTTAGTCTTGACCTGGTGGTTAAATGTGGCTTGAATAAAGAAGTACATTCAACGTCTTGGTCAGTCCAGTTGGCTATAGCAACCAAGAAAATAGTTCATGATTGGGTGAGAGCTTGTGTATTTGAGTTGAATAATATTCCTACATCAACACATCTAAATGTGCTTCCCTTAGGTTCATATAACATGATTTTTGATATGGATTGGTTTTTTACTCATAATACCGAGGTATATTTTTACGAGAAGGATATTGAATTCTTGGATGATGATGGAGAGAAGAGAATGTTGCAGGGAGAGAAGAAGCATACATTGGTGAGAATAGTTACATCTATAAAAGCTAAGCACAATTGGAGAAAAGGGTATGTATTATTTGTAGTGCATGTTTCCAGTGACAAGGGGAAGTATTTTGAGGACAATGAAGTCTTGAAGAGGTATCCTATTTTTTAATAGGTTAGGGATGTGTTTCCAACAAATATTTCATAGGTAACACCTCATAAGGAAGTGTATTTCTCTATTGAATTGGTACTAGGAGCAATGCCAACATCGAAGGCACCTTACAGGATGAGCACTCTAGAGTTGGTATAATTGAAGTTGTAGCTTAAAGATATGCTTGATAAATTATACATAAGGCTAGTTGTATCACATTCCAGTGACCCATTGTTGTTTGCAGAGAAGGATGGTACTCTCAGGTTGAGAATTGATTACAGGAATTTGAACAAGGTGACCATCAATAACAAGTATCCTTTAACACAAATTGATGACTTTTTTGATCAATTGAAGGGAGAGGGAGTGTTATCAGAAATTGAATTGAGATGAGGATATACACAGGTGCACATCAAAGAATAAGATATCTACAAGACCACATTCCGTACTAGATATGGGAATTATGAGTTTGTGGTGGCTCCTTTTGGTCTTAGTAATGCTCTATATACTTTCATGTCTTTGATGAACAATGTGTTGCATCCTTATTTGGACAAGTTTGGGATGGTGTTCATTAATGATATAATCATATATAGGACCACAACATAATACAAATATAAACATGGACACAGATATGCAACGTAAATATAAATTCATTTCATTAATATCAAATATTGAAATATGCTTACATACATAATGGAAATAAACAACCTCAGACAATGGTAGCTTATCTCTGTGAAGAGATGTGGTAGGAACATGCCTCTGAACTATGTTTCAATGAGGTTCAAAGGTATATTTAATATTGAGAAACACTAGAAATCCCTAAACATCCAAAAACGTAACCCTAGGAGACGAAGCGCCAAAACTATGGGCCCTATTTGGGTAAATTGGTATATCAAATTACTAGGTATTTAACTTTTTCATACGATCTTAGTTTTACACACACAATACCTCATTAGAAATATATAAGCAAGGAATACAAGTTTTGAGTGGAAAACATCGATCAAAAACTCATGTTGGCCTTGATTTTCCCCAAAAAAGTCGTTTAGGGCCTCAAAAAGGCTTCGGAAGTCCATGACTCGAAAGCCTCCCAAAAATAGTAAATTGTGCTACAATTAAGGAAATTGGAAAACTAAAAGAAAAAACAGTGGGGGTCCAAGTGGAATAGGCGGGTGGCCAGTAATATCCACCTAGACTAGTCCTTCCTCTTCAGGAATAAGTGGTCCCCATTGCGATGAGTTCCTCCATGTAATGAGGAAACTTCTCCTGAACTTCATCCCTAGTGAGCCACTTGCCTTGGTGTAGGAGTTGGCCAACTTTTCCAACCCAATGTAGTTGGATATTTTGTTGTAGAGTTTTCTTAATGTGTATGTCCATTATTCGATCAATTGTGGCATGTTCCATGCAGTCGAGATTTATATTTGTTGGTGTGAGTTGTTTTGCAATTTTTGATCTATCCAATAATGGTGGAAAGTATCGTTAAAGGAAATCCACATTTAACACTAGGTGCAAGACAAGGAATGGGGGAATGTTGAGCTCAAAATAGTTTTCTCCCATAGCGTTGATAATAGTGTAAGACCCATATCAGAGTGGTCTCAGCTTCTAATGATATCTGGTTAGGCGTTGTTTTTGCAAATGGAATCAAACTTTGCCGCGCGCCTAAAACTTGTGTGGAACCCTATGTTGATCATGTTGTTGCGTGTACTAAGCATTGGAGTTCTCTAGGATGTCATAAACCTGCTAGCATATTTTATTGGCATGTTCAATAAATCTAGTTATTTTATCAGCCTCAGAAAATATATGTGTGGATTATTTCTATGTAGTCACATGAGGTATGATAGCGTCAATGAGACACAATGGTTGAAATCCTAGACCCACTTTAAAGGGACTGCGACCAATAGAGATATGGATAACTTTTTTATAATTGTTCTCCACATAAGGGAGGTTCTCATCCTAATTTCGTGGATGCTTGGAATTGTACATGCGAAGTATGTGCACTATTATCCTGTTGATGACTTATGTTTGCCCATCAATATAGGGATGGAATGCAGTCGACTTGGTGAGCTTGTGTCCAATAGTGTCTAGAGGCTTGAGAAAAATGTGCTTAGTAATCTTCTATCCCAATATGATATAATGGTTTGGGGGATCCAAAAATATACCCTTACTTGTTCAAAGAAGAGTTTGGTAGTGTCCTCTTCCATGATGATCTTCTTGCAGGCCACCAAGATAGCCATCTTACAAAAATTTTCCACGACCACAAATACAGAGTCATTACCATCATTGTTAAAGGGTATTCCAGACATATATTCCATGAAAATGGATTCTCAATGTTGCCTAGGAGTAGGTAGAGGAGTGTACATGCCTTATTTATTAATGGGTGGATTGGAAATGGCAAAGGCCACTAGATTCCCATGTTGGATTGAAATATTCTTAGAAACATTTGGTTCTCAAGTACCAAAATTCCTTGCCCAAATATATTCAAGAGGAAATGGAGTTCCTAGACATCTCTTTTCTTTATGGATCATACTGATATGCTGCAAAAATTGAGCAGAAATTGGAGGAGAAGAAGCGAGAATTTTTATTTGCGTAACCAAAGTAGAACAAAGGCGCCCCCAAGTGAGCAAAAATTGAGCAAAAATTAAAGCAGAAGAAGCGAGAGACTTAGAGACAGCTGCATGTTCTGATTCCAAGTTGGAACCCGATAATGGAACCTACAAGGGTAAGCAGTTCATTGGCACAAAACCCACTCTGATGGTAGCCACCACTAAGCTCCAAAATGCGAAACCCAAACATATAGAGGAGGGGGAGTGCCTCTTTGAATCATAGATGTGGGCGAGGGGCTCTATGATACAATTCATTTTCGATAGCGGGATAAAAACAAACCTCATTTCATAATAGGTCCTAAAGTAGTTGGGCCTAATGAGCACAGCACACCCACATTCATACACTAGTGGGTGGCTTCACCAAGGATGTAATCTCTGCGTCAACCAATAGTGTCACCTTCCATATAGAATCAAGCCCTTCATAGATGAGGTATCGTATAATATACTTCCTCTAGAAGTTCCTGATGTATTATTAGACCAACCATACTTGTGGAAGCATCATGCCATGTATGAGTCTAGGCCTTACATTCTTATTATTTCTTTGGGTAATAAATTATGCAGGACATCGGAGGTTTCCTTGCCTACCGACATCTCTTTTCTCTCTGATAATAAATGTAGTAATATCATCTCACAGACCAGGAAATTTCAATTAGATGAAATTTCAGCCTAAAAGTGGGCTCTTAAGGGAAAATAATAAAATAATAGTAAAAATACTACAATAAGAGTTATGAATTTTGAAGGAAGATGAAGAAAACTACTTTTTAAAATGTATTTTTTGCTTATCTCCTTATAGGTTTACTCAAATTTCATGTTTATACACTCATTAGATGTGAAATTAAATTTCACATTCGACGAGTATCCATTATGCATAATTTTGACAAGACCCACATTGATAAAATTTGCAGATACCTTAAAAAACGTGTTGAAACACATTTTTTTAATCTATATCAAATTTTTATCAATATGGGCCTTTTTAAAAGTATTCATAATGGGTACTAATTGGATGTGGAATTTAATTTTGCATCCAACGAGTGTCTACACTCGAAACTTGAGTAAACCTATAAGGAGATAAGTCAAAAATACAATTAAAATAGGTATTTTGTCTTATTTTCCCTCGAAAGTATTTACATGACATACCTATTTAAATTTAAAGCATTTTTATTAGTTTACATATTGTGACATGGAAATTACATGAAAATTTCATGGGAACTTTAGGCAGAAATTTCCTCTGGAAAACATCCTCATCTTCAATAAGAGTTGGGAAGAACACTTGCAACACATTCTGTAGGTCCTTCAAATCCTTCAGCAACAAAGCCTTTGCACCATGTTGGAAAAATGTTCCTTTGGCATGATCAATGTCCAATATATAGGTAAAATCATAAATGAGTGTGGTGTGCACGTGGATCTGACTATAATCCAAATCATTCGTGATTCGCTAGCCTCAACCACTCACATAGAGCTTTGCAACTTTTTGGGCCTTGAAAATTTCTATCGTATGTTCATGTTGGTATTATCCCAGATGAAGGGTTCTATGATAGATGAAAATTATGTGACCTAATAAAATGAGGAAAATGACATGTTATAAGTGGCCTTTCAACTAGGAGGTGGATATAACTACCATAATTAGGTTTTGTTAATTGGAAATAATTTTTGAGCTGTAAGCATGATCTAGGATGACCTTAAGCCCTAGTCGAATCTTCTCTAACTCAAGAACCATGAAAAAAATATAGAATACCAATACCATGCTTCTTTAATTTCTCTTTAGCACTCAAGTTAAGCATGGGTCTTTGGAAGCATAGATGAATCTCATGTCCTTAACCATCGTTCGAGGAGGGAAACAAGAGACTCTAGGAAGAGGCCTTACTTCATATTAGAAAGTGCCTTGAATGAGCCCTCATGGATTCTTATGCCTTCATGTTTCACCTATGTAGCTAGATATTTTGATGTATGTGCCCTACCTTAAGGACGATAATATGAAGGTTTGAAGGTTCATCGATGAGTTTCCTTTAGAATTAAAGGATGGAATTGATTATGATGAGCACCAGCAATTGAAGGAATTCGTCAGGAAATTAAAGCATTGTTATGAGAAGTCGAATTTCAAGTATAAGCATAAGCATGATTGGAAATGGAATGATAATACTAAAGGAAAATAGCATTAGAAGTAGGAAAAAACTCAACATGTATGGAATAAATAAAAAGTGGCTCCTTACAAGAAGTTTAGTACAACTATGAAGCAAGATGGATCTAAGCCTCAAGAGCAGCAAAATAAAGGCATTGGAAAAGAACCATTGTAGTGTTGTACTTTTGGAAAATATAATTATCAGAAGGATTTTTTGTTGTACAAGGATGGAAAACCTCATATCTATAGTTTTCAATAGGCACAAACAGTTTGGTATGTTGGTCATAAAATTCCTCATTTTTATGCAAAACTTGATAACATGTAGGTGGATCATCAGGCATCCATTATTGACATGGAAGGTAAGATCTATGATCGAGTCATTGCAATTTTGACTCATCTTGGATCTAATTATAGTTATGCTAGTCTTGTACTGGTGGTTAAATGTGGCTTGAATAAAGAAGTACATTCAAAGTCTTGGTCGGTCTAGTTGGCTATAGGAACCAAGAAAATAGTTCATGATTGGGTGAGAGCTTGTGTATTTGAGTTGAATAATATTCCTACATCAACAAATCTAAATGTGCTTCCTTTAGGTTCATATAACATGATTTTTGATATGGATTGTTTTTTTACTCATAATACCGAGGTATATTTTTATGAGAAGGATATTGACTTCTTGGATGATGATGGAGAGAAGAGAATCTTGCAGGGAAAGAAGAAGCATACATTGGTGAGAATAGTTACATCTATAAAAGTTAAGCACAATTGGAAAAAAGCGTATGCGTTATTTTTAGTGCATGTTTCCAGTGACAAGGGGAAGTATGTTGAGGAAAATGAAGTCTTGAAGAGGTATCGTATTTTGTAGTAGGTTAGGGATGTGTTCCCAATAAATATTTCATAGGTAACACCTCATAAGAAAGTGTATTTCTCTATTGAATTGGTACTAGGAGCAATGCCAACATCGAAGGCACCTTACAGGATGAGCACTCTAGAGTTGGTATAATTGAAGTTGTAGCTTAATGATATGCTTGATAAATGATACATAAGGCTATTTGTATCACATTCCAGTGACCCATTGTTGTTTGCAGAGAAGGATGGTACTCTCAGGTTGAGAATTGATTACAGGAATTTGAACAAGGTGACCATCAATAACAAGTATCCTTTAACACAAATTGATGACTTTTTTGATCAATTGAAGGGAGAGGGAGTGTTATCAAAGATTGAATTGAGATGAGGATATAAACAGGTGCGCATCAAAGAAGAAGATATCTACAAGACCACATTCCATACTAGATATGGGAATTATGAGTTTGTTTTGGCTCCTTTTGGTCTTAGTAATGCTCTATATACTTTCATGTCTTTGATGAACAATGTGTTGCATCCTTATTTGGACAAGTTTGGGATGGTGTTCATTGATGATATAATCATATATAGGACCACAACATAATACAATATAAACATGGACACAGATATGCAACGTAAATATAACTTCATTCCATTAATATCAAATATTGAAATATGCTTACATACATAATGGAAATAAACAAGCTCAGACAATGGTAGCTTATCTCTGTGAAGAGATGTGGTAGGAACATGCCTCTGAACTATGTTTCAATGAGGTTAAAAAGTCTATTTAATATTTAGAAACACTGGAAAGCCCTAAACATCCAAAAACGTAACCCTAGGAGACGAAGCGCCAAAAGTATGGGCCCTGTTTGGGTAAATTGGTATATCAAATTACTGGGGATGTAACTTTTTCATACGATCTTAGTTTTACACACACAATACCTCGTTAGAAATGTGTAAGAAAGGAATACAAGTTTCAAGTGGAAAACATCGATCAAAAGCCCATGTTGGCCTTGATTTTCCCCAAAAAGGTCGTTTAGGGCCTCAAAAAGGCTTCGGAAGTCCATGACTCGAAAAACTCCCAGAAATAGAAAATTGTGCTACAATTAAGGAAATTGAAAAACTAAAAGAAACAATAGTGGGGGTCCAAGTGGAATAGGTGGGTGGCTAGTAATATCCACCTAGACTAGTCCTTCCTCTGTAGGAATAAGTGGTCCCCATTGCGATGAGTTCCTCCATGAGATGAGGAAACTTCTCCTGAGCTTCATCCCTAGTGAGCCACTTTCCTTGGTGTAGGAGTTGGCCAAATTTTCCAACGAAATAAAATTGGATCTTTTGTTGTAGAGTGTTCTTAATGTGTATGTCCATTATTCGATCAATTGTGGCATGTTCCATGCAGTCGAAATTTATATTTGTTGGTGTGAGTTTTTTTGCAATGTCTGATCTATCCAATAATGGTGGAAAGTATCGTTGAATGAAATCAACATTTAACACTATGTGCATGCCAAGGAATGGGGGAATGTTGAGCTCAAAATAGTTTTCTCCCATAACATTGATAATAGTGTAAGACCCATATCAGAGTGGTCTCAGCTTCTAATGATATCTGGTTAGGCGTTCTTTTTGCAAATGTAACCAAACTATTCCGCGCACTTGAAACTTGTGTGGAACCCTATGTTGATCATGTCGTTGTTTGTACTCAGCATTAAAGTTCTCTAGGATGTCATAAACCTGCTAGCATATGTGCTTGGAATGTTCAATAAATCTAGTTATTTTATCAGCCTCAGACAATATATGTGTGGATTATGTCTGTGTAGTCACATGAGGTATGATAGCGTCAATGAGACATAATGGTTGAAATCCTAGACCCACTTTAAAGGGACTACAACCAATGGAGATATGGAGAACTTTGTTATAATTGTTCTCCACATAAGGGAGGTTCTCATCCCAATTTCGTGGATGCTTGGAATTTTACATGCAAAGTATGTGCACTATTATCCTGTTGATGACTTATGTTTGGCCATCAATATGGGGATGGAATGTGGTCGACTTTGTGAGCTTGTGTCCCGTAGTGTCTAGAGGCTTGAGAAAAATGTGCTCAATAATCTGCTATCCCAATATGATATAATGGTTTGGGGGATCCAAAAATATACCCTTACTTGTTCAAAGAAGAGTTTGGTAGTGTCCTTTTCCATGATGATCTTCTTGCAGGCCACTAAGATAGCCATCTTAGAAAACTTTTCCACGACCACAAATACAGAGTCATTACCATTCTTGTTAGAGGGGAATCCAGACATATATTCCATGAAAATGGATTCTCAATGTTGGTTAGGAGTAGGTAGAGGAGTGTACATGCCTTACTTATTAATGGGTGGCTTGGAAATGGCACAGGCCACTAGATTCCCGTGTTGGATTGAAATATTCTTAGAAACATTTGGTTCTCAAGTACCACAATTCCTTGCCAAAATATATTCAAGAGGAAATGGAGTTCCTATACATCTCTTCGCTTTGTGGATTATACTGATATGCTGAAAAAATTGAGCAGAAATTCGAGAAGAAGCGAGAATTTCAATTTGCGAACCCAAAGTAGAACAAAGGCGCCCCCAAGTGATCAAAAATTGAGCAAAAATTCAAGCAGAAGAAGTGAGAGAGTTAGAGACAAATGCATGTTCTAATTCCAAGTTGGAACCCAATAATGGAACCTACAAGGGTAAGAGGTCATTGACACATAACCCACTCTGATGGTAGCCACCACTAAGCTCCAAAACATGGAACCCAAACATATAGAGGAGGGGGAGTGCCTCTTTGACTCATAGATGTGGGTGAAGGTCTCTATGATAAAATTCATTGTCTATAGCAGGATCCAAACAAACCTCATTTCATAATAGGTCCTGAAGTAGTTGGGCCTAATGAGCACAACACACCCACAATCGTACACCAGCGGGTGGCTTCACCAAGGATGAGATCTCTGCGTCAACCAATAGTGTCACCTTCCATATATAATAAAGCCCTTCATAGATGAGGTATTGTATGATATACCTCCTCTAGAAGTTCTTGATGTATTATTAGACCAACCATACTTGTGGAAGCATCATGCCATGTATGAGTCTAGGTCTCACATTCTTATTATTTCTTTGGGTAATAAATTATGCAGGACATCGGAGGTAGCCCTGCCTACTGACATCTCTTTTATCTCTGATAATAAATGTAGTAATATCATCTCCCAGACTAGGAAATTTCAATTAGATGAAATTTCAGCCTAAAAGTGGCCTCTTAAGGAAAATAATAAAATAATAGTAAAAATACTACAATAAGAGTTATGAATTTTGACGGCAAATGAAGAAAACTACTTTTTAAAATTTATTTTTTGCTTATCTCCTTATAGTTTTACTCAAATTTCATGTTTATACACTCATTAGATGTGAAATTAAATTTCACATTCAACGAGTACCCATTATGCATAATTTTGACAAGACCCACATTGATAAAATTTGCAGATACATTAAAAAACGTGTTGAAACACGTTTTTTTAATCTATATCAAATTTTTATCAAGATGGGCCTTTTCAAAATTATTCATAATGTGTACTCATTGGATGTGGAATTTAAGTTTGCATCCAACGAGTTTCTACACTTCAAACTTGAGTAAACCTATAAGGAGATAAGTCAAAAATACAATTA